>JAINUW010000704.1:0-345499 GCA_020205615.1 Panax quinquefolius
GCTTTCCAATAAATTCTGGTGGTCCTAACTCCTTGAACTACTTGGCTGTGACAGACCACACATTGGTATCACTTCCACCCGTATTTTGTACACGAGTCTCCCTCGTCTGATTTTGCATGAACTGCAAAAAGCTCCTTAAAATTTCATCATTCATCGTTTGCTCGGTAGTGTTGTTTATAGGAGGAATATTGCCTTCATGTTGTACGTTCTCCTGGTTTGTGACTAAAGGTTGTTCCACAGTCTCATACACTCCATTGTTAATGTTCTCAGCGGCCATTCTTAAATACTGGCATAAAACAAGGGTTAATTAAATAAATTAACATATCACATAATATCCCTATATTATGACTGGCCAACAAATAAGCTTAGATAGGACACACTAGCGAAGGATTTACTTATCTCTCCCCTCCTAGTTTTATTCCCCGATCTCCGCCAGAGACAATATCCCTAAGCTTTGATACCAACTGTGACGCCCCCAAAATAGGTATACAACACCCATTTTGAGTCGCCAAATACATGATACAGAAAACAAACTATAACTTCAACAATACAATTGTCGTGCAAAATACGACAACACATACTGTGAGCTTACATACAAATATTGTCTTCTAGACAATATCCACACTCAAATAAGTCCTCTTCACAATTATTCAAACACTATTTTACAGAAATAGTGAGGACTGCTAAAACATCTTTCTAGAACCATCACTCCATACCCCGACTAGATCCTGCTATGTTCTCACCTCCTAAGAAGAAAAATGGAACAAAAAGGAAAAGGGTGAGCTCAACTAGCCCAGTTAAAAATATTATGACTAAGATAATATACAACAATTTATCATTAGTCTTCAACTTGGAAAAATCTGATAAAATATAATAGACAACAAGTTTTAGATCAACAACTGCAATGGAAACAGCAATCCTTTAGAAGAGTCAAGTAGAGAAAGAATTCCACTATCTTCTAAGATTTAAAAGTCCATCATCAATATTTTATCCCAGAATAACAATCAATATACATCTTTAATCAAATATTCATCTTTGCACTACTGTGCCAAAGATATTCATTTATATCACCAGGTTAGTCATATTAATCTCAACTTTGCTCATCTTTGCCACTAAGGCCAAAGATATTCATTAGTTAATATTCATCTTTTCACTATAGCCAAAGATATTCAGTAATATCATCAATTAGGACTGAGGATGATGAAAAATATTTTAAAAGAACGAATCCAGTGAAACAAAATAACAAACATTAGAGATTCGTATTACAGTTTATCCAAGATCAATAATACTCCATAATAACTGATTTTGAAGCAAAATTCAAGAATAAAGATCAAAACATGGATACAATCAAAGATAGTAACCATAATAGACATCTTGGACAAAAAGGAGAAAATTTCATTTTTCGGTGAATAGTGCCGTATATGTGAATAGTGTCGTATAAGTGAATAGTAACCCCGACACAAAAAGTTTCAAATTTGATAAAAATTTTAAACCAATATTTCAGCATAATGATATTGAAGAAAATAATATCATTTAAGAAGAAATAACATCCCTTACCTCAAAATAACAGTACTTCTGATCGGAATATCTGTATAAGGCTGAAGGAAACTTGCACTGATAAATAGAAACTCACAAAGTATCTAAATACTCACAAAATACACTCGATAATATAGAGAGAGAAAGAGAGAAATCTTATGTTTCTGGTGTGATTTTCAATTCTAACTTAGCCCTCTATTTATAGGAAAATGTTAGACGAAGCGAGACTTGACTGCAATTTGATGGCTTTACCTGCTACTATTCCCACCCACCACATTTGAATAAAAATTTCAGTACATTTCTCACCAACCAAAAGTAGGGCCCACCAATTCTAGAATTTTCAACCAAAATGATAAATTTCGAAAATTCAACAATTTCTGAACCAGTCACTTCTTAAAATTCATAAAAAATCATATGTTCATTTTTAACGGTTTAAAATTTGTGGACATATACTCAACTTATATATGTATAACATATCCAAAAATCACAACGATCCAACGATCGGATTAAAAATTATAACTCACGTAATATATCTCAAAAACACTAGTTTAATTTTTAATACCTCCATTCCGACAAAAATACTGATAAAACACCTCAACATTAACTCCTTCATTTTTTACCACAATAAATATATCCAACATTTCTATCCACATAAAATAAATATTTCCTTATCATATAAATTAATAATTAATTATTCACAAATAATATTACAGAATCACATTTATGACAACCAGGCCGTTCCCAAGAAAGAGGGGGCTTTCCAATAAAGATTTCTCCTTAATGGAGCGTAATTAGGTGACCAAACCTCTCCTTGACAGAACTTTCTAGACATTGCCAATAATGCTATCTAATAATATTATTCAAATAATATGAATTATTGATCTGATAATGGGAAATCTTGTGCAAATGATAATTATTGAAACAACAATAATATAAATATATTAACGACAATTATTGAACCAATAAAATAAAATATTGAACAGTAATTACTATAATAATTATTGAGTAGTGTCTTCTTACGTTAGAATAAATAATTCAAAAATATTGTGCATCCACGCGTATTACTATATTTTAACGGTAACAACTACGCTGTTATTTATAAAAACTCAAACTTGTCGCGTTTTCTTCATCAAGCCAGTTATTACATTATGGGGCCCACAAATGATTACGCTCGTGCATGCGAATATTCCCCGACAACAAGAATATTCCACGACCAAATGAATATTCCCCGACAACAATGATTATTTTATAACCACTTGCTTATTTTGCAAAATTTGCACATTTCACCCATAACCAAAATATTATATCAATTTAACACCTTATTATTCACAATAATAATTAGAGGAAATTTGATTTTATTTATAATAAGTTGGGGTCTTACACCTGGCATTAGGATCAGTTCAGCTTGTGTTCTACCAGGATTGGTGTTCATAACCGTCACCTCCTTTGAACTACCTGTCTCGAGTGGACATCTTAAGCTTTTTATTTCCTTTTCACCTTTTTTGGTCATGGGAACTTCTATCTTTAGCTCTCCATTTTCAATGAGGTCCTAGATTTTATGTTTTAGAGACCAACATTCCTTAGTTACATATCCATATGAGTTAAAATGGTAGAGATATATCTTGGTGGAGTTATAACTTTTCATCTCGGGATTTACATGAGGTAGCAACTCAGTAATTCTTGCTTCGCTTATCAGAAAGTGTAGCATTTTTTTCATTTAATTTGTTCAAATGAGTGAATTTTCGGTCTCTTTTGGACGTTGTTTGATCTTTTTTATTTGAGAATTCCCATTCCCCCAAACGATTTTTCCGCTGGCGAGATCTTCTACCAATTTTATCATTCCACTTTTCTTGTCCTTTCAGCCTGCTTTGATCTTCTTCATTTAGTTGGCTCATCTTGGAGGGATATAGGCTTGAATTCTGGTTAATCTCTTTTTTCTCTTGGCTTTCTGATAGTTGAGTGAAAATTTTCTTTGTAACTTGATGTTGGCACACTAAAAGATTAGCCAGAGAGTTACTTGATCTTTGGATTGACTCTAAGTTTTGCATCACTGTCATACACTCTCCCGAATTTTCCCACTCGAGGACATTTGCTCGGTTCCTTTGGGGGTATTCCTCCATCATTCGTATGTACTTATAACTTGGACGAATTTTAGCGCTTCCTAACTCGATCATGTTCACTCCCTCCATATCATGCTGCAACAGAAGGTTGGTGTTGACATTTTACTGGTCAGGTCGTTGGACCATAATACTGCCACTTTCGATCGGATTTTGGATTTTATGCTTTAAGGACCAACAATTTTGGTTATCGTGTCCCAGAGACCCTGAGTGGTAAGTACATCTCTTGCTTGGATTGTATCTTTTGCTTCCTGGATCCAAAGGTGAAGCCAATTCAGTAATTTTCTTGTGATCCATTAACATCGCCAATATATTTTCAAGGGAATTGCCTAGTGGAGTGAACACCCAATTTTTTGTTTTTTCAAATTAGTCTCTTTTTGTCCTGGCATTGATTGAATGCAGCCTATTGTTGAAATGGTATATTGCCTTGATTATTCCAAATGGGGGGACTATAGGTTGGTCTTCTAGCTTGCCCTTATAAAATGAGGGATACATCTTCATTGCCTTTATTGGGTACCTTCTTGGGATCGCTCGCATAGTTGTCAGTCTGTATATGCTCGGAAACTGCTTCCAAGGCAGTGAAGTCTTTAATCTTGCTTGCCTTTAAGCCCATCTCTGCTATTTTACTGTGTTTGATCATCTTCGAGAATGGTTTTCCAATTCTTGCTAAGATCCTCTTATAGTAAGGTGCCTTTTGAATGTCTGTGAAAATCATTACCATTTTAGTTCATGTCATTGGTGGGCTAACTTGTGTTGCCATACCCCTCCATCTTTAGGCATATTCACGGAAAGACTCAGTACTCTGCTTTTTGACTTTAGTCACTTGGTATCGATCTGATGCCATTTGTGATTAAAAACTGTACTAATTTAGGAAGGCGTGGGCAAACTCTTCCCAGTTATGGATTTTAGCATTATCAAGTCGGACATACCAGGCTCTAGCCTCTCTAGTTAGACTTTTTCGGAATAACTGCATTCTGAGCATTTCATCCTTTGCATAAGACCCCAACTCGCCAATGTATACTTTCAGGTGCGTATAGGGATCGCCTGCCCCATTGTACTTTTCAAAATCCAGGGCTAGGAATTTGTCAGGATATCGAGCTCCTGAGAATATGCAGAGATCTGAATAGGTGACACTTCCATAGTTTCCAGTCCCTTTGATTAACCGGATGGTTTCCTCCATTTGTTGGACTTTCTTTCTTATATCCCCAGTTTCTCGGTCTTCCCTGTGGTTTGTGATTTTAGGGGTTTTGTTGGTTCTTTCACTGGATCGAGGTTCATGTATCTGCATTTCCTCTTTTTTCCAGCACTTTGATTGCCACCCTGTGAGGAGGACTCTGGTTGAATGGGCGTTTGGACTGACCTTGAGTGCTTTTACTTTGTTCTTTGAGAAGGATATCCAACTCTGTTATTTGATTCTTAAGTCCCTCAAACTCCTCTCGGGACACAGAATCCAGATCAGATTGGACACTTTCAGCCATGTCAATGGATGGGAAGTATCTTACCTACACGAAGGGTAGGTAGGTTAGTTTTGATAAGTATTAACAACATGCATTGATGCAATGTCTTGGTTTTTTATGGTTTTTAATATTTTCCTGCAAAACAAATGTTAGTTATTTTGATGACATGATAGCATGACAGGATTTGAGAGGGAATGGAATGCATATTTACATTTTCTTTTTCTTTTCTTTTGTTACATGGAATTTTAATTTACATTGAATCAAAATTTGCATGGAATTGAAAAGGGAAAAGCATGAAGAAACTCCCTTCAGCGTTTAGTTTATCAGAGGCTAGCCTATCATAGGCTACTCTCGTTAATTTTCGGCATGAAGGTCACCATATAATCGCAATTTACTAGATGGGAAGTTAATCCGATCTTTCAATTGGAGCATATCTGAATGGTGTCTTTCTTGAGCCTCACGGGATTATTCTCGGTTGAGTCCAATAATCAAACACCGACGGGTTCACCTCCTGGTGGAGGAATCACACAACATACATTCACATACATCGTGTCTCACTGTATGAAATGATGACATTGTGTAAAGCACTAACACAAAACATAGAGATTGTGCGAGGCACTAAAGTGCAGTAAATAGAGCATTCATTCACATCCATTTAATGTAGAGACATCATTCACACACAAGTAGATAAGAAAGGATTTTGAAAATATTAAAATGCGGCTTAAGTCCTCTACTGTTCCCAGCAGAGTCGCCACCTGTCGACGTCGAGAAAAATTTCCTTCTTTAGAATTCCACTTTTTGTCTTTCTTACCCTTTATGTTTTCTATGTGTTGAATTTTATTTGAAGAGTGAGTTTGACAAAAGCGTCCGACACAAAATGTCGACGATTTAAAAATTCAGAATCGCCAATTGGTAGTAGTGAAATGGTTGTACCAACTTAACCGAATTTGAAAAAGTATGCAAAAAGGCCCCAATTATTGAACTTTGTTTAACATGCCTTGGAAACCAGGATTCATAGAGTTCAGCTGTGACGCCCCCAAAATTAGGTATACATCACCCATCTTGAGTCGCCAGATACGTGGTACAGAATTCAAATACAACTTAATAATACAATTGTCGTGTACAATACGACAAAACATAAACTATGAGTTTGAATACAAATATTGTCTACTAGAGAGTATACAAACTCAAAAGGAGTCCTCATTACAATTATTATCACACTATATCACATAATAGTGAGGACTACTAATGCACCATCAAGGACCATCACTCCATTCCCCAACTCGTCCCAACTATATTCTCATTTCCTGAAGAGAACAGTGAAAGAAAGGGTGAGCTCAACTAGCCCAGTAAGAAATATTATGACTAAGATAATGCAGAATAAATTATCATTAGCCTTAAACAATGTTAAACTGATACAATATAACAAACATCAAGTTTAACTGCAGTGGAACAAGTAATCCATTAAAAGAGTCAAGTAGAGAATAAAATCTACTATCTTTTATGATTTAAAAGGTTTTTCATCACTTTTATCGCTAGGACTCAGCTTAATAAATAATCCACATCATCGAATCACCCCCTTTTACGACCGAGGATATTCTTTAGTATCACGACCACAATTATCCATGCACTCACGGGCCAAGAATATTTGTGTATTCATTAATGGTCATGATCATGCCAACAAATTGTCCATCAATGCACTACGGGCCAATGAGGACTTTTACCACATCATTTGTAACATTACGATCATGATTACAATCAGAATAATCCACAGTCATAATCATACTAAGTCCATCTATGCACTCTGAGGCCACAATGACTTTCAATAAAATATAAACATGAGGATGATGACAATGATATAAGAATTCAATAAAAACAAGTTCAAGAATTAATTTATCCAGAACCAATAACGCGTCCAAATATCAACATGATCTTGCTTTGTAGAGTAAAATTCAAGAATGCTCAGAAGAATATTTCCATGAAAAGATACTGGATGAAACGCAAATATCAAGGATATTCCACTAATTTCATGGAGTATAGAAGTCAAAGTTTTAACCAACTGAGTATAATAAAGAATGGAATAACAAAAGAAATCACCATCCATACGATAGACCGCACAGGCATGTTATTCCAACAGAATAATAAATAACGGAACCAGGTCCGGTGTAAAACGCACAGACAGGATATTCCAACAGAATAATAAAGAATGGAACCAGGTCCGGCGTAAAACGCACAAATAGGATATTCCAACAGAATAATAAAAATGGAACTGTGTCCCACAAAAAACGCATGACAGGATATTCCAACAGAATAATAAATAATGGAATAAAAGAAGTTCTCTTCATGAATACAAAAAAAATAACACCCCTTACATTAGTAGGAGATTGAATACTGCAGTAGTGTAGTAACATAATACTCTTCTTCTTTCTCTCTTATTCTCTCTCTATAACTTGAATGAATTCGTGAAAAATAATGAAGAACTAGGCCTCTATTTATAGAAGATTTCTAGCTTAGCACTTGCAATGTGAAAAGGCAATGCGGCTTGACGGTAGTGATGTGAAAAGAAAAGTGGTTTGACGCCTGTAATGTGAAACACCAAGTGGTTTGACGCCTGTAATGTGAAACATCAAGTGGTTTGATGCCTGTAATGTGAAACACCAAGTGGTTTGACGCCTGTAATGTGAAACGACAATTGGTTCGACGCCTGTAATGTGAAACGACAATTGGTTCGACGTCTGGTAAAGGTAATTACTATTGGCGAAAGAGACTCTTAGATGATGACATATGGGCCCCCATAGAATAACCAAACTTACCACAAACGTCTCATAAAAGACTCTTTATATACATTAAGGATTGAATAAATATTACCACAAATCATTTAATTTTTAATCAACACATACTTAATCTTTCAACAATTATTAATCATTAATATTATAACTTGTCGTCTCAATTATTGATTTAATAATATAACATATTATACAGATGATACTGTGACAATAATTGAATCAATAATATAAGAGATATAATGCATCAATTACTGTAGCAATAATTGAGTATAACTGAGTGACTTCTCACGTAAGCATCAATAATCAATATCGTGTGCTACTATGCAACCACGCGTATTACTATACTTTTACTACCGAGTAGTTCAACAGTTTTAACGGTAACACCTCCGCCGTTATTTGTATAGAAAGATAATTTTGTCGTTTTCTAACTACGACAATACTTCCGTTGTGGGGTCCACTAATGATTGTCTTGCGTCGTCATGCGAATATTCCCTAACAAAAAGAATATTCCCCGACCAATCGAATATTATATAACCACTTGCTTACTTTGCAAAATTTGCAAATATTACCCACAACTATAGCATTATATTAAATCAACACCATAATATTCAAAAATATAATTCGAGAAAATTATTCTTTATTCATAAAAGTTGGGGTCTTACAACCTCCCCTTCTTATGAAATTTCATCCTCGAAATTAGGGTACATACATGGTATGTCGAAGAGATGAGGATACCTTGACTTCATCTCAGATTCTAACTCCTAAGTCATTTCCTCCACATCGTGGTTTCTCCACAAAACTTTGACTTAAGGTATAACCTTGGAGCATAGAACATGATCCTTCTTATCCAAGATTTTAACAGGTAACTCTTCATACGTTAAATCTTCCTCTATCTCATCTGGTTCTAACTCAATAATGTGGTTCGGGTCTTTCACATATTTACGCAACATAGATATGTGAAAAACATTATGAACACGAGACATACTTGGCGGTAAGGCGAGGCTATAGGCCACAGTTCCTAATCGATCGAGGATTAAAAATGGGTCGATGAATCGAGGATTCAGCTTTCCTCTCTTTCCAAATTTCGTAACTCCTTTCCATGGAGCAACACGTAACAACACATGATCTCCTATATCGAATTCCACATCCTTTAGATGAAGATCAGCATAACTCTTTTGTCGATCTTGTGAGGTTTTTATACGTTGCCGGATCATTTGAATCTTTTTCGTAGTCATACATACCAACTCCGGTCCCAACAACGTTGCTTCACCCACCTCATCCCAAAGATCTTCGGAGAACAACACTTTCTTCCATACAACGCGCTTGAATGGAGCCATGCCAATACTTGTTTGATAAGCTGTTGTTGTAGGAAAACTCCACCAATGGAAGAACTTGTCCCAACTTCCCTTGAAATCAAGGACACAGAGTCTTAATAGATCTTCAAGAGTTTGAATAGTCCTCTCCATTGTCCATCAAATTCGAGGATGATATCCGAGAAACTAAATCGTAAGTCTGTGCCTATAGCTTTTTGCAAACTAACCCAAAATCGTGAAGTGAATCTTGGGTCTCGATCGAAACTATGGATACCGAGCATACCATGCGATCTTTACAATCTCATTTATGTACATACTGAGCAAAGGCGTTCAAGTGTATAAGTTTCTCGTATCGGTAAGAAATGAGTAGACTTGGTCAATCTATCAACAATGACCCAAATTGCATCTATGCCTTGAGAAACTTTAGGAAGACCGGTAATGAAATCCATGGTAATGTGCTCCCACTTCCATTCTAGAATTTCAAGTGGTTGCAATGGACCTTTTGGTACTTGATGCTCCGCTTTAACTCGTTGACAAGTTAGACACCTTGAGATAAACAGCCCTATCTCTCTCTTCATATTGCTCCACCAAAATGTATGAGGAAGATCATGATACATTTTGGTACTCCCAGGATGGATTGTAAACGGTGTGTTGTGCGCCTCCATCATGATTTTATACTTTAAATCATGGTCGTTAGGAACACAAAGTCTGGAGTTGACTCGAAGTATTCCTTCATCATCGATTCTTGCTTCCGGCATAGCACCTTCTTGCACTTTCTTCCTCATACGCATCAGCTCCAGGTCTGTAGCTTGAGCAGCTTTAACTTTATCGATTAAAGTTGGTTCTACTCGTATATTCGCCATCATCACATGGGTCCCTGGAGTCTTTAACTCTATCTCCATCCTTTGCAAGTCACATAAAATGGGACTTTGCATTGACAATATCTCCTTTTCAGACTTGCATATGATCTTCTACTCATCGTCGTCAACTACCACGATCGCTTTTCCAAGATGGTATTGGATGGTATGATCATAATCTTTCAACAGTTCAAGCCAACGTCGTTGTCGCATATTGAGTTCCTTTTGAGTGAAGAAATATTTGAGGCTTTTATGATCCGTAAAGATCTCCACTTTCTCCCCATACAAGTAATGCCTCCAAATTTTAAGTGCAAAGACAACAGCTGCCAACTCTAGATCATGAGTAGGATAATTCCTCTCATATTCTTTGAGTTATCGTGAGGCATAGGCTATGACTTTCCCATGTTGCATGAGAACACACCCCAACCCTTTGCCTGAAGCATCAATGTAGATGACAAATCCCTCCGAGCCAGATGGTATTGTTAAAACAGGTGCCGAAATGAGTCTCCTCATGAGTTCTTGAAAACTCTTCTCACATTCTTTGCTCCAACCGAACTTTGTATCTTTCCGAGTTAGCTGAGTTAATGGTGTAGCGATTCGAGAAAATCCTTCCACGAATCTCCGATAATAACCAGCTAAATCGAGAAAGCTACGACTTCGATCAATGATTTAGGTTGCTCCCAGCTTTGAATAGCTTCAATCTTTGCCGGGTCAACAGATATTCCATGACTTGATACTACGTGCCCAAGGAATGCTACTTCCTCAAGCCAGAACTCGCATTTCTTCAACTTGGCATAAAGCTTGTATTCACGAAGTTTTTGGAGTGTCAGCCTCAAGTGTTGCTCATGATCTTCACGGCTTTTGGAATAAATAAGGATGTCATCAATAAAGACGACCACAAAGTGATCCAAATATTCCTTGAATACTCGGTTCATCATATCTATGAAGGCGGAGAGGAGCATTAGTCGATCAAAGGACATGACTAGGAATTCATAATGCCCGCAGGGAGTTACGAAAGTCGTCTTTGGAATGTCATCGGTTTAATCTTCAATTGGTGATATCCGGAATGAAGATCAATCTTTGAAAAGAATTTGGCTCCTTGCAACTAGTCAAACAGGTCATCAATACGCGTGGCAATGGGTACCTATTTTTGATGGTGACATGATTAACTCTCGATAATCAATACAAAGTCGCATACTCCCATCTTTCTTCTTCACGAATAGAGCAGGAGCACCCGAGGAGACGTCTTAGGGGCGAATAAAGCCAATGTCTAACAATTCCTGCAGTTGGGTCTTTAACTCCTGAAGTTCAATAGGAGCCATTCGATATGAGGCTTTGGAAATGGATTTGGTACCAGGTTCAAGGTCGATACAAAATTCAATTTCACGCTCTGGGGGTAGGCCAGGAAGTTCTTCAGGGAATACGTCAGGAAATTTATTAACAATAGAAATATCATTCAAAACTGACGTATTTTTGTTTAAATCTATGACATGAGCTAAGAAAGCTTGACATCCGTTTTTCAATAAACGAATAGCTTTATGGCTTGAAATGACCGTGATTGATTTTAATGGTTTGGTCGCTTGAATTCGCATAATAGGTTGGTTAGGAATATGAAAGTTAACAACCTTACGAAAATAATCAATTTTTACATGATGAGTAGTTAACCAATCAATCCCTAGAATCACGTTAAATGCAAGTATTTTCAATGAAATTAGATCGACAGGTAATGTGAGGGTACCAATTTGAACCAAACAAGACTTATAAACAGTGGATGCAATGAAGGTTTCTCCCAACGGAGTTTCCACAGATAAGTCAAAGTCTAATTTCTCCGGAGTCAAATTTAATCGTTGAGCGCAAGTAGGAGAAATAAAAGAATGGGTAGAATCGGTATCAAATAAAGTATAGATTTCGCTAGAGTTTATGATAAGCTTACCCGTGATGACCTCATTCGGGTTCCTTGCTTTCTGGGAGGTCACAACAAACGCTCTCCCTTGCACTACCGGTTTTGACTTTTCTGGGACGGCCTTTGGTGCCTCCATCCTAGCTGAACATGTCTTCGGTGAACGACAAAATCGGGCTAAGTGACCTTCTCTTCCACAATTATAACATGTTTTGGACGACATCGTGCAGTTTGGACTGATGTGCCCCTCCCCTCCGCATTTGAAGCATATGATAGGTGGTCGTTCTCCTTCCTTAACAACAGGTGCTGGTGATGACGTCTTTCCATCATTGTTGAATCTCCTCTTCTTGAAATGCCCATTCTTATTGTTTTGGCCCTGATTACCACCGAAGTGGTTACCACTTCTGGCCTGTTGATTTCCTCCACACTTGTTGTCACCGCTTCGATGACAACTCTCACTGGTATTATCATTTTACCGGCTGCTCTCTTTTGGTTGCGTTGACTCGTTATCGCGCTCCACTAATTGAGCCTTATTTACAACATCTGAATACAAACACAGTTTATGAGAAATAAGATTTTGACGTATCTCCGGCTTCAAACCTCTTAAAAACATCCGCGTCATTCTTTCTTCATTATCCACCAAGTGGGACGCAAACCGGAACAACTCGGCAAACTTTGCTTCGTACTGTGACATGGTCATATTATTCTGTTCCAACTTGATGAACTCCACCTCCTTCATGTGACGAATACTTTTGGGAAAGTACTTGTCGTTGAATAGTTCTTGGAACTTCTCCCAAGATATTTTCAGTGCGGCAGGTTGAGTACGCTTTACCGATTCCCACTAGTAATCTGCCTCTCCTCGCAACATAAAGGCGGCAAAGGGAACCTTTTGCTCCTCGGAGCATCCCAAGACATCAAATATCTTGGTGAGCTACTTTATCCATGCTTCCTCCTTAAGTGGTTTTGGCTCTCCAATAAACTCCGGTGGTCCCAGCTCCTTGAACTGTTTAGCAGTGACCGTCCGAGAGTTTCTAGTGTTTCCACCAACATTTTGGACAGGAGCCGCTCTCGCATGCTATTGCATGAATTGCATAAAGCCTCTGAACATTTGATCATTCATCATTTGGTCAGTGTTGTTGTTTACATGAGGATTGTCGCCTTCTTGATGCACATTATCCTAATTATTGATATGTGGTGAACCAACGGTCGCCTGTGCTCCATTGCTATTCTCAATATTCTTGGATGTCATTTTCAGATACTGCCACAAAAAAAGGTTAATTGACATATAACATATTATCCTTAAATTCTGACCGACCAATTAAATACCACATAAACTTAGGTAGGTCATACTAGCGAAGGAATTTCCCGTCTCTCCCCTCCTAGTACTATTCTCACATCTTAGCCAGGGATCATATACCTAAGCTCTGATACCAATTGTGACGCCCCCAAAATTAGGTATACATCACCCATCTTGAGTCGCCAGATACATGGTATAGAATTTAAATACAACTTAATAATACAATTATCGTGTACAATATGACAAAACATAAACTGTGAGTTTTAATACAAATATTTTCTACTAGAGAGTATACAAACTCAAAAGGAGTCCTCATTACAATTATTATCACACTATATCACAGAATAGTGAGGACTACTAATGCACCATCTAGGACCATCACTCCGTTCCCCGACTCTTCCCAGCTATATTCTCATTTCCTGAAGAGAACAGTGAAAGAAAGGGTGAGCTCAACTAGCCCAGTAAGAAATATTATGACTAAGATAATGCATAATAAATTATCATTAGCCTTAAAGAATGTTAAACTGATACAATATAACAAACATCAAGTTTAACTGCAGTGGAATAAGCAATCCATTAAAAGAGTCAAGTAGAGAATAAAATCTACTATCTTTTATGATTTAAAAGGTTTTCATCACTTTTATCATTGGGACTCGACAATAAATAATCCACATCATCGAATCACCCCGCACTTTCTGCCGAGGATATTCTTTAGTATCGCGACCACAATTATCCATGCACTCACGGGCCAAGAATATTTGTGTATTCATTAATGGTCATGATCATGCCAACAATCGTCCATAAATGCACTACTGAGCCAATGAGGACTTTTACCACATCATTTGTAACATTACTACCATGATTACAATCAGAATAATCCACTCGGTCATAATCATACCAAGTCCATCTATGCACTACTGTGCCACAGATGACTTTCAATAAAATATAAACATGAGGATGATGACAATGATATAAGAATTCAATAAAACAAGTTCAAGAATTAATTTATCCAAGAACCAATAACGTCCAAACTATCAAACATGATCTTTGCTTTGTAGAGTAAAATTCAAGAATGCTCGGAAGAATATTTTCATGAAAAGATCTTTGGATGAAACATAAATATCAAGGATATTCCACTAATTTCATGGAGTATAGAAGTCAAAGTATTAACCAATGAGTATAATAAAGAATGGAATAACAAAAGAAATCACCATGCATGCGATAGACCGCGCAGACAGCGAGTTATTCAATGAGAATAATAAATAACGGAACCGGTCCCGGCAGTAAAACGCATGCAGACGAGGATATTCAATGAAGAATAATAAAGAATGGAACCGTGTCCGGCGTAAACGCGCGTATGCGAGGATATTCAATAGAATAATAAAGACTGGAACCAGGTCTGGCGTAAAACGCACAGATAGGATATTCCAATAGAATAATAAATAATGGAATAAAAGAAGTTCTCTTCATGAATGCAAAAGAAATAACACCCCTTACATTAGTAGGAGATTGAATACTGCAGTAGTGTAGTAACAGAATACTCTTCTTCTTTCTCTCTTATTCTCTCTCTATATCTTGAATGAATTCGTGAAAAATAATGAAGAACTAGGCCTCTATTTATAGAAGATTTCTAGCTTAGCACTTGCAATGTGAAAAGGCAAGCGGCTTGACTTATTTGGTGATGTGAAAAGAAAAGTGGTTTGACGCTTGTAATGTGAAACACCAAGTGGTTTCACGCCTGTAATGTGAAACATCAAGTGGTTTGACGCCTGTAATGTGAAACACCAAGTGGTTTGACGCCTGTAATGTGAAACGACAATTGGTTCGACGCCTGTAATGTAAACCAACAATTGGTTCGACGCCTGTAATGTGAAACGACAATTGGTTCGACGTCTGGTAAAGGTAATTACTATTGGCGAAAGAGACTCTTAGATGATGACTTATGGGCCCCCATAGAATAACCAAACTTACCACAAACGTCTCATAAAAAACTCTTTATATACATAGAGGATTGAATAAATATTACCACAAATTATTTTATTTTTAATCAACACATACTTAATCTTTCAACAATTATTAATCATTAATATTATAACTTATCGTCTCAATTATTGATTTAATAATATAACATATTATACAGATGATACTGTGACAATAATTGAATCAATAATATAAGAGATATGATGCAGCAATTACTGTAGCAATAATTGAGTATAACTGAGTGACTTCTCACGTAAGCATCAATAATCAATACTGGTGTGCTACTTATGCAACCACGCGTATTCATCGTATTTTTTTACTACCGGGTAGTTCAACAGTTTTAACGGTAACACCTCTGCCGTTATTTTTATAGAAAGATAATTTTGTCGTTTTCTAACTATGATAATACTTCCGTTGTGGGGTCCACCAATGATTGTGCCGTCGTACGAATATTCCTTGACAAAAAGAATATTTCCCGACCTATCGAATATTATATAATCACTTGCTTACTTTGCAAAATTTGTAAATATTACCCACAACTATAACATTATATCAAATCAACACCATAATATTCAAAAATATAATTCGAGAAAATTATTCTTTATTCATAAAAGTTGGGGTCTTACATCGCAGACTTGATTAAGCGGTGGGAAGGTGTAAGGCACCCCCGACTTCCGTGAAAACACGGTTACCGCATCTTTTCAATTATATTATTTATTTGAAGTGTATGTGTGAGTAGTTAATTGGGCCTAAATGTTTTATTTGGAAGTAGTGTTATGCCTCGTTTGCATCTATATACAAAGGGTTTGATTTGTATAAAAGTTCAATTTTAAGCAAAATATGCAGAAATAATGTTTTGAAAATAGTTTTCCAAACCCTTATGCTCACATAGTAATTGAGGCTTTTGATACTTCCATTTTATTCAATATTGCGGCTTGTTTTGATTTTATTCTCGAGATGCGAAGCATCTTCGACAAAATAATATACATATAAGTGGCGGGCTCCTTATGGGCATGAAAGCCTTCTAAGTTACCCAAACACCACAAATATGATTTACAAGCTAACTGTACAACTGAAAAGAGTCCATCATGGGAACCAGATCTAGATCTGTCAACTGGATCTTAGATCTCGTGGCTCCTAGGCTCACATAATATAATATGAATAACATGTATAAGGAGGATACTGAAATAAAACAGATATTTAATCTAAACGACGCAAAATAGAAGATTCATCGATTAAATCATTGCATGCGCAAGAATCAAGCTTCTCGTTCCCTCTGAGACATGATCTGAGGTCACGTGGTTGCTTAATATTTACTGAAACTAGAAAGAAAACTAGATTTAAATAAATCTTAGCCATTCTAGCTCAACAAATTCAGCTTTTATAACTTTTGAAGCAGGTTAAAAAGTTAGATATGGCTAGATTTAGATAAATCTAGTCCACAAATTCAAATATTACAGCTTTTACATTGAATGACAATTAAAATATATATTTTATCACAATAAATAGTTAATATTATATATATATATATATATATATATACTTAAATATATTAAAACAATAAAAAGCCACGAATTTAGAATCCAGACATGACTGTCGAATAAAAATATATATATGATTATATATATTAAAGCAATAAAAAGGCCACGAATTTAGAATCCAGGCAAAACTAGTATATATATATATATATCATAAACATATATTTGTAATAAAGTTTTACTTTATTCACAAATATATAATATACAATATTCTTAGTTCCCACATCTGTCCCTCCAAGTTGCCACCCACTTTTTAAGTCATCTCTATAGTAACCCCGAAACTCGAGTCTATCTTTAAAATCGGATTTTAGCGTTCCACAATGCTAACCTTTCATCATAAGCTTAATACATGAATGTAATTACTACATTATTACAACATATCATCTCAAATCCCAAGCTCTATTACATTTACATCCTAAGATTATAATATTAATGAATATTACATCATTTAAATATTACAATTATAAACCTCCAATATATTACCATCTGTAATACAATAATTTACCAATAATTTACAACTGATAATAACGAAATCTTTTCATTGCACACCATTTCTTACTCAAGTATGTCCGCTCTAGCTGCAAAAAGGTTAAGAGATTTTGCAAGAGTGAGCATTTATTTGCCCAACAAGTTAAGCAGTTGAATAAACAACAAAATAAATAATATTGGTTATCTCTCAAAGCTGATTGCAATGACCACGTCAGGAGATGCTATCAATGCCAGATTCATGGGAATGCTATATACGCCCCTCCACGGGAACTCCACAATATGAGTTCACCTTGGCCCTTCTTAATGTGGGGAATGGACGTTATCGGACCCATTGAGCCTAAAGCTAGTAATGGTCATCGATTTATCTTCCCCATGATCGACTACTTCACCAAGTGGGTAGAAGCACCCTCCTTCCCCAGGGTTACTAAAGAAGTCATCATTGCTTTCATCAGAAATAATGTCGTTTGTCGATATGGACAACCAGAGGTGATTGTGTCAGACAATGCTAAGAACCTCAACAACAGAATGATGGGGGAATTATGCAGTAAATTCCACATCAAACATCTCAACTCTGTCATCTATCGTCCAAAGATGAATGGTGCGGTTGAAGCGGCTAACAAAAACATCAAGAAGATTATGCAAAAGATGTCCGCCAACCACAAAGATTGGCCTGACCTATTGCCTCTGACTCTGTTAGCCTACAGAACCTCAATGTGTACTTCCACTAGGGCAACCCCCTACGCTTTAACCTATGGGATGGAAGCAGTGCTCCCCATAGAAGTGGAAATAGAATCCTTAGAGTGTTGATAGGCGCTCAATTGGATGAGGACCAATGGGTACAAGATAGGTATCACCAATTGTCTCTAATAAACGAAAGGCGAACCGCGGCTATCTTCCATGGTCGATTATTATAAAGCAAAGGATCGCCAAATCCTACAACAAAAAAGTCCAGCTCTGGTAGTTTAAACAACATGACTTGGTTTTGAAGAAGATTCTTGACAACCAAGATCAAAGCTAAAGGAAAATTCGCTCCTAGCGGGAAGGCCCATTTATTGTCAAGGAAGTATTGACAGGAGGCGCTCTCAGTTTGCAAGAAATGGACGGCGATGAATTTCCACAACTCATCAACTCGGGACGTCCGCCTATGTCGAAGTAATTCACAAACACCACAGTGTCGGACCATCAGATCACCAGTCATTCCTATTCTTTAACCCTTTACCACCTACAACTTTCCTACACTTTGCCCCTTAGGGAAATACTTTTTTCGCCAAGTAGTAGCTCTGGCTTTCTCCTTTAATGTTCTTACAACTTAGGTCATCCCACCGCATGATTGAACCTCTTGCATTTGCGGTTTGGCTATCCATACACAGGATCAAACTTCTCATACCTCTGATTATCCTCAACCTAGGATTAAACTTTCTCGCGCCTTTTCGACCGACCGCACATGGGATTACATTTTCTTCTCATAGTAGAGAGGCAAACTACGTCGACCTGATCTCCTCTTCAATAGGAGTACGTAGGAAACCATTTCATATGGCCCGGTCGCAATAAAACAAAAACAACAAAAACATTTCTACCATTTTCTCCTCACAAAAACAACAAAAAAACATTCCTACACCATTTCAGCCATATACAGCGTTGAACCTCTTACACCAGGTTTGAACTATGCAGACCTGATCTCCTCTTTAATAGGAGTACGTAGGCAGCCATTCATGGTGCGGTCTCGTCAGCTAGCAAAACACAAATCCTTGTCAATTGGTACTGGGATCATCCTTCGATCCCCTACATTTTATTCTATTCGCCGGACAAAGGGATGGAATTGCGAACTCCTCCGAAATAGGAGATTCGGCGACCATCTAAGTTGCGATCATACCTTGAAGAGCAACACCAATCCATAAGAGATGGAATTAACTAGGCTTCTTATAAATAGAAGTACTGGCGACCATCTGTGGTGTGGTCAATCTAAGAGAGGAAAGCCACACTCCTCTCCACATTTCCATACAGAAACCAGTCCCAAGACACCAAATATGGTAGGGATACATAGATCGATGATCCATTCTGAACTATCCAGAGACAACTCAATGTCCATCCACCCAAGAGGAATTCAGAATACATCAAGACCACAAGCCCTGAAGCAGCAGGCAAAATATCAAGCAAATAACAAGGCATATCTAAAAGGGAAGTGATCCAAAAATATATTTTCCTATCATATATATAATGTTGTTTGATATATATACAGTGTAAACTATACATGACAAAATGGCTAAGCTAGTCTGTGCAGGTAAATACAAGCTCATCTACAAGTCGGGTATATGCAATCTAAAAAGCCCAACATGGCGTCCCTCTCGGAAGAAGGAGGATGCGGTTGTGGTCTCGTATCACGAGAATATCCACACGATCCAACAGATCCGCAACCATCTGCGCATGGTGACCATATGATCATCAATATATCGTTCATCTCTACAATCATGCCGGTGGTAAGGGATCTCTTTGCGATCTTATCTGTGACGGCTACATCCCGGCCAGATATGGCACTATCCCTCTCAACTATCACTGCGTCTCTGGCTGATCTAGCCTCATCCCGTTCAACAACAGCGGCATCTCGGCGAGCTAATGCCTCGTCTCTCTCTAACAGAGCTGCGTCCCTCCCATCAAGGGCAGTCAACATCATAGATCGAGCCTAATCTCTCTCAAAGGTCATCAGATGAAAACTCTGCTCTAAGTACTGTGTCGAGTGCTGAATCATAACAGTACTGGTACTAGGAGAATCCAGAAGAAATGTTGGCAACCCAGCAACGGGCTCCTCCTCGATGTAGGTATCGATGTCCTCTATGGGCTCTACATCGTCTGACTCGCTATCCGGTACTGCAGATACTGCTGCAGCCTATAAAATCTCTGTCTCCATCCATGCGGAATACTCTGCAGAACAACCTGGATGACTGACAAAAAAAGCAACTATCTCAAACTGATCCCAACAAGCATACACATGGGATCGGTCCTCTGCTGAGAGATATCGGGAAGCTGAATGCTGACATATCGCCCCCTCAAAAGGATGAAAATTCTGGAACTGGTCGAACTGCGACATCACGGCCAGTGGGTGATAAGTAGTCACGCCCCTCAAGCCAGCCAGAGGGAGGAAATCCATGCCCGGAGCGTGAGTAATGAAGCTGTATGATGAGCAAAGCCCCGAGAATGGCAATATGCTAAATAGATCTCTGATATCTGCCAAAAATGCGGACCAAGACAGAGCATCTATACACTTCGATGGCTGAAATGAGTATGACATGGCTACATCATGGGTGAACCAATACCCATGCCGTCTAAGGGTACCAACCGGTCTCAAGTGTGACATAAACCACACATACAGCATTACCGAACTACCCATAAAAACTCCTGTCGGGTAAATACAGCAGTAGGATGCTGACCGTAGGGTCTCTGCTACAATCATAGGTACAATGGTGCGACCCTCTCTAAGAGCTCTCACGGCCATGATCACACCAATGTCTATCTCGTCCATGTAACGCGGCATATAGACATATGACAGTACGCATAGCATTAGTACATCAACCCTAGCCAAATGCCAATGGTCCTCTGGTGCGGTGAAATCCCCGGAATGTCATGAATAGCTATCCTTCGAGCCAAATCTGTCGTACAGAAAACGCTGGGATATCACGTGGCTAGATGTCAGCTCGTCCTACACTACTCTGCGCCACAATCCTGTGAGAGTCATGAATCGTCTACTCATGTCTCCCAAAGCCAGATGCACGCAAGGTCTGTCTAAAGGTAGCATCGTCAAACGTGCATACTCCTCCAGAGTATGAGTCAACTCATGGGTGCCAAATCGGAATACCTGCCTATCCGGTAGCCAATGCTCTAGCATCCCGTCCACAAATCCTACAGGAACCTGAAAAGGTAATAAAGTCATGGTATCTTTGCACCGGTGATCTCTGATCACCCTCATCGGTGGTGACATGCTATCATACCACGATCGCGATACCCAATACCACCACCGACGGTGGGGTATGATCTATACTGACTAAGCGTCAAGAAGAAGACATACATATGGTGCGTGTCATAAGACCATCCAGGGGTCAATGCCGAATATCTCTTGACATACATACATATGCATAACATGATACATGCATAACAAATAATGGATGGCAATATGATATAGGGAATGGAAAAAATGGTGCATACATTCCTAGGTATATCATCATCTAATACATCACTCAGATGACTACAAATACTGGGGAAATGGGGCACAGTCGCCCTACTACTAACAGAGGCCTATCAAAAGATATAGCGAGAATGGGGAACAGCCACCCAATATCTAACAGAGGCCAATCAAAAGATATAACGAGAATACACATCAGAAGAAGACCATGGTGTCGATGTCCACATCATCAATCCTGTCCACCTGATGTAACTCCTTCTGAGTCATTGGATCTCTATCAACAGGGATGTCAGGCCTATAAAGAGGAGGATCTGCACCAACAAAACCAAATGGGTCATCTAAGGGGCCAGCACCTGATCTGGAAGGAACAAATGACTCCGCCTTATTTGTGTTAGTGAAAATCGTCAATTATTTCGATAATAATTGATGTCTGGGGGTTATATTGACCAATCGGGTATTTAACCAGATAAATGAGCAATTGATTGCTATTATTTCACATGATTATAACTATTTGTTCACATGTGTATACTATTGTTTCACATTCTTGTTACTATTAGGGGAGTTGGTGCAAGATTGATAATACTTGCATGACTAAGTTAAAAATGGAGGTATAGATGGAGGTACTATACTGTAATTCATATTTTTACATGTCTAGAATTATTGATTCACATAATTTACTATTGAATCACATTAGTAAACTATTAGGGGAGGTGGTGCAAGTTTGATAATACTTCCATGACTAAATTAAAAATAAAGGAAAAGTTGGAGGTATTGTCTTTGTAATTTTCGAGCCCCCAAAGCGTGCAATTATCGAAACTATATTTTTCTATAAATAGAAGCTCATTCTTCCTTCATTTCTCACCAATTCACAAAAAGCTTTAGAGCGATTATTATTAGAGAGAAATTATAGAAAGAAGAAGAAGAAGTCTGCTACCTCACTATTCCAAAGTATCCGGTTTTTCTAAGGTAGGGAGTATTATTTCTTTCTTATCCATGAAGAGAACTTACATTATTCCATTCTTTATTATTACATTGGAATAACTTTGATACTGTGAGCTACCCTATACTTGGTGAAATTCTCCGTTGTTCCATTCTTTATCATTCTATTGGAACATCATCATGTTCGTGCTTTTCTTGCCGGGACTGGTTAAAATCTTTATTATTCTATTGGAATATCACATGCATGTTTTTATGACGGACTCGATTACATCTTTATTATTATTCGTTGAAATATCACATGCATGCGTTCTACGCTTGGACTCGATTAAAATCTTTATTATTCATTGGAATATCATGTATATGCGCTTTTACGTCGGACCTAATTTCGTCTTTATTATTTTTTGGAATATCCTATATCATGTATGTTTTTCTGCCGGACCGATTCCGTTATTTATTATTACATTGGAATAACACGCTTATACTGGCCTATCGCATGCCTAGTGATTTCTTTTGTTATTCCATTCCTTATTATACTCAGCTGGTTAAAGTTTTGACTTCTATACTCCATGAAATTAGTGGAATATTCTTGATATTTGCGCTTCATCTAGTATCTTTTCATGGAAATATTCTTCTGAGCATTCTTGAATTTTACTCTACAAAGCAGTATCATGTTGACAATTTGGACGTTATTAGTTCCTGGATAAAATAATTCTTGAACTTGTTTTATTGAATTCTTATATCATTTTCATCATCCTCATGTTTATATTTTGTTGAAAGTCATCTGTGGCCTATAGTGCATAGATGGACTTGGTATGATTATGATCAGGGATTATTCGGTGTAATCATGACCGTAATGTTACAAATGATGTGGTAAAAGTCCTCATTGGCCCGTAGTGCATTGATGGACAGTTGTTGGCATGATCATGACCATTATTGAATACACAAATATTCTTGGCCCGTAGTGCATGGATAATTGTGGTCGTGATACTAAAGAATATCATTGGCCGTAGTGCAAGGGTGATTCGATGATGTGGATTATTTATTAAGTTGAGTACCAGCGATAAAAGTGATGAAAAACCTTTTAAATCATAAAAGATAGTAGATTTTATTCTCTACTTGACTCTTTTAATGGATTGCTTGTTCCGCTGCAGTTAAACTTGATGGTTGTTATATTGTATCGTTTAAACATCATTGAAGGCTAACGATAATATATTACGCATTATCTTAGTTACAATATTTCCCATTGGGCTAGTTGAGCTCACCCTTTTACTTTTATTGTTACGCTCAGAAATGAGAACGTGGCAGGGACTAGTCGGGGAGCGGGAGTGACGGACGATTGATAGCATTAGTAGTCCTCACTATTTAGTGAAATAGTGGAAAATAAATGTAATAATATTGAATTTGAGTTTGAATATTGTCTGGATGACAATATTTGTATTAAAACTCACAGCTTATGTTTTGTCGTACTTTACACGACAGTTGTATAATTAAGTTGTATTTGTATTCTGTACCATGTATTTAATGACTCAAAATAGGTGATGTATACCTATTTTGGGGGCATCACAGGAGCACTCTCTCCACTTAGTTCCTTAGTAGTTCTCCCACTTCTAAGGGTCACTACTTTACACTGTTCCTTGCCTTCCCGTTTTGGGTTGACATCAGTGTCACTAGGCAATGTGCTTTGTGGACGACTGTTTAAAGCAGTAGCCAATTGTCCCATCTGTACTTCAAGATTCCTAATAGAAGCCTCTTGATTGTTGCTTCTAGTTTCATTCTGGGCTATGTATCTTGACAGGAGATCTTCTAAACTTGGCTTCTTCTCCTATTGAGGAGGTGGTTGGTGGAATTTATTCTAAGTGTTCTGATGTTGTGGGGTGAACTGATTCTGAGATGGGAAACCAGGAGGTTAGCATAATTCGGCCTGACAGATAAAGGTTGTGGTTGATTTGGGTTGTTACTGTTGTTGTTGTTGTTGCCCCATGAGAAGTTTGGATGATTTCTTAGGCCAGGATGATAGTGTGTGGGAAGATTTGTATTTTGTTGCCGCCCATAGTTGGACACAAATTGAACTGACTCAGGGCTTATCGCACACTGATTAGTAGGATGGCTCCCTTGACATAATTCACATTGCATCCCCACACTTTGCACACTTTGAACCGTTGTAGGTTCCATTGTATCCAGCGTTTTTGTTAGCACTGCTATCTGAGCTGCTAACGAAGTGAAAGAGTCAACTTCATAGACCCTTGTTACTTTCCTCGGGGCTTGCCTATCATTTGGCCATTAGTAATAATTGGCTGCCATTGTCTCCACCAACTCGTAACCCGTCGTGTGATGTTTGGCCATAAATGCCCCTCCGACGCAGCGGCATCAATACTCGATCGAGTTGATCCGGATAACCCATTGTAAAAGGTGCGGATGGGTAACCATTACGCAATCCATGGTGCGGGCATTTCCTTAGAAGATCTTAAAAGCGCTCCCACGAGTCGTATAAGGATTTGATTCAACAAAACAAAGGATGTGATATCATGCACGAGCACGGCTATTTTTTTGCGCAAAGGGAAAAACTTTGCTACAAATTTACGTGCCATATGTCATTACGTGGTAATAATGGAGCCTGGCGGTAATGAATGAAGCCAGCTCTTGGCCTTGTCCCTTAATGTAAATGGAAATAACCAGAGTCTGATGGCATCGTGAGAAAATCCGTTGAATTTAAATTTGTCACAGATCTCTAAAAAATTAATCAAGTAATCGTTGGGATCATCATTCGGTAGTCCCCTAAACTGATTGTTGGTGCACATTTGAATGGTTCCTGGCTTGATTTCAAAATTATTAGCTTGGATGGCGGGCCTTAGAATGCTCGCCTGGAGATCGTCAATTCGAGGCATAGCATACTCCCTCAGAGATTTTTGAATTTCCTCAGCCATTATGATAGGAGCAGGTAATTCCCTTGATTCTTCTCTCCTCGGTCATCTGTATGTCCTTAGATTTTTGTCAACCTCGGGATCGAGAGGCATTATGTTTCGACCCTTCCGAGGTGGCTTAAACGGAGAAGACTACCTGAAAAGAGAATTAAACAGAAAAATCAATTTAAAGTAAGATCGTAATGACTTAGTTTTAATATTGAGAAACGATTAATACTAAGTCCCCGGCAACGGCGCCAAAAACTTGTTGGTCGATTTAGCAATTGCCAAATCGCGCGCAAGCATACGCGATCCACAAGTAATATAAGTAAGTAAAGTGTCGAACCCACGAGGACAAAGTCTCAAACGAAAACAAATACTAAGGTAGAGTCGTCTCTGATCTTATCTAAACAAGTAATTAAGAATGTTGGTTAAGCTATATGATTATAAATGAAAATAACAAGAGAAAAGGTTGTGCTAAGAAGTCAAGATAGGATTACAACTCCCCTAATACGTCACCTAATCTCCTAACTCTCCATATTACAAACAAATCAAGTAATGGCCAGCCGAGAAAAGTAATTTCGCATAAGCTTCTGTCGAAGGTCAAATGCACATCCCTAACCGGCTAAAACACAATATGTCTATTGGTGAAAATAACTCAGTCAAGGTCATTAAGCTAAGTCTCAAAGTCACACAAGGCACATAGCGATATGTCTATCCCACGAACATATTATACACACATTCCATAGGCATGGTTATAACAGATGTTGTTGTAATTAAAAGTTAGATAATAACATTCATTTGTCAATGTCCATTATTATCAATACCAAAAACTCTGCCAAGCAATCAGTCATTAAATACTAAAAAGAACAACCCATTCTAAAATGATTCATTATATATAATAGGAGAGAAAGTTGATCAAGTTAAACAAAAGGTTATATTGCAATCCTAAAGAAGGAGTTAGTTCATAACTATGGTACTAACACACATATTCAATACATTCGCCATAATCAGTAGTACACAAATAAATGGGAGATTTGGAATAAGAAAACTCCTGTTAGGAAATGTTCTGTCTCCAAATCTTCTCTTCACTGTGCAAAAGTTGAGCTAAGGTCAGATGCAATAACTTTCTCCCTTAAAGCACAGCTTCTTTCTCTTCTAATCTAAGCTGCTGTGAGTTACTGTTGAATATCTCTGATGTTCGATAATTAATGCAGTGGCTTCGCTTTCTATTTATATGCTACTCCCTTTCTCTAGGTCATTAAAAGCTTTTTACTATTTAGGCACCAGAACATGCGCTGGGGCGCGAGCACGCGGCGCCGGGGCGTGAGATTCGGCGTTGGGGCACCGTGAATGGCGCTGAGACGCGAGACTGGCGTTGTGCCTGGCATCGTGGCGCGAGATGTAGTTTAAGCATGTGTAGAATGGTTTGGCATTGCAGCCGGGCACGAGCTCGAAGGCCATTTGGTTCGCGCCGTGGCGCGAGATGTAGTTTAAGCACACCGCCGAATCGTAGTAGCTTGGCTGTCATTGGCGCTGGGGCGCGACTCCTAGCATTGCGGCGCCAATACTTAAAAAATAACCAAGAAAGGTAGCCTATCTGTAAAGCAAACCTATAGAGAACTTGAACTTACATGCACTAATAAAAATATAGAAAAACTACATAAAATATTGAAACAGACAACAATCTAACAATAAAAGGGACTAATTCGCGGGTATAAATCCCACTCATTAGTCATACGTACCAATTCTGGTCCCAACAACGTTGCTTCACCCACCTCATCCCAGCATACTGGAGAATGACACTTTCTTCCATACAAGGCCTCGAACGGAGCCATGCCAATACTTGCTTGATAACTGTTGTTGTAGGAGAATTCCACCAATGGCAAGAACTTGTCCTAACTTCCTTTGAAATCAAGGACATAGAGTCTTAATAGATCTTCCAGAGTTTGAATAGTCCTCTCCGACTGTCCGTCCGTTTGAGGATGATATGCCTAACTAAATCATAAATTCGTGCCCATAGCTTTTTGCAAACTGACCCAAAATTGTGAAGTGAATCTTGGGTCTCGATCAGAAACTATGGATACTGGCATACCATGCAGTCTTACAATCTCATTTATGTACATACTGTAGACACTTAAAATTTTCTTTTCCTGTTACTAACCATGCAAGAGGGAAAAAGCGTCTTTTTCACACTGCAGAGATAACCCTGGAGAACCACAACATAGATTTTAACCCCGGAGATAACCCTGGGAAAATAATTTCCAAACCCGGAGATAACCCCGGAAAGTCGGGTTTCAACCCGGAGATAGCCACAGGGGATCAAGATCAAAGCGTGAAGATAGCCCCGGAGGTCAAGCCAACCTCGAGATAACCACGAGGACACTTCGAGTCAACCGCAGCCAACTTGATGATAACCACGAGAAACGACTACTACAATCATGAGAAACCGGAGATAACCCCGGGAGGGGAAAAATGGTCATTTTGCTAACTTAACTTCAACTCACATCAAATCAAATCATTTCAACTCAATTTACTTTAATAGAAGTCCCACAAGAACCATATCTTAACTTTCGAGCGCAAACTACGCAAAA
Organism: Panax quinquefolius; assembly: GCA_020205615.1. Lineage (NCBI taxonomy): Eukaryota > Viridiplantae > Streptophyta > Magnoliopsida > Apiales > Araliaceae > Panax > Panax quinquefolius. Next base: position 27,878 of record JAINUW010000704.1, read on the forward strand.
CGGCTCAACGGACTACCTGACGAAAATCTAGGAATGCCATTTCAGTCATGGACCCATCTTCCTAGAATCAAAAAAGGTAAAATCCTATGTCATTTTGTAGCTCTCGGAAAGAGCTTTTCGGAATGGTATGGCACGCTTCCATCGGACTCCCGGATTGAAAGTTATGAGCAATCGAGTGAAAGACGCGTTGTTCGAAAGTGTACGATTGCCGACATGGCGGGACCCCACCTCGCCGGGGGCACCCCTGGGAGCCACGGTACACACTTGCTGCTGAGCCGCAATCTGTGGCTCCCTCCCTCTATAAATAGAGGGCTTGGGGTGGCCATATTTGAGAGAGAAAAAAGCGAGGAAGCCCTATCCAATTTGCTCCGTACATGCAATATACTGAGTGCTTTCCCATTTTAAACACTTGAGAGCTCACATATAGCTACTTTTGTACCAGCGAGTGCCGAGTTTCATCCACTTTAAAGATATAGAAGCCTTCTTTGGCAGTCCACTGTAAGCCTTCTCACACACTTTAAAGCCTTTCTCTTCATCTCTGCACACACCCTTCTTCACGTTGAGAGTCGTGTTGCGTGTGTTTGCGGACTTGATCCGTGATTTTATTCGATTTGTTTATATATATATATATATATATATATATATATATATGGACTAACATTATCGAGTTATGCCTCGATTGAGCTGAACTTGATGCAAGCGTTTATTTGCTTATATATATATATATATATATATATATATATATATACTGTGTGTCGAACTTTGTTCGATGAGCCTAGACTTCGATCTAGAGCGTATACTACTTTAATATATATATATATATATATATATATGTATATATATACATTTATATATATTAGCTGTGTGTGTCGAATTTGTTCGATGAGCCTGAATTTTACATCCCAAATGCTTTTATATATATATATATATATATATATATATATATATATATATATATATATATATATATATATATATATATATATATATGAACTGTTGTCGAACTTTGTTCGATGAGCACAGATTTTACATACATATATGCTTATCGCTTATATATATATATATATATATATATATATATATATATATATATATATATCGTCCCACACAGAGTTTACTTTCGTTGTGGTTGATCGCTTTTACATGACTTTCTTTACGTTTGGTCTCGCTGGAGTTCACTCCGTGGCGATTGATTGCTTTTGTACAACTTTATTTACATTTTGTCCCGCTTTGGAGTTTCCTCCGTCTTTGGTTGATAGCTTTCTGACTTTATTTACGTTTTGTCCCACCTGGAGTTTCCTCCATGGTGGTTGATAGCTTTTACAGCTTTATTTACATTTATGATCCCCCATAGAGGTGCTTCGTGGTTGGTGATCATGTTTGTATATATATATTTATAGCTTTTATATATATACCTGCTTACTACTTTCATACAATTTGCGGTATCATGTGCGCCTAGGAATCATGTGATCACAGATTCAGCCTATTGGATCTAGATTCGGTTCCCGTGATAGACATTTTCAGCTGTAAGCAGCTTGTAAATTATTATGTGGTGTCTGAATTTCCTCAGATGGTTTTCATACCCACGAGGAAATCGGCATTATTTTTGTACATTATTTTCTTACAGATGCTTCGCATCTCGAAAATAAAATTAATCAAGCCAAACACTTAATAAAATTGGAAGTGTACAAGGTCTCAATTACTATGTAGCATCAGGGTTTAAAAAAACTTTTTATAAAACATCATTGCTATATCTTGCTAAAAACTAAATTTTTACATAAGTTCAAACCCTGTGTATATAGGTGCGAACGAGGCCTTCGCACTACTTCCAAATAACAGCACATTAACCCACACACACACACACATTCATATAACAGTTTCTTGAAAAGTGGCGGTCACCGTGGTAACACGGATGTCAGGGGGTGCCTAACACCTTCCCTCCGCATAATCAAGCCCCCGAACCCTAATGAATCTCGGTTTCACAAACCCGTTTAGCAGTGTCACATCATTGGGTCAATATGCAAACCTTTTCTCGGTTGTGTTGGTACAACCATATAAAAAACCAACTGGCGACTCTCACAGTCCAATCGTCGACATGATACACACATACATTTATATGTTTGTGTGTGGATGTTGCATTTACATTGGAATGAATGTGTACGAATGCATTTACTTATTGCACTTAGTGTGTCGCACCATATCTGCTTTTGATATTAGTGTTTCTCACATGTCATCATTTTCATACCAGAAGACGCTATGTATGTGAATGTATGTTGTGGTCCCTCCGCCAAGAGGCTATCCCGTCGGTGTTTGATTATTGGACTCGTGGGAAGACTAATTCCCCGAGGCTCAGGAAAGGCACCACCCAAATTCGCTCTAGTTGAAAGACCGGATTAACTTCCCGTTAAGTAAATTGCGATGATTTGGGAACCTTCATGCTGCCGCGAGAGTAACCTAAGATAGGTCAGCCTCTGATAAACCCAAAACGGAGAAAAGTCTCTTCATGCTTTCTCATTTCACAATTACTTGTAAACACAATTACTTCTAATTACATTCCATATATATCTCCATGTAATGAGAAATATGAAGAAATGTGTACACATACATAACACATATTATCAGATTATTAAACAAATGACATCCATTTTGTAGGATAAAATTCCTAAAATGGACACATCACATAGCATGTTATTATACACACATTCCATAAGGACTAAACTATGCAAGTCTTTCGCAGGGAATCAATTGGACCTACTACCTGGTCAAAATCCAAATAGGCCGCGAGCCTACAGCCAATTATGTCTTCATCTGACCAGACTGATCTTAATCCAGTTTCTCACGAAGAATTCGATGAATTAAGTAAACAAATCATATATTTGGCTATTCTGTTTAAAGAACTACACCAATCTACTCGGTGTACAAGGATATATGTACATGTTGAATCCTTTGCACAAGGAGGAACCCAAGGTCCGGATACTGTTAGTTCCAGTCGTAGGAATCCTCATAAGCACAGACAGATTCCTTCAGCCACACGGCGGTTGTCTCCACCAACAACTCCTGAGTCCGCACAACCTCCTGTAAAGGTGCCAACCAGCGTAATGGCTATGTTATTTCCCAAGCCGATACCGGTAAAGGAGAAAGAAGTCTTTGTTCCAGACCCTAGAGTGGAAGAAGAGGAACGAAGAATTAAACAAGACATTGTCAGAATGATGTCAGACATACGCGTCATTGTCCATGATGAACACACAAACAGATACACCTCAGACGATGATTGCCCGGAAATAATGGTCATCATTCGGGAGAAGGAGGACGATGACAACCCCTCCATCACTGCAATCCACCAGGACTTTGCCCTCGATGATTGGAGCAGCACTCCTTGCATTGGTCGACAAGGGTAAAACGGGCAGAAACTCATTCTGCCCTGTAGATAACAATAACTGCTTACTTTTTCTGTACAGTATTAGCAGTTACTTTTGTCATTACATGCTAGTTGTAAGACCCCAACTTTTATGAATAAGGATGAATTTTCTATAAATATCATTTTTGAATATTATGGAATGAATTTGATATAATGTTATAGTTGTGGGTAATATTTATAAATTTTGCAAAGTACGCAAGTTGTTATATAATATTCGATTGGTCGGGGAATATTCATTTAAATAGGGAATATTCGTACAATGGCACAATCATTGGTGGACCCCACAAAGGAATTATTGTCGGATTAAGAAAACGACAAAAATACTTTATGAAAATAACGGCGGAAGTTTTACCGTTAACTGTTGAAACACCTGATGTTAAAATTACAATAATACGCGTGGTTGCATAGTAGCACACAGTATTGATTATTGATGCTTACATGAGAAGTCACTCGCGAGGAGGAAGAGTATTTTTTTTCAATTATTGCTACGAGAATGCTTTGATAGTATCTCACGTTATTTGATTCAATTATTGTCAATATTTTATATATTATTAAATTAATAATTGAGATGACAAAGTTATTAATATTATTATTTGCAATATTAACGATGTCTAGAAGTTCTGTCAATGAGAGGTTTGTTCACATAATTGTGCGCCAATGGGGAGAAATCCTTATTGGAAAGCCCCTTCTTGCATGGGAACGACCTGGTCGATTAATAGTGTGAATTATAATAATGATGATGAGTTTTGTTTTATTAGTATTATTAATATAATAAAACAGAAAAGCTTTTTATATAAAACAGAATACTTTTATAAAGTTATTCGTTTTATTAGACTATAAATAGAATATATAATATTATATTATGCATAGTGTTTTGCATAGTAAAATCTTTTTATATAAAATAGAATACTTTTATAAAGTTATTTGTTTTATTAGATTTTAAATAAAATATAAATATATATATATATATATATTTAAAATATATTATATTTTATTGCATAGTGCATCATAGTATCCTTTCTATTTTCCTATAAATAGGATGCTTAGTTAGAATTGAAAACCACTCCAGAAGTTCAGAGAATTCTTCTATAATCTTGAGCGTATTTCTTTAGAGTTTTAAGAAGCTTTGAGCGTAGTGCAAGTTTTCTTCAAGAATATCATCGCCATACCAGTCGGAATACTCTTCTTTTACGGTAAGGGATATTATTTGTTGTACTCATAAGGGGTATTATTTCTTTCTTATTCATGGAGAGAACTTCTGTTATTCCATTCTCTATTGTTCTGTTGGAATAACCTGTATACGCGGGCTACCCTATTGTAAGACCCCGAATTTTATGAAATAAAAATATTCAATTTTTCTTATAATTACTATTCAATAAATGGTTAAATTGATAAAAGTTAAAGTTAAGGGTGCTATATGAAATTTTTTCAAAATAAGCAAGTGGTTATAAAATATTCAGTGTTGTAGGGGAATATTCGTTTGGTCGTGGAATATTCTGTTATGGCCATTTGTGGGTCCCATAACAGAATAACTATTGGATGAAGAAAACGACAAATTTGAGTTTTTATAAATAACGGCGTAATTATTACCGTTAACACTGTTGGATTACCTGGTGGTTAAAATACAGTAATACGCGTCGTTGCATAGTAGCATACGGTATTGCATAGTATTTTTGAATTATTGATTCTTACGTAAGAAGGCACTACTCAATAATTGTTACAGTAATTACTATTCAATATTTTATTTTATTGAATCAATAATTGCTACGTTGATATTTTATATTATTGTTGTTTCAATAATTGTCCGCACTGATATCTCCATTATCGGATCAATAATTCATATTATTTGAATAATATTATTAGATAGCATTATTGGAAATGTCTAGAAAGTTACATCGATGAGAGGTTTGGTCACCTAATGCTTGCCATGATGGAGAAATCCTTATCGGAAAGCCCCTCTTTCTCAGAGGCGCACTGGTTGTCATTATTGTGATTACGTAATATTATTTGTTAATAATTAATTATTGATTTATATGATAATGAAATATTTATTTGATGTGGATATAAATGATGGATTTATTTATGTGGTTATAAATGAAGGAATTAATGTTGAGGTATTTTATCAGTATTTTGTCGGATTGGAGGTATTAAAAGATCAAATTAGTGTTCTTACAGCTTTATTGTGTGAGTTATAATTTTTAATCTGACCGTTGGATCGTTGTGATTTTTGGATATATTATACATATATAAGTTGAGTATATGTTCATAAATTTTGAACCGTTAAAAATTAACGAATGATTTGTTATGAATTTTAAGAGGTGACTGATTCGGAAATTAGGTTTATAAATAATTTTGGTGGAAAATTCTAGAAATGGGTGGGCCCCACTTTTGGTTGTTGGGAAAGATGGCTGATTTTTGGTTGGTGGAATAGTAGCAAGTAAAGCCATCAGGTAGCAGGTCAAGTCTGCTTCGGCGTGCTAACATTTTCCTATAAATAGAGGGCTAAATTAGAATTGAAAATCACACCGAATTCATAAGTTTTTCTCTTTTTCTCTAGATTATCGAGTGTATTTTGTGAGTATTTAGATACTTGGTGAGTTGCTATTCATCGATTGCAAGTTTCCTTGACGTCATATCAGATATCCAAATGGAAGTCTTTGCTTTTTTTGAGGTAAGGGATAGTAAAGGATTTTAAGGGTTGTTATGTTTTTCAGTTTCGTAATTTTTCTGACCTTCAAAAATTCTGAAAAAGTTTGAAATGATAATTTGATGAGTTTTCTTGATTGTGTCCAAAAATGGCGATTTTTGGATGTATAGATTAAGAGTTGTTAATTTTATGAGAAAAGACTATTTTAAAAGTAACCGCTTATAACTCCTTGTGGTTAACTCCAAAATTGGTGAAATTTTTATTGGGAGTACATGTATATGATAGAAGTATACTCTGTAAATTTCGGAATTTTTGGATAAAAGTACAGTTTATGATAAATGTCTAAATATTAAATTTGTTTTGGCATATATGAAAAATAGTAAATGAATTTTAAAAATTTCGAGAAAAATATATGTTCAATATGGGACTATATTCTACTAAATCTCGAGAAAAAGAAAATTTTTTTTGTCTTGATTTGGTATTTTTCATGAAAATGGACTAGTTATGAGTAAATGAATTAAATATGTTATGTGAAGTAAGAAAATTAGAAAATAGGATTTTATGGCTTGAGAATCCTATATGAGGTATATGCAGATTTTTGATGAGGGTTTTGGTTATTGGTGATGAAATCTTATGAGTTTGGAATTTTAGGATGATTAAATGCATTATTTAGTAAAGTGTAAACAATTAAAATAAATTGTTTATAAGTTTATGAAATGTTATTTCAATATCATTATACCGAAATATTGGTATGGATTTTATTGTGAAATTTCTACCTTTTTGTGTCGAGTTTACTATTCATGAGTTACTATTCATGAAGTTACTATTCATGGGTTACTATTCACGAGTTACTATTCATGACAAAATTGGTTTCTTTTTCCAACCAAATTATAGTTGAGTTATGAATATTACTCTTGAGATTAAATTTATATGTTGATTATTTTTATTATCATATATAACATTTTTATAACCCTAATGATGATATTAATTTCTCTTTGACTTGAGTGTAAAGATGGGTAGATTATTGGTATGATCATGACTATGGATTCCCTTTGGCCAGTAGTGCAAAGTTGAATTGTTGGCTGGTATGATCATGACCATTGAATTTATAATTGAATATCTTTAGCGTAAGTGCAAAGGTGAAATGATCAACATGGTTATAATTATTGTTTATATAAATTCTGAAATGATTATATATTTCTTTGAGATATTAATATATTTGGCCTGTAGTGCAAATATAAACTGTTGATGAATATATTTGGCATGTAGTGCAAATATGAACTGTTGAGGAATATCTTTGGCCTGTAGTGCAAAGATGAATTGTTGATGAATATCTTTGGCCCGTAGTGCAAAGATGATCTGTTGTTGAATATCTTTGGCTTTGGTAGCAAAAAGATGGTGCATTGATGAATATCTTTGGCCCGTAGTGCAAAGATGAAATTGTTAGTATGATTATAAATAGGAACTGTGATTTGGTATAACCATGATCTTTGATGTTTCAGGTAAAGACATGTGATGAAAATTATCTTCGTCCTGGGTGCGAAGAGGAATTTAGAATCACAATTATGATTATGAGTTATTCATATAATTGTGGAAAGGAATTGTTGAGTGATGTTACAGGGATAAAACATTGTTGGTGGATTTTTAACATGGAGAAGATAATAGACTTTGTAGTCTATTTGACTCTTCTAATGGATTGCTCGTTCCACTGCAACTATGGTTGAAATTTTTATCATCTACCATATGTTCTAAATCTCTGATTTATTATTGATGAAGGCTATTGATAATTTAATTGTCTTTAGTCATGATATTCTTTACTGAGCTAGTTATGCTCACCCTTTTGCTTCACAATTCCTTTCAGGTAATAAAAAGTGTATGGCCCGGAATTGGCGGGGGTAATGAGGGGAATAGAACGGTGGTCATCATTTAGTAGTTATATTTGGTGAATCAAATAGGGTGAGGCGAACCCAACGTTGGAAGGGTGTTTTGCCACTATCATACAAGATGTCTAGTGACATACAACCTCGTGTTATCATAAGACAGGGTTGTGCACATCCACTTACTGAGTATATATACGAGCACTACCTATATGATCTTGGAGTTTATTTGAAATATAATTTTCAACTGGAGACAGTGGAGATAGTTATATGTCAAGAGAAGACTCACCATTGGAAAGAATATGATAGTAATCTTCTCGTTTTTCTTTGGGGTCTATTGGGTCAACCAAGGATAATTCTGTGGACATATGATTTATATCATAACCTAAACGCATGGCCTCCCATGTACGAAGGTTTCCTTGAGCACTTCCCAAAGGTTTTAATTTCTAAAACAGTTTTTGACTATACCTTTATATAAGGTGCCATTATGACGTGCTATCCAAGGTTGGGATGAGAGTCACAGTTGGTATATATTTGTATTAAAACTCACAGCATATGTGTTGTTGTATTTTGCATGACAATTATTGTAATAAAGCTGTAGTTGTTTTCTGTGCCATGTATTTGGCGACTCAGAATAGGTTGGATGGATTGGACCTATTTTGGGGCTGTCACACCTATACTTGGTGAAATTATTCTGTTATTCTATTCTTTATCATTATGTTGGAATAACCTATCTATGTGAAGTACCGCATACATGGTGAAATTCTTATGTTATTCCATTCTTTATTATTCATTGGAACATCCTGTCTGTGCGTTTACGCATGACCTGGTTCCGTTGTTTATTATTTTGTTGGAATATCCTATATGTGCATTTATGCATGACCTGGTTCCATTATTTATTATTACATTTGGAATATCATCATGTATGTGCGTTCGCATATGACTGGTTACATTATTTATGATTACATTAGAATAACTTTTATGCATGCGGTCTTTCGCATACCTGGTGATTTCTTTTGTTATTCTATTCTTTATTATACTCAGTTGGTTAAAGTTTTGACTTCTATACTCCATAAAATTAGTGGAATATCCTTGATATTTGCGCTTCATCCAGTATCTTTTCATGGAAATATTCTTCTGAGCATTCTTGAATTTTACTCCACAAAGAAGTATCATGTTGACAATTTGGACGTTATTAGTTCCTGGATAAATTAATTCTTGAACTTGTTTTATTTAATTCTTATATCATTGTCATCATCCTCATGTTTATATTATGTTGAAAGTCATTTGTGGCCTGTAGTGCATAGATGGACTTGGTATGATTATGACCGAGGATTATTGATTGTAATCATGGTAGTAATGTTACAAATGATGTGGAAAAAGTCCTCATTGGCCCGTAGTGCATTGATGGACAGTTGTTGGCATGATCATGACCATTGATGAATACGTGAATATCCTTGGCCCGTAGTGCATGGATAATTTATGGTCGTGATACTAATGAATATCATTGGCCGTAGTGCAGGGATGATGTGGATTATTTATTAAGCTGAGTCTCAGCGATAAAAGTAATGAAAAATCTTTTAAATCATAGAAGATAGTAGATTTTATTTCTCTTGACTCTTCTAATGGATTGCTTGTTCATTGCTGAGTTAAACTTGATGTTTGTTATATTTTATCGGTTTAACCTTTGTTGAAGGCTAATGATAATTTATTACGCATTATCTTAGTCATAATAATATTTCTTCTTGGGCTAGTTGAGCTCACCCTTTTGCTTTCATTGTTCTCTTCAGGAAATGAGAACGTAGCGGGACTAGTCGGAAGAACGGAGTGACGGTCCAGATGATAGCATTAGTAGTCCTCACTATTCTATGAAATAGTGTGATAATAAATGTATTGAGGACTTATTTTGAGTTTGAATACTATCTAGAAGACAATATTTGTATTAAAACTCACAGCTCATGTTGTATATTTAAGGTTGTATTTGTATTCTGTACCATGTATTTGGCGACTCAGAATAGGTGATGTATACCTATTTTGGGGGCGTCACACTAACACTTTGTGTGATTGAACAATTTCATATATCAAGTGAGAGCATGTTGGTTCACGACTCTAAAGTTAGATGTGCCTAGACTTGCTGATGAGGTGCCTATTCTCCACAAGGACTGTAACTTTGATGTAAAGTTGGACTCAAACTTGATGGAAATACAAGAGGACTATGAGATACCTCAGGAGATCAAAGAATGGGTCGAAGACAAACCCAAGTGAAATCTTAATCAAACCACCTCTTTTAAACCTCGGAACCTTAGAAACCCCCAAACAAATCCAGATTGGTACGGACCTCACTCCAAACCAACGGAATGACATGGTTACTGACCCTATTCCAGGATGTGTTTGCATGGTCTCACGAAGACATGGTCAGTTTATCCACGGACATTGTCATTCATCGCCTTCCCATCAAAGGGGGATTCAAGCCAGTCAGGCAGAAGCTTAGGCGATTAAAACCTGAGTGGAGTTAAAAGTTAAAGAAGAAATTGTGAAACAATTTCAAGTCAGCATCATCATGGTGTCAACATACCCTAAATGGCTATCCAACATAGTCCCCGTGCCGAAACCCGGAGGAGAGGTGCAAGTCTGCATGGATTACAGTGATATGAACAAAGCTTGTCGTAAAGATAGCTTTCCCGTCCCATTCATCCACATACTCTATGACAATACGACTCAGTATGACGTATACTCCTTTTCGGATTGCTTTGCGGGGTACCATCAAATCATGGTTGCTGCATTTATCACTCCTTGGGGAGCCCTTTGCTCCAGATGATTGTCATTCGGCCTCATCAATGCCGGAGCTATCTATCAGTGAGCCATATGGCTCTTTTCCACGATCTAATGCATAAAAATAAAGAAAACAAAAGAAAAAAAAGAAGAAAAAAGATTTAAAAAGATATAAAAGAGAGAGAGAGAGAGAGAGAAAGCTCTTCAACAGAGTTCTCTGATTCTTTGCATTACCATCGGCGGAGTTCTCTGAGATGGCCGGAGTTTGGAAAAAAATCATTCCTCCACATTCCTCGAATAGGAATGATTTTTGCGGATCACTAGCAACCTTGGCCTCCTTGATCAGCATACATGACAAGGAAGACATGCCAACCCACACATTTGCCTAACAAAAGGCTCCAACATATGTGAATTACATTGGAGAAGTATCGGATGAGCTACCTCCCATCAAGCACCCTTGATATCAACATGTTAATGAACACTCACAAGATAGATCTACAACCGCTGAGACGAGCCCGACTGAGAAAAGGCGGATCCATCGACTTGTTATGAAATTCTACACGGCGGAGATGCACTCTACAAAAGAGATGCGAGGACTAGGTCTCCTCGGATGTTTGGACAAAGACCAAGCTCGAAACTCATGAATAAGATCCATGGTCGAGTCTCATGGCCCACACATGAGTGGCGACCCTCTACTTGTAAAGAAGATCCTACAAATGAAAAGTCGACTACGACATTTCAAACAACACGACTTGGTTTTGATCAAGATCGTTGACAACCAAGCTTCGATCTAAAGGAAAATTCTCCCGAACTAGAAAGGATCATTTTTTGTCAAGAAGGTATTGATTGGAGGCGCTCTCAGATTATAAGAAATGGGCGGTGATGAATTTTCGCGTAACTCATCAATTCGAACACCGTGAAATGGTACTATATCCGAGGTTACCATCAGCGAACATCCTGGTTTTGGATCATCGGATCACCGGTCATTTTAGGTTCTTTAACCCTCACTACATCTGACCTTTCCTTTTTACCCATCTCGCTCCTCGGGGAAAAACACACTTTTCAAACCAATGACTGGTTTCACTTCATTTCACACTTTTAGTTTATCCCACGAGGATTAAACCTTTCACACCTTAAATTTATCTATACATAGGATTAAACTTTTCACCGCAATGCCATATATACGGGGCGAACTACGTCGACTGATCTCCTAATACATGGGAGATGCGTGGCGACCATGTTATATGGTCGATCTCACCACGAAAAAACAAACACACTCCTATCCATAACCTCATACGAAATCGGTCCCAAGACACCAAAGATGGTAGGGAATATACACGGATCAGCGATCCATTCGAAAATCATGAGACATCTCATTGTCCATCCATCGAGGAGGAGTTCAAAATACATCCAGATCACAAAGTCACGGAGAAATAAGCGAATATCAAGCAAGTAGCAAGGCACAACTAAAATCAATTTTTGCATGATGGTGGTTAACCAATCAATCCCTAAAATCACATCAAATGCAAGTATTTTCAAAGAAATAAGATCAACAGTAGCGTATGGTCACCGATTTGAATCCAACAAGACTTATAAATAGTGGATGTAATGAAGGTTTCTCCCAACGGAGTTTCAACAGATAAATCAAAGTCTAATTTTTCTGGAGTAAAATTTAAACGTTGAGCGCAAGTAGGAGAAATAAAAGAATGGGTAGAACCGGTATCAAATAAGGCATAGACTTTGCTAGAGTTTATGATTAGCTTACCCGTGATCACCTCGTTCAAATTCCTCACTTTTTGGGAGGTTACGACAAACACTCTCCCTTGAACTACTGGGTTTGTCTTTTCTAGGACGGCCTTTGATGCCTCCATCCCAGCTGGACTTGACTTTGGTGCACGACAAAATCGGGCTATGTGACCTTCTCTTCCACAATTGTAACATGCTTTGGATTCTTTGCGCTGGTTTGGTGATGTGTCCCTCCCTCGCATTTTAACATACGATCGGCGGTCATTCTCCTTCCTTAACAGGTGTTGGTGCTGACGTCTTTCCATCATTATTGAATTTCCTCTTCTTGAAATTTCCACTTCTATTATCTTGGCCATGATTACCACCGAAGTGGTTACCATTTCTGGCATGTTGATTCCCTCCACGTTTGTTGTCACCTAGCTTCGATATTGCTACCACTAGTATTATCGATTTGTCATTTGCTCTCTCTTGGTTGGGTTAACTCATTATCGCGCTCCAATAAGCGAGTAATATTTACAACATCGAATACAAAACACGGTTTGTGAGAAATTAGGTATTAGCGTATCTCGAGGAACAAATGCTGAGAACAAAAACTCATCGAGAAAACTAATTTGAGATACATACAAGTCATTATATCACTCTTTAGTTCTCGGTTTATAGTGTAGTTCTTGTATTCCTTTTTTAATACTTATTGTAAACATAGTACAAGTCTAGGTTGGCTTGAAAATTTTTATTTTAGTAATATTCGATACATTCAGCGAAGCTATCAAAGTCTCGAGAGGTGGTGGTGTTGCGAGAAGTGCAAAAGGGTGAAGGTGTCCAATCGATCATCGTTGTAACATGGAGTTTTATTTTCTTTGTAATTTTGAATATTATTTTAATAAAGTGAGTCTCAATATCATTTGGTATTGGGCGTGGATTAGGGAGGATAGAGGGGTGAACCACGTAAAAAATCTTGGCGTGATTCTTGTTCTTTTATTTATTTTTTTTTTTCTTTAATATTCTGCAGTTTTTGGTTTAAGTCGTGGTCAAAATTTATACTAAAATATCTGGTATTAGTTGTCAGATTATAACAGAGACGAAGAACATATATTAATCTGAGACGAGGTTAGCGTCCGTCAGATTATAATCTATGATTGTAAAACTTTAAAATTTGACCACTGTAAATCACTTTTTGATATTTATACCTATTCACCCCCTCTAAGTGTGCTTTATTACAGAATTTCACAGCCATGGTGGCTTCATTGATGCAACAATGTTGTTATGAGTGTATATGAGTGAGAGAAATTTAGATTTAGATTTGAAGGTGATTTGGGGGTTTGGTTTTTAATGAAGTCTTGTTGGGGTCTATTTCCTTTTTTTCTAGAGAGGGAGAGGAAAGAGGTTTTTAGATCGAAGATAGTTGTATGCGGATAGAAGTGATCTGATATAAATAAAGGGAAATTGTCTAAAGGGAGGAAATACAACCAATTGGTATGCCTCACAACGACTCCATGCAACTACGGAGGAAAGACGTTTATTTCTGTACCTTTCTCTAAAAATTATCAAACTAGTACTACTAATATTAGCAGTCCAAATTCCAACCTAATTCAGTGTGAACGATTTATTAATACAAAATTTTATTTTTTAAAATAAGTTTATGTGATATTCACGGGAATTATTAAAAATTAAATTCGTTTCTTCAGTTAAACTATAAAATTTTATATAATTTATCAATTGAAAATTTTAAAATTTTGTATATTTGTTCTGATAATCAAAATAAAACTCCTCTTTAATGGGTTATACTTTTTAACTGGATGGATTTAATTCACTTTGTTTCCGAGTTTATAACGGAAAAGAAAGTATTTTATACTATCATTTAATAATAAAAACATTTAATAATAAAATTTGCATGAAATTCTACCCCTTTTATGGAAGTTGAAAAGCTAATAATCTAGTAAGAGAATTTCTTGGGATAATGAGAGAAGATAGAGGTGATATAGGAAAGTAAATTATTATTTTTTTGGAAAGTTATAAACGATTTATAAATTATAATAAATTTTTTTCTTTAAAAGCGTTACTTATTTAGAAGCGGAGGAGTAATAAAGTTAAAATATGTTAGGCTTTTAGGTTTTGATATCTTATAAAAATAGAAAAAGAAGAGGAATATAATATAGTAGTGAGAGAAGAAGTGAATGAAATGAAAATTGAAAGTTCAATGAATAATTATTTATTAACTTAATTTCAGACAACACATAATATATAGATGATATAGCTACGCGGTTATGAATTGATTATATTCAAGAGCATGAACCATAATTTCATTGTGTAATCAATTTATGAAACAAATGTCGTTAGTCAGACTTATTTTTAATTGAAACTTTAATTCTAAATTTTTATGAGTTTAATGAGTGAAAATCATTTATATAATTTAATAGTATTATTTTTTAATTTAAATTTGGAAAATAAAGTCATCAATCAGCTTTTCTTTTTCCATTTTGGAAAAGCAAAAAACTGTTTTCAGTAACCAAACACATTTTGGAAAATTGAAAATGAAAACTGAAAATGTTTTTTAAAAGGGCTAAATACAATTTACTATATGAAGTACCATCATATTCATGATTAGGCTCCCAAAGAATTTGAGCTTACACTTTATTACATCAAGTATCTATTTTGAAACAATTTAGCCTCCAATTTTAGAATTTGGTCAAAATTGGCCAGAATACCTAATTTTCCCGATTAGATAAGAATGTATACGGTTTGACCGTATAAAATACGGGTTAATAACACTTACGTTATATCAAGTACCACCAAATTCACAAATCACTATATCAAGTACCTAATTCGTATAAAATTTGTATAAATATTTATTTTGACGCATTAAACCTGTATAAATCCTTATAAATAATTATTATATGTTAAATTATTAAAATTAAATATTAATACAAAGATTACCAAATATAATTCTTTTATTTTAAAATTTTAAAAAGATTTAATTACCAAAAAAAATCAATAAACTTTTAAACATACACATTATATTTTTAACATGAGTAACATTAAACTTTTAAACAATTGACAAAAGTGCCCAAAATTTAATTAATTAAATAATTCCCTTTTTATATTGAAAGAGCATAAAAAGGAGGAGGAAAATTGAAAAAGAAAAAAAGATAAAAAATGACCCATTTTCTCTCTCTCCTCTCTCCCTCTTCTATAATCCTTCAAATTATTTTGTTCCATCAAATTTGAAAATTTCAGCGCCTTGGATTCTTTCTAGTAGCTGTGATCGACTTGAGTAGAAAATAATATGAAATTTTATGTTAATTCAAAGACTTTTCTGACAAGAAAAAGGCTGATTAAGATTATATATCGCCATTGAAGGAGGAGAGAGGAGATGTTGTGCAAAAAGTGAGTTGCAAAGAGAGAAAGTACATAAGACGACGTAGGTAATGTATTTTGGATTTGAAATTAAAGTGAGTTATTTTTATTTATATAAAAGATTCTTCAAACAAATAGTAGTTAATTAGTTTATCCAACAACACTTTCTTTCCGTCAAATGGGTTTTCCGTTTTATCCTTTAAACAAACAATAGTTAATACATATATTTTATTTATAAAAAATTTAATTTTAAAATTGTATCTATAATTTAACAAATTATATGTATAAATTTTACAACTTAAATCTTGCACATTATAAATTATACCATAAATTATAAATTTTACATCTTAAATTTTACAAATTATATCACAACTTAAATTTATAATTATAAATTATATTTATAATTTTATACCATATTTCTACATTATTGGTTACTTTTTTAAAGGGCTAAAATTATTATATTTAATTTTTAGTTATAATTTTAATTTTTTTTTTCTTCTTTTGGGGATAGAATCAATCGATATATGGTGGTACTTGATGTATGTAAATTGTAAATAGCCCTTTTTTAAATTAAGACAAATCGTATATGTGGCGCCCCCAAAATAGGTATACATCACTCATTCTTGATGCATGAATACATGATATGTAAATCAAATACAAACTTCTTTTTATACAATACGACAAAAGGTAGTGAGAGTTTTTTTACGAATATCACTACAACAAAAAGGCTTATCGTGATCAGCATCATCAATGACGCATCACGATCGCAGAGATAATATCTATGACCGTATCACGATTCATTGATCTAATCATGAATAATTTGGTCATTTGGAAGGACATCGGCGACCACCAATATGACCAATTATATTAGCGGCGCAATTAGCGGTAATCGATACCGTCGCTATTATAACTTATCTTTGAGTCATTCATCATGCGTGACGTGTCACACGTGTCGATGACCAGATAATAGCGACCATGATGATGCCGCTAGATTCAAGCGATCGATACATTTTTAATGACGCGTGCGGTCATTGATGCTTTTTTTTTTTAAATTTTTGCCTATTTTATTGATTTCCCAAAATAACACCTTTGTACTGCTTTCAATCCCAACATATATATATATATATATATATATATATATATATATATATATATATATATACAAGCATCCATATTAACATCCATCCAATACAATACAAAACATTCATCCATGAATAAACATTCATCAATACAATACAAAACATTCCTCCAACACAATATAATCGATATCGTAAACATCCATATAAACTAATACAATTGTCAAAGAATGAATCTAAAAAGTACAAGGCTTTAAAAATCTAAAAAAAAATAAGTCAAAGCGCTCTTCATGGATCATCAAATTAGGATCTGTAATTATCAAAGTAATAGAACATATATGTTACATATAAGTAAGACATTGACTCGAGAGACTATAAACATATAAGACAATGTAGCTAAACAATAAGCGATATATATATATATATATGCTCTCCTGTTGTTGTCTTTGCTGCTCTGCTGCTGCCTGCTGCCGCCATCGCTTGCCTCCTTGACTCATCGGGACTCGGAGGCTGCAGAGATGTCCGCCAAAGATATCTGAAGAAGATCACGATCTGACAGATCACTCTCACACGGTCGGCGAGGAGTATGATAGGTGGAATACACGACGATGTGTAGGGTGGTGGCGGTAGCTGCTGTGCCACTGATGGTCGGGCGTCGTCTTTGTCCTTGGCCTTTGACATAATTTTTCTTCACGATGGACGCCCTCTCCCATAATTCTTGATCAATCGGCCAGATGACGGGGTGCCTTGAGGATAGCGCTTCGTTCATTAAGCCCTTATAAGTGTCCTGTCAGAAGATGAACAATTAAATAGTTAAAAATAAATAAAAAAAAATACTAAAGAAGGTCGTTACAATTTATAAACAACATATTAGGATAAAGTGAACTTATTACCGCTATCTGAACAGCTTCAGGTAGACCATCGCGGGTGGCCACATACACATCCAACCAATTGATAGGTTGACCTTGAGACTGAGACTCCTATAGTTCATTTCCTCATATTATTATGTAAACATGTGATATTTTAGCTACAAAAGATGACTGTAAACATAACATACGTACCCTGGCAGCAATGTGTTGCAGCTGTGATATATCGCCGCCCGTCGTGCCTTTTGCCTTCTCGTAGTCGATACACACGAGGATCATTCGAGGCGGCGATCTTGCGCCTCTTGACCCGACTCTCGACTTTCCTTTGGTCACACATACGCACCATATATGGTGCATGCGCACCACCGAGGGCTATGCTCGTGCATATCTTGCTCACCACATCTGGATGGTCAATCTCAGCATTGTGCAGGGCTTTTTGTCGTTCCTTGTTCAAATTATCTTTAGTTAAATGGTAGCACTTACGCGCGAATAGTGTCTCGAATAAGCGATGATGCGCAAGCGTCGTCCCATCTATATCGTTTCTGCAAATAAAATAACAATAATAATATTAAAACTGTTATATTACTAAGCAATATTATTTGATTAACTATGTATTATCTATCGAGTGATAAAAAAATATCGTGAAATTCAAATTTGCATCCTTATTATGAGAGAGGTGTGCTCGCCCATGTAATCACTGGCGTAGGCCAGTTCTGTAAGCATAATTGTGAAATGCACTTCACAATTTTACTATCTTGAAAATCACTACAATATACAATAATTTATATTAAAACCCTATATATATATATATATACACGATGTTTAACTTACGTCTTATATCGGAGGAGGACGGATCTGTATAAGAATGCGATCATCCGGATTAGCCGGGGCCTTCGGCACATGATTAGGGCCCCAACCCAACCCGTGCTTTCGTGCTGCAGGTTCAGAAGACATCTATAAATAAAAAATTTAGGATGTTAGTATAAGTTATAAATGAAAGGTACATAAACATGTGGGGATATAGAGAACATCGAGGATATGTAATTGTATGTAAACAAAAGGACAATATGATAGGATAGTCTAGGCCACTAGGATAGTCTAGCGTGTATATTTAAGTTACTTAAGGTTACTTTTAGCATCACCAAACTTTATTTAATCATCTAACTCATTTTGACTTATCAAAGCTCACTTTAGGCTTGAAAAGAGAGCTTAAATTGGTGATTCACTATTTTAGTGTTCATTGTTCTATAAAGCTTATTTTCAATGATTTTTAAGCAAGAATTTGCACAACACACCATGTAGACCTTAACTAACTTAGGGAACCATTTTTACATTTTATCTATAGGCAATGTATGTACTCCTCACTATCTAACAACACTAGTCACACAAATCCCCAGACGATCTATAGAATAGAACACATATGGTCTTTAAGAATTCCTATATATGATATATGAGGGTCCATATGAACACAACAAAAAACATCACATATACTCATTGCAAATATGGTGGTACTTGATGTGATGTATGAGCATTGTAAATAGCCCTTTTTAAATTAAGGCGGCTTATTTTAAGAACTTGGCTTTTTGTATATGTGACGCCCCCAAAATAGGTATACATCACTCATTCTTAGTCGCCAAATACATGGTACAGAAATCAAATACAAACTTCTTTTATACAATACGACAAAAGGTAGCTGAGAGTTTTTACACGAATATTGTCTAATAGACAGTTTTCAAACTCAAAAAAGAGTCATCATTATAATTATTGATACACTATTTTATAAAATAGTGAGGACTGTTAAAACAACTGTCTGGACCCATCACTCCACACCCCGACTAGTTCCCGCTATATTCTCGCCTCCTAAGAAGAAAAATGGAACAAAAGGAAAATGGTGAGCTCAACTAGCCCAGTAAAAGAGTGAGCTCAACTAGCCCAGTAAAGAATATTATGAATAAGATAATATAGAATAAATTATCGTTTAGCCTTTAATAAATTAGATAAAATATAATGGACAACAAATTTTAGATTAATATTCGTAGCGAAAATAACAATTCATTAGAAGAGTTAAGTAGAGAATGAAGTCTACTATCTTCTATGATTTACAAGTCCATCATCAATATTTTATCCCTGTAATTAACATCAATCAATATACATCTTGAACCAAATATTTATCTTTACTTTACGAGCCAAAGATATTCATTTGTATCACCAGTTGGTCATGTTCATCTCAACACCTGTTCATCTTTGCACTATAGGCCAAAGATATTCATCATGAAATCATTCATCTTTGCACTACAGGCAAAAGATATTCATTTGTATCATCATTTAAGACTGAGGATGATGAAAAATATTTTAAAGAAACAAATCCAGTGAGATAAAAGGATAAAGATTAGGGATTCGTACTTTAGATAATTCAAGTTCAAAAATACTTTATAATAATCAATTGTGGAGCAAAAATTAAGAATGAAAATCAAAACATGGATACAATTAAATATAGTAACCATAATAGATAACTTGAACAAAAAAAATGAATTTTTTTTTTTTAAATAGTGTCGTATTCGTGAATAAGACAGATATCGTGAATAAGAATCTCAATAACTAAAAGGTAAAAATTTAACAAGAAAAATCATACTTCGTGAATAGTACCGTATTCGTGAATAGTACTCATAAATAATGTCGTATACGTGAATAGTAATCTCGACATGAAAAGGTAAAAATTTCATAATAAAATTCATATCAATATTACGGCATAATGATATTGAACGAAATAATATCATTTATAAAAAAAATAACATCTCTTACCTCAAAAGAACAATACTTCTGATTGAAATATCGGATATAACATCACTTACTTCACAAAAATACGCTCGATATTATAGAGAGAGAAAACTTCTGATTCTGGTATGATTTACAATTCTAACTAAGCACCATATTTATAAAAAAAATGCTAGAACGCCAAAGCGACTAAATTTAATAAAATAATATTTTTCAAAATTTCTACGCACACCTCCTTGACCAAATTATCAGCACACCATTAGTGGGCCCCACCAAAATTAGAATTTTCCACAACAATCAAAAGTGGGGCCCACCCATATTTTTAATAAAAATATTTATTTTCAAAACTTCAATAATTCATAATAAATAGTCCTTTTATCAGAAAAATACAAATTGTATGTTCATTTTATAGGAAATTTAATTCTCTACAACTTTGTAAAAGAAAGTTTTTCCAAATTCCAAACAGAAAATGATCGAAATCCACATACGAATTATTTTTAATATCTCCATTCTGACAAAATACTGATAAAACACCTCAGCATTAATTCCTTCATTTATATCCATATAAAATAAATATTTTTTTATCATATAAATAATTAATTAATTATTCACAAATAATATTCTGAGAATCAATAATAATGACAACCAGGTCGTTCACAGGAAAGAGGGGCTTTTCGATAAGGATTTCTCCTTACTGACGCGTAATTAGGTGATCAAACTTCTTTTCTAGACAAAACTTCCTTAGACATTGCCAATAATGCTATTTAATAATATTATTCAAATAATATGAATTATTGATATGATAATGGAAAATACTGTGTAGTGACAATTATTATATAATATCAACGTAACAATTATTGAATCAATAAAAAAAATATTGAACAGTAATTACTGTAACAATTATTGAGTAGTGTCTTCTTACGTAAGAATCAATAATCCAAAAATACTGTGCAATACCGTGTGTTACTGTGCAACCATGCATATTACTGTACTTTAACCACCGGGTATTCCAACAGTGTTAACGGTAACAACTACGCCGTTATTTATAAAAACTCAAACTTGTCGTTTTTTTCATCCGACCGTTTTCCGTTATGGGGTCCACAAATGACTGCATCGTCGTACGAATATTCCCGGACAACAAGAATATTTCACGACCAAATGAATATTTTCCGACAACAATGAATATTTTATAACCACTTGCCTATTTCGTAAAATTTGCTCATTTTACCCATAACTAACCACATTATATCAAATTAACACATTACTATTTCAAAATAATTAATAGAGGAAATTCAATTTTATTTATAAAAAGTTGGGATCTTACAGTATATTTATACGGTCAATTGGTATTAAATACACAAAACTCGATCGGATTCTTGGACGGGGTCGGGTATTCTGACCAATTTTGGTCGAATTCGGAAACTGGGGGCTAAATTGTATCAAAATTAGGCACTTGATATAGTAAATTATAAGCTCAAATTTTTTGGGGGCCGAATTATGAATTTGATGATACTTCATGTAACAGAAGTGTGATTAGCCCTTTTTAAAAACTATTTTCTGAAAATTGTTTTTGGAAAACTTCTCTTAAAGCAAATAGGGCCTAAACTTTTTAAAAAACTGCAATTATCCTATTACGTTAATTTTTTTAAATATCCGTCAAATTGAGTCCAGTAATTTCTTGCGAGGCTTTTGAAGAAAAAAAATATAGAAAAATGAGTCATTAAGTATGTAAAACCTCTTATCTCTCTTTTCGTAATGTTCTAGATCTGAAATTGTTTAATAGACAAGCCTCATAATATTGAATTTCCCAACCGAGATGAAGGCAAGCTGCTGCGGGTTGGACAAAATCAAAGCTTAGCATTGTTGCTAATTTTTGTTCATGTCATTTCCTTTTTATTTCAATTGGTCACGTAAGAAAAATAGAATTTGATTTGGATTATTTTGATGAGAATGAGACAATTATAATATTTTTAATAGTTCAATTTCCTAATTGTAATTTTTTTTTTTACTTGGTGAGCTATTACAAAAAACGTGCCCACTTAAGCGGAGTAAAGTATATTTTTATCATAATAAAACTCATCGTAAAATGGGAAGAGTATATTTTATTGACTACATATTATTACTTATTTCATCCGTTCTTTAATATAAGTCGTTTTATAGTTGTTCACAAGTATTAAGGAAATGATTGTAAAACATTAAGGGGGTATATTCAATTAAGATTTTTAAAGATTTTTTTTAAGTGACAGACTTTTGTAGAGTTTATGAATTTTAATGACTTTTAAAGACTTTAAAGACTTTTTACCAAGATTTTGATAAACTTTTGTATACTTCTCATATATCTTGTAGCTTATATTAATTGTTAATTAACCCATGTGTACAACCTCTCACTCTTTTTTCATGAACTACAGGAAATCTCATTATTTCATTAAATTATTGTGGCATGAGATTTTATATGGCAAAACACACTTTTTCACCACGTGGTTGTAGTGTTTTAAACAATTAGTCACTGTGCTTTTAAAATATTCAATTAGCCTACTGTACTTTTTAAAAATATTCAATCAACCCATTCAGTCAATTTTACTGAGACGGACGTCAAATAATTACACACGTGGCATTGAAATAAATATCAAAAAGTCATTATTTCCTACGTGGCAAGCTAGTCAGCCAAATTCTTAATACTATTGAGCCGTTGCACTTTAAAAAAATGCAATTGGCCCATTGTGGTTTTAAAAATATTTTTATGTTTTATTTTCTATTTTTTTTTTACCTAAAATTTATAATATGTATAATATTAATAAAATTAATATTATAATATTTATAATATGTATGTTTTATTTTAAAAATAAAAATAAAAATACTTTTATGTTTTAAAATACTTATAAAATTTTAAAAATAAAAATATTTTTATGTTTTTTTTTTTTTTTTTTCTTTACCTAAATATTTATTTATATGTATAATATTAATAAAAATTAATATTATAATATTCATAATATTAAAATAATACAATAATTTGATACATAAAATAATAATAGAATTAAAATAATACAATAATTTGGAGGGAGACTTTTCGGTCTTCAAATCCTCCCTCAACAAATGACTTCAATACTCTCTGTGACGCCCCCAAAACAGGTATACATCACCCATCTTGAGTCGCCAGATACATGGTACAAAATTCAAATACAACTTAGTTATACAACTATCGTGTAAAGTACGAAAAAAATATAAGTTGGGAGTTTCAACACGAATATTGTCTTCTAGACAATATACAAACTCAAATTCAATATTATTACAATTATTATCACACTATTTCACAGAATAGTGAGAACTACTAATGCAACCATCGGACCCAATCAATCCATTCCCCCGACTAGTCCCAAATTTATATTCTCATTTTTCAAGAGAAAACGGTGAAATAAAGGGTGAGCTCAACTAGCCCAGTAAAAAATATTATGACTAAGATAATGCAGAATAAATTATCATTAGCCTTTAACAATGTTAAACTGATAGAATACAATAGCCATCAAGTTTAACTGCAGCGGAATAAGCAATCCATTAGAAGAGTCAAGTAGAGCATGATATCTACTATCTTCTATGATTTAAAATGTTATCATCAATTTTTATCGCTGAGACTCAACTTAATAAATAAACCACATCATCTAATCATTCCTGTATTACGGGTCAAGGATATTCATTAAATCATCAGCAATCATCATGACTATCTATACCGAATAATCCATGGTCATAATCATACCAAAAACTGTCCATCAATGCATTATAGGCCACTGAGGAGTTTTACCACATCATTTGTCACATTACGGTCCTGATTACACCGAATAATTTCAGGTCATAATCACACCAAGTCCATCTATGCACGTAAGCCAAAAATGACTTTCATCACAATATAAGCTAGAGAATGATAACAATGATATAAGCATTAATCAAACGAAAACAAGGATAAATATTAAAGACTTTAAATTTATCCAAATATTATCAATCACTTAATAAACTCATAATCTAATATTATTAATATTATAACAATATTTTAATCACTTCTTAAACTTATAGACAATTTATTTCAATTGTTTACACTTTATCAGATAATGCATTTAATCATTCAAAAATGTCATACTCATAAGATTTCATCACTTATGATCAAATCCCTTATCAAAAATCTGCATATACCCTATATAGGATTCCCAAGCCATAAAATCATATTTTCCAATTTTGGTACTTCCCATATCATATTAAACTCATATGTTCGTAACTAAACTATTTTCATGAAAAATTACCAAATCAACTTGTTATTTTTTTATCCTTTTCCCAAACATATATACATATATTTCATACACAACAAGTATTTTTTTTATAATTTTTCAATTCCCTTAAGTATTTTTCAAAAATCAATTTCTAATTAATTCCTTAAGAAATTAGCTACCTCAAGTTTAACTCCAGAAATTTCCAAATCTTGGCAGGATCTTACACATGTTAATGTGAGCTTCCAGTTTAAATTTCATGGTCATCGGAGTTGTAGAACTCCGGTTATAGCGTTTTTCGTCAAAAAAACCTAAATATTGAAATAGTCATAACTTGCTCATTTTAAGTCGGAATGAGCTCATTTTTGGACAGGAGGTACTTTATACCGTATATTTTTATGTCCCAAAAGGCCGAAATTTATTTCACAAGCTAAGTGGCCGAAAATGACCTTTTAAACTTCTGGGCAGTAGCCTTTTTGGTAATTTGCGGTTTTTGACTCATTTGCTAAAATCAGTCCACACGAAAATCTACAACACCTTTTCCAGTGATTTCACTTCGATAAGTTAGAAAACTCATAGATCTAACTCTAGAACTTGACCACACTCAAAAATTCAAAATATAATAGGAGATATGGTCAATTGAATTTCATACTCCATTTTTATCAAAATCTGATTTTCAACCCTTTGTGATTTCTAAGAAACTTTCTTGTTTTCACATAATAACCAACATAACTCATCATGACAATGACATAATAATTCAATAAAATAAGTTCAAGAATAAGTTTTAAAGATTTATAAGTTAATTTATCCTTAACTCAATAATGTCCAAATTTTCAACATGATACTGCTTTGTGGAGAAAAATTCAAGAATGCTCAGAAGAATATTTCCACGAAAAGATACTGGATGAAGCTCAAATATCCAGAATATTTCACTAATTTCAAGGAATATAGAAGCCAAAACTTTAATTAACTGAGTATAATAGAATGTATGAAACTGTAAATGGATTTTCACCCGCCATGCGGTAATCCACGTATACAGATCATTTCCACAATTTAATAAGGAATGAATACAAAGGATCATTCACCATGCATGTGGTAATCCACATAGACAGGTTATTCCAACTGAATAATAAAGAATGGAATAACAGAAGGATTCACCATGTGTGCGATAGACTGCACAGACAGGTTATTCCCAACAGAATAATAAATAATGGAACCATGTCCCACATAAACGCATGCAGATGTGATATTCCGACAAAATAATAAATTGGAACCAGTCCGGCATAAACGCATACGCATACATGATATTCCAATGTAATAATAAATAATGGAACCAGTCCGGCGTAAGCGAGCATGCATGATATATTCGATAGAATAGTAAAGAATGGAATATTAGAAGAATTTCACCATGTATGCGGTACTTAGCATAAACAGGTTATTCCAACAGAATAATAAGAATGGAATAATGAGAAGAATTTCACCATGTATGCGGTGCTTCAGACATATCTGAGTTATTCCAACATAATAATAAAGAATGGAATAACTGAAGTTCTCTTCATGAATACGAAAGAAATAATACCCCTTACCTTAGAAGAAACTGGATATTGGAGTAGTGAAGTAGCAGAATACTTTTTTCTTTTCTCTATAGTTTCTCTCTCTAGAGTTTCAAATTGAATTTGTAAGAAATAATGAAGGAATGAGCTTTCTATTTATAGGAGAATTGATTGAATAGTAACTAATTCATGAAGCGGTCAGATTGATTTACTTTTAAACTGACGGTCCATATTGATTTACTATTAAAACTTAAAGCAACGGTCCATACTGATTTACTATTAAAACTTTAAACCATCGATCCTTATTGATTTACTATTATAACTTCAATCAACGGTCTGAAAAATTATCACATCTCCTCATGGAATAATATTGTACCCAAAAATGATCTGGTGAATAGTACCCCGTGAATAGTAACTCATGAATAGTAACTCGTGAATAGTAACTCATGAATAGTAACTCGTGAATAGTACTTCGACACGAAAAAGTACCCTGAATACTCGATTGGTCAATATAACCTCTAGACATCAATTATTATCGAAATAAATGTCAATTTCCACTAACACTAAAAATTCCAACACAATGGAACTATCAATTTCATCTTTAATCAACACGAACTTATTCAAAGATTAATATTATAACTCACAATATTAAACAACCGTGTCGTTTCGGAAAGAGGAGGCTTTTCGATAAGGATTTCTCCTTATTGTAGCGCAATTAGGTGACTAAACCTCTCCGATGATGAACTTTCTAGACATTGTCAATATTGTAAATAATAATATGAATAACTTTGTCGTCTCAATTATTGATTTAATAATAATAAATATTATGTAGATGATACTGTGACAATAATCGAATCAATAATATGAGAGATATGATGCAGCAATTACTGTAGCAATAATTGAGTATAACTAAGTGACTTCTTACGTAAGCATCAATAATCAATATCGTGTGCTACTATGCAACCACGCGTAGTACTGAACTTTTATTACCGGGTAGTTCAACAGTTTTAACGGTAACACTTTCGTCGTTATTTTTATAAAAAGATAATTCTGTTGTTTTCTTACTACGACAATACTTCTGTTGTGGGGTCCACCGATGATTTTGCCGTCGTACGAATATTCCCTATTAAAATGAATATTCCCCGACCAATCGAATATTCCCCGACACAACGAATATTATATAACAACTTGCATACTTTGCAAAATTTATAAATACTACCCACAACTATAACATTATATCAAATCCACACCATAATATTAAAAAAAATATTTTGAGAAATTTAAATCTTTATTCATAAAATTTGGGGTCTCACACACTCTCTCTCTCTCTCTCCGCAACGAAGACCAGCGTTCCCTCCTGCATGTTGCCGCCTCTTATGGCCGCACCGAGGTCCATCTCCTCCCTCCAAAGTGCCACCTAGAAGATCTATACAGACTGTGCCACTTAGAAGATCTTCATTCAGAACTCCAGTTTCAATTCCTCCGATAGAACCTCCTCTTTCACCGATAAACCTCCTCTTTCGCCAGAAATCTCTGGCCGATTGGGGGGGATTTCTCTTCATGTTCTTCTTATCGTCGTCGGAGACGAATGCAATGAGGAATAAGATGAGCGATGAGATGCAAGATGAGGAAGAAGATGAACAGTAGGGTTATTTATTCATTTTGAAGGAGAAAGAAAATAGGAAATGAAAAAATTATTAAAAAATGAATTAAAATAATTATTTTAATTTTATTATTATTTTATGTATCAAATTATTGTATTATTTTAATATTATAATATTAATTTTATTAATATTATACATATTATAAATATTTAGGTAAAAAGAAAAAAAAAATAAAACATAAAAATATTTTTATTTTTAAAATTTATAAGTATTTTAAAACATAAAAGTATTTTTTTATTTTTATTTTAAAATAAAACATTAATATTATAAATATTATAATATTAATTTTTATTAATATTATACATATTATAAATATTTAGGTAGGTAAAAAAAAAGAAAATAAAACATAAAAATATTTTTATTTTTAAAAATTTTATAAGTATTTTAAAACATAAAAGTATTTTTTATTTTTATTTTAAAATAAAACATACATATTATAAATATTATAATATTAATTTTATTAATATTATACATATTATAAATATTTAGGTAAAGAAAAGAAAAAATAAAACATAAAAATATTTTTAAAACCATAGTGGGCCAATTGCATTTTTTTAAAGTGCAGTGGCTCAATAGTATTAAGAATTTGGCTGACTGGCTTGCCAGGTAGAAAATAACTTATTTTTTTTCAAAAGCCACGCAGGAAAATCGGCGCAATTTTTTAACGTCCATCCAAGAAATTGGACGGAATGGGTTGATTGAACATTTTTAAAAAGTACAGTGAGCTAATTGAATATTTTAAAAGCACAGTGGCTAATTGCTTAAAACACTACAACCACAGTGGTGAAAAAGTGCTTTTTGCCGATTTTATATATGTTGAAAGCATTCATATTATTCTTCTCATTTCATGATAAATTTGGATACTCAAATACGAATAAAACTTTAGAAGCTACAGACGCAACACAAAAATTAAGCTCACTTTTCATTAAACTATATATACTATATATGCGTACATTTTTTTAGTAGGAGTACCAAACTCTACTTTTCACAAAATAATACGACAATAAAAAATTTATATGACCATAAAACTTCATACATGTGAGTAAATTGCCACCAAGTTATAAAAAAATTACCAGAGAGATTTTTAGTCTTCGGTAAGCCACATACAAAATTGCCAGAGAAATTTTATTTTTCTTAAAATTATTAATAGTTGTTAGTGAGCCAAAATTGACCTTTCAAAAAAAATTATGCGATTTTTTAATTTATTTATGATGTTAGAAATTAATTAATTAAAATGCTACGTAACTAATTTTTTTAACAAATGTAATCGTTGTCATCTTTTAACTATTTTTTTAATTTTGATGAGTTTTAGAATTTATTAAGATTCGTATATATCATATACTATATCTATATAATATAAAATATATATATTATAAAATTAAAAATCAAAATTTCTTGTTTGATTTTTCAAAAAGTCAATGAGATATTCCTATAATAAAAGTTTGTGTAATTTATCTAATTTTTAATAAATTTAGTAAAAAAATATATATAACGATTTATAATTTTAATAATTATATTTTCTAAAATTAGATTAATTTATATTCATTTTAAGTTAAAAATTCTTTGGGGCGTTTTATGATTTTTTGAATTTTCCATAAAATCTCTCTGTAATTTTTTACTGGCGATTTGAATTTCTACATTTGTGTTTAATATTTGGAAGTTTTTAGAAGTCTTTAGAGATGAGGTCAGACATTGGATATGTGTTAATAGTTATAACTTTTCTTTTAAAGTCTACCAACTCTACCATTTAATAGAAATCTGAAAAATTAATGACTTTTTGAATACCAAAATACTTTTATAGACTTTATGAAAGTCTCAATTCAATACCACATAACTTTTAAAGACATTAAAAAAAGTTGTAATTGAATACCAGTAAACTTTTATAAACTCTTTAAATGTCTTGATTGAATACAATCAAACTTTTAAAGTCTTTAAAATTCTTAATTGAATACACCCTCCTAAATATAATATCAATTGTTTTATATTGTCTCTTGTATTAAAAAAAAAAAGAGTTATATTTATTGGACGGTGAGAAGAAATTGGAATGCATGACAGTGATCGTGGTATACGGATTATGGTGTGATCTGTCAAGATAATGAGTCAATGGAGCCGACACATGACAGTAAGAGGACGGAAGAAAATTAAGATGAAGAATGTTAAGCTATATGAATGTGGAGACTAAGGATCGAAAGTTGTGATTTACTTGATGCATTTATATTGATGCAATACCTATGTATTCGATAAGAGTGAAATAATAGAATTATGAGATTTATTAATGAGCGACAATAGTGCATCCCTTTATTTAGTTCTTGTACCACAAATACAATTATTTCACATGCATCGACATCATTACATAAAACTTAACATTACATAAAACACAAAGACACAACTTGCAACATCATTAAATAAAACATAACAATTCAAAAAACCCACATTGACCGATTTCTTGCTCTTCCTTTCACAATCTTCTTCTTAAGATCTTACCATACACAAACTTAGTCGTCGAAACCTTTCCCATTAACGGTATCTTCAGATACACAACTGAAACTTGGATTATCATCAGAATACAAATAGCACTTGTAACACAAACTAGCTCTCTCATCCTTCAACAATTTCTTTTGATAATTGACAATAACAACTTGATCATCCCTGACTATAAGTCCCATGTCAACATGAAGTTCGTTCACAGTAAACTTAGACTCATTGTCTCTCTTGAGAGAAACATCAATAATCCTCAAAGAGTTTTCTTTATTAAATATTTCAAAATTACGAATATGACTTTTTCCCATTTTATGTTTCAAGCCATGTATTTCCCTTCCTTATTACTCCACAAAACAACAACTAGACCCCCACTATATATATCCCAATCAACAGTCCAAGTATAGTGCAACTATAACCCTAAAATTCTAGTATTGTACCAATTTTACGAAAATCTCAAATAAACTCATAACATACCTCTGATTTAATGTGACTTTCCTGTTTATTAGTGCTTTGTTAAAGTTTCAATGCCTATTACAGCTACAATTTAGTTTCTAGAAGCTCCTGACTTCCTATAGGCCAAACCAAAAATAGCATCAGAGAGTCCAAGTATAGTTTCGACCCGCGAGAATTACAGGAGAATCGCATCACCTTCAGATTTTGGAGGTTAAAACTCAAACTTACCGATTAATTTTGAAGTCTTGTTGTCGATTTGCTGTATTTTGCTTCTAGGGTTCTAGCCAAATACCCAATTCATCTCCTGTCACTGTAGTGTATTCAATTAATTTCGAAGTCTTGTTGCCGATTTGTTGTATTTTGCTTCTAGGATTCTAGCCAATTACCCAATTCGCAGAATGTCACTGTAGCGTATTACCTTTTCCCATGATATTTTGAGTTAATGTCAGTCCGCTAGTAAGACTAGTGGATGTATATAAGCTGATTTGTCTTGGCTAAAGTAAAGGTGGGGGCATAAGCGTCTTAATTTTTGATTAATCATGTCTGCTAGTAATACTAGGGGACGGCGTGTTCCTAAAAAAAATCACAACCATTTATTTGTTAAACCAACCAGATAGTATAGATCTTTTATACGCCACTTTTTATCCATAAAGAATAGATATATATATATATATATATATATATATATATATATATATATATAGAGAGAGAGAGAGAGAGAGAGAGAGAGAGAAATACCTATGTATTGGATAAGAGTGAAATAATAGAATTATTATCTTAGTAACTTACTTGATGTATTTATATTGATGCAATACCTATGTATTGGATAAGAGTGAAATAATAGAATTATGAGATTTATTAATGAGCCACAATAGCGCATCCCTTTATTTAGTTCTTGTATGGCAAATACAATTATTTCACATGCACCCGACATCATTACATAAAACTCAAAGACACAACTTGCAACATCATTAAATAAAACATAACAATTCATAAAACCCACATCGACTAGTACTCTTAGACAATTTCTTGCTCTTCCTTTCACAATCTTCTTCTTAAGATCTTACCATACACAAACTTAGTCGTCGAGACCTTTTCCATTGACAGTATCTTCAGCTACACAACTGAAACTTGGATTATCGTCAGAATACAAATAGCACTTGTAACACAAACTAGCTCTCTCATCCTTCAACAGTTTCTTTTGATAATTGACAATAACAACTTGATCATCCCTGACTATAAGTCCCATGTCAACATGAAGTTCGTTCACAGTAAACTTAGACTCGTTGTCTCTCTTGAGAGAAACATCAATAACCCTCAAAGAGTTTTCTTTATTAAATATTTCGAAATTACGCATATGACTTTTTCCCATTTTATTTTTACTAACAAATAAAAACTTAACAGGATGATCCTCACCTTTAACATAATGATTTGCAATTTTTACCGAGTTTCTTGCCAAATATTCCCAATTAGGATTATTTTCATCAACTGGATCTTTGTGATCAATTGGTCCCCTAGGAGGATTCATTGACAATGTTTTTCACGTTGAATGAAATAGTTCTTCACGTTGAATAAATAAAGACTTTTTTTTTTATATC
Source organism: Panax quinquefolius (assembly GCA_020205615.1). NCBI lineage: Eukaryota > Viridiplantae > Streptophyta > Magnoliopsida > Apiales > Araliaceae > Panax > Panax quinquefolius. The sequence continues at coordinate 60,411 of JAINUW010000704.1, forward strand.
TGAGGCGATATATGTATAATTGATATTATATTTAATGTTTACAATCATTTCATTTAATTATCTTGCAAGACAACTCTAAAAAGCGATTTATATTAGGAATCTAATATAGTAAGTAATAATATGTAGTCAATAAAATACTCTTCCCATTTTATGATGAGTTTTATTATGATAAAAATATACTTACTCCGTTTAAGTTGGCACGGTTTTGTAATAGCTCACTGATCAGTAAAAAAAATTGCAATTAGGAAACTGAACTATTAAAAATATTATAATTGTCTCATTCTGTCAAATTAATCCAAATCAAATTCTATTTTTCTTACTTGACCAATTGAAATAAAAAGAAAATGACATGAAAAAAATTAGCAACAATGCCAAGCTTTGATTTTGCCCAACCTGCAGTTTGCCTTCATCTTGGTTGGGAAATTCAACGTTGCCAGGCTTGTCTATTGAAACAGAATTTCAGATCTAGAACATTACAGAAAGACAGATAAGAGGTTTTACATACTTAATTAGTCATTTTTTCTTCAAAAGCCTCGCAAGAAATTACTCCCTCCATTCTTATTTAATTGACGTTTCAAGGAACAAAATTTGTTCTTATTTATTTGAAGTTTGTAGATTTCTGGGAGATATTGATTACATTACTTCCTAAATTACCTCTAAACATATAATACTCTCCTCAATTCTCTCCTACTTTTCCAGACTATTTTTTCTCCCACTTTTAATACCTTAAAAATAATGCTAGAGATACAAACTATTCTACAAATATTTTACAAACTATTGATGTGGCATACTCCACCTCAGCATATTGTGTGGGGCCGAAGACTATATTTAAACAATTTATTGATCAATATGCTGAAATAGAGTATGTCACATCAGCAGTTTGTAAATATTTATAAAATAGTTTATGTCGGTAGCATTACTCATATCTTAATGGTATCTCTCTCTCTCTCTCTCTCTCTCTCTCTCTTATAATTCCTATATTTTCTCTATTATCTAACAATATTTCTCTCTCATCTTTTCATTTATCTATGCAAGGGTATTTTTGATAATACATAGTAATTTTAGTGGAGTTTTTATAGGAGTTTTAACTTCCTTAATAGTTGTGCAAAGCTTCAAAACGTCAAATAATTAGGAATGGAGGGAGTATTGTACTCAATTTGACATATATTTAAAAATTTTAACGGAATGAGATAATTGCAGTATTTTAAAATTTTTAGGCCCTATTTGCTTTAAGAGAAGCTTTTCAAAAATAATTTTCAGAAAACAATTTTTAAAAAGGGCTAATCACACTTCTGATATATGAAGTACCATTAAATTTATAATTCGATCATCAAAAAATTTGGGCTTACAATTTACTATATCAAGTGCCTAATTTGATATAATTTAACCCTAATTTCTGAATCTCGCTAAAATTGGTTTGAATACCCAACCAGGCCCAAGAATCGATCGGGTTTTGTGTATTTAATACCAGTTGATGATATAAATATACGACTTATAAATATATACGGTTTGTCTTAATTTAAAAAGGGCTATTTACAATTTCGTTATATCAAGTACATAGAGCCCCCAAATTCGAAGTTCCTTGAACCCCGGGACACAAGGCCACGATACAACATCTTCATACATATTCTATAAACTAATGCGAAATTATAAAAATAAATTGTTTATTTCTCAATGGTTCTGTAATATTTCCCAAGGTCTACGACCTTTATCTTAATACATACATTTAATAATTCATAAGATTTACATCATCAATTTACGTCAGTTATCATAATAGATAAATGTCCATATAAAGCTAATCTCCATTTTTTCCTTTGCCTTTGTCATTCTTTGAGCATTCGGGTTAAACTGAAATATATTCATGATATAGCAAGGGTGAGCAACTACTTTGCTCAGCAAGTTTAAATTCAATAAAGATATATCATGATTGAAAGAAAGAATAAGCTTTCAAGTTTTCAACAATATAATAATTGTGAAATAGCATGAATTGAATTTCAATACATGAATGATTGAATTAATAACGTTTAGTAGTTAACAATGACCATGAACAAATACTTTGGTAATGAAGGTGATCATCCTTTCATATCTGATAAACATATGCAATTGTTGGGTAAAATCTAATTACGTACAGCACGCAAGTATACGTGGTTAACAAGTAATATAATAGTAAGTAGAGTATCGTTCCCTCAGAGACTGTAAATAGAAATTAAACCTCACAATTACCAATTTCCTATTAATCATAATTTTATTAAACCTAATCAATTTCCAGTTTATGACTAAAAGTAATAAAATCACGAAACAATCAATAAATGCTAAAAACTGAATTTTCAAACAAATAATGGAGAATTAGGCTTCCGACTTCACTCTAAGCATCACTCTGATTATTCCACTTTATTCCAGTTTAACTCACTATCCCAGTTTATTAATCAAGAACACGTATGTAGAACTAGCCACCTCTCGATGTACTAATACCGTATTAACTCAAATCCACAATTAAGATAGAATTAAGTTAAACACCTTAATCAACTAACTCACTATATCTCTATGTGAATTGCAATTAAAGAAAGTTTAAGTTCAAGTTCTTTATATGATTACATGCAATGTCAAGCATATCTCTACCCTAACATTCATCAAGATTCTGTTCATTCACATAAACCAAGAACACATGCTATATTAACTAAGTCTAGACTCGTATTTTATCTCTCGAGTTCATACAAGTCCACAAAGAATCATTGATCAGGCAATTCATAAATTCATGCTCAAATCAATATAGATAAACCGTATAATAGCTTATTAAACTGAAATCAAAGACTACATAATCATCGTTCCACTTAAAGATCCGTCTTAAGCCTAAAAAGTATTTAGTTCATCATAAATGAAATAATAACTGAATAAATTAAAGATAACATCTCTCAATTACAAATATAAAACCAAAGTAGAAGAATAACGTAGAACACCCTTCACTTTAGCCTTAATTCACAATTGATATGATTGTTCTTCAGAATCTTCACTTCGATGCTCGTTATCCAATTCTGTCCTTAATCGCTGTTAATTGCTTTGCATGATGATGATTTTGTTGAGCAATATATATCCAACACACGAGTTTTGGTTGAAATCCCCAACAAAATAGAGTCCCAAAGCCATACAAGTCCTCAAGTCCACCTTCCAGCACAGTTCAAAGCAAGCTAGGAGAGTCAGGTTTCGGCACCCCCCGCCCCGGCGGGGGTATTTACATAGGAAACGCCCGCCCCGGTGGGCTAGGCCCCTGTCACGCAGAGCTGAAGACCCCCCCCCCGGCGGGGGTGTAAAGGTTAAATAGGCCCGCCCCGGCGGGGGTAGGCTACTTGAAATGATTTCTAATTTCTGATTTCTTAGTTGCTTGCCATCTTGTTGCCACAAATGCACTATTTTGATGCCCAAACATCACACCACCACACCTACACATTAAATAACCATAAACAAGTAAAATAGAACACAAACACGACGAATTAACACCGATTAAGCTTGGATTAGGAATCGATTCGTGGATATAAAATCCACTTATCAGCAAAGTGCACTAAGTGTGAATCAATAATATTCATAGATGTGGAATAATCATCAATAATTAAACCAATAGCATTCTGAAAAATTATTAACTCTAGTTTGAGTTAGAAAACTTGCATGTACTGTTGATTACCGCTAAGCAATCTAATTTAATCTCTTATGAAAGACCTATCATTAATAAGATTGATTCTCCAATTAGCATAATACATTTTATATCACAATACTATTACTCGAATAATAAAATTAGCTAATATTTAGCCACGTAATCAAACATTGAATAATTCTTTAACTCATTAGTAATATTATTATCCCTTAATAATATTACAATCACTTAACTATTATCTTAAACTTTTGTCTAATATTATTAATCCTTTAATAATATTTTAATCACGTAATATTATTAATCACTCATTAACATTATTTAATCATTTAATAGAATATTAATCATTCATAAATATTATTAATCATTTAATAATATTTTAATTATTTACCAATATTATTAACTGTTTAATAATATTTGAATCAAACACTAATATTATTAATCCTTTAATAATATTTTAATCTTAACTAATATTATTAAGCATTTAACAATATTTTAATTAATCACTAATATTATTAATCATTTAATAATATTTTAATCATTATCTAATATTATTAATCATTTAATAATATTTTAATCATTATTAATAATATTCAAATCACTTCTTAATATAAATAATAAAGGTCTCATACATTTTAATATGTAAATATTTTACATCTTGAAGCTTAAACCATTTATATTCTCTTTCAGAAATATCTTTTACCTTTACTTGCAAATTCAAAGTTTAAACAGCTAATGCATAACTTTTATAGTAAAACTCAATTTACTATAATATTTCTTTAATTTAAATAATTTTTACATTAGTTTGTCCGTTCAGGAGTCAACACTGGTTGTTGCCTCATATATAACTATTTTATCTCACTAGCACATTCACTTTATTTTTCATTTTACTATTATTCACATTTTCGTTTCATATATATATATATATATATATATATATATATATATATTACGTTTCATAAATTTCAGCTCAAAAACTTTATTTTGAGCACCTAAAACCTCAAAATATCATTTTTATGATTAATACAATTTTTCAAATGTTTTACATTCTTCGTTGCACCACAAAATAATTTTATAGGCAACTATATTTTTTATTTTACTTAAATATGTAATTTATATTTATTACATATTTTTATTACTTTATTTATGCCCGAAAAAATGTTTCTAAGCATAAAATTTCACTTATAGTCAAATCTTTCAGTAGGACTTTATTAGATTTATTATAACTTATTATTTTCTTTGAACGCTTGAATCGGACGTCGAACGTCAAAAGTCATTTCGTCGCGCGCCAACTTCGACGTTCGTTCGTTTACAAGTTCTGACATGCCTATTCACTCATTTTTAATTCTCAAATAGTAAGTCATAACAGTGAAATTTTGGGCATGCTATAAATCTCATGTCATAGCAACGAGTTGTGATTTGCTATAATTCTTCTTTTTTGGTCACTATACTGAGAATTAGGTTTTCATTGTAGTTCTCAAAAACTTTTTTTTTTTGTTACAATCGAATAATCAGATCGAAAAAAAATTACAAAATGGTTATTCAGATTCGATTTCGTCCAAAAATTTGAATGCCGAAATTTGACTTCGATTCATCGTTTTACGTTATTTGCTGACGTGGAGGGTAGATGACTTGCCTTAAAATTTTTCTTAAAGAAAATATTGCTAACAAGTGTTGAACTCTAGACCTCCCCAAACTAGAACCTTATATTCTAACAAAAACCACTAAACCAACTACCTATTATGTTAAAATTTATGTAACACTAATATTTAAACGACGTAGCATCGTTTATATGCATGTGAAGATGAGATAATAATAATTATAATAATAATAATAATTGTAATAATAATACTAAATTTAAATAATTAAAATTTTAAATAATAATACTTATTGTAATAATTAAAATAATAATAATTATTATTATTTTATGTTCATGTTTGCCAAAAACTTGCTTATGTTTTTCAGATAGTTAAAATAATTATTTAACAACTTGCTTATGTTAGAAATCAGATAGTTAAAATAATAATAATAATTATTATTTTTATTATTATAATAATTATTATTATTTAAAATTTTAATTATTATTTAAAATTTTAATTATTTAAAATTTAGTATTATTATTACAATAATAATTATTACAATTATTATTATTATTACAATAATAATAAAGCATACTTAATCATGTATGATTAGTTTTGAAGCTGCCAGCAGGTCAAACGAAGCATACTTAATCATGCGATTTGCAGCTACAGTAATCAGAATTATATTGCAATATTATTAATTTCTAATGATACAATAATATATAATTAATTAAATTAAATGTTGTAATTATTAAATTCATTTAAAACTCTACTACTTGGTTCATGGTTTGGATGCCAGGCTATAAGATTGATTGGCTTGGTTTGCAGATACAAATTTAGTGTTTGTTCCTTTTTTCTTTTCTTGAGAAAAGTTGACTTGAAAATATCAATAATTTAAATTTGAACAAAATATTTACATTTACATTTAAAATTTTAGATTTTTGTTTTATTTATAATTATTTTATGTTAATTCAAACTGAATTTCAAATTTAATAATTAAGCTTAATCAAATCGAAGATTCTCTAAAATTAAAATTTTTAATGACATGTTAATTCACTTGGAAATAAGAACTTCTTTTTTTTGAGCCCAGATTTCTGTCAAATTTTAATGCTGAACAAATTATGGCTATACATATCCTTAAGTAAATTTTAATTTGTCTAAAAATAAAAATTTAGAAATCAGATAGTTAAATAAGTACTTGTCCAAACAATTATTTTTAACTATCTGAAAAACATAAGCACGTTTGCCACATGTGTAAAAACTTGCTTATGTTAGAAATCAGATAGTTAAAAATAATAATAATTATTATTAGTTTAATTATTACAATAATTTTTATTATTTAAAATTTTAATTAATTAAAATTTAGTATTATTATTACAATAATAATTATTACATTATTATTATTATTATTATCTCATCTTCACATGCATATAAAACGATGCTAGGTGGTTTAAATATTAGTGTTACATAAATTATAGCATAATAGGTAGTTGGTTTAGTGGTTTTTGTTAGAATATAAGGTTCTAGTTTGGGGAGGTCTAGAGTTCAACACTTGTTAGCAACATTTTATTTAAGAAAAATTTTTAAGGCAAACCTTCTACCCTCCACGTCAAAGAAATAACGAGCCACGCCAAAAAAAATAATGGGTCGATATGCATAGATAACAAGATTTTCGTCAAATTTTGACGAAAAATCAAATGGAAATGACCATTTTGTAATTTTTTGAAATCTGAGTTATTCGATTAGTAAAAAAAAGTTTTGATGAACTACATTGAAAAAACCGAACTCTAAGACGATGTGACTAAAACGTTATTTATCCCTTAGATTTATTATAACTTATTATTTTGCTTGGAACGCGAAATCGTAACGTCGAACGTCAAAGTCACTTGACGCGCCTAACGCCGACGCTCGTTCGTTTTACAAGTTTCGACATGCCTATTCATTCAATTTTAATTCTCAAATAGTAAGTCATAATGTTGAAATTTTGGACATGTTATACCTCATGTCATAGCAACGAGTTGTGATTTGCTATAATTCTTGTTTTTGTTTATCTTAGTAACTTGATGTATTTATATTGACGCAATACCTATGTATTGGATAAGAGTGAAATAATAGAATTATGAGATTTATTAATTAGCCACAATAGTGCATCCCTTTATTTAGTTCTTGTACGGCAAATACAATTATTTCACATGCAGCCGACATCATTACATAAAACATAACATTACATAAAACACAAAGACACAACTTGCAACATCATTAAATAAAACAACAATTCATAAAACCCATATCGACTAGTACTCTTAGACAATTTCTTGCTCTTCCTTTCACAATCTTCTTCTTAAGATCTTACCATACACAAACTTAGTCGTCGAGACCTTTTCCATTGACAGTATCTTCAGCTACACAACTGAAACTTGGATTATCGTCAGAATACAAATAGCACTTGTAACACAAACTAGCTCTCTCATCCTTCAACAGTTTCTTTTGATAATTGACAATAACAACTTGATCATCCCTCACTATAAGTCCCATGTCAACATGAAGTTCGTTCACAGTAAACTTAGCCTCGTTGTCTCTCTTGAGAGAAACATCAATAACCCTCAAAGAGTTTTCTTTATTAAATATTTCGAAATTACGAATATGACTTTTTCCCATTTTATTTTTACTAACAAAAAAAAAACTTAAAAGGATGATCCTCACCTTTAACATAATGATCTGCAATTTTTACCGAGTTTCTTGCCAAATATTCCCAATTAGGATTATTTTCATCAATTGGATCTTTGTGATCAATTGGTCCCCTAGGAAACAGCTCCAGACCCGAAGAGGATTCATTGACAATGTTCTTCACGTTGAATGAAATAGTTGTCATTCTTGGAGCTGCTTTTTAACACCTTCCTTAGCCTAAAAGAATGCAAATTAAGCACAAATGAAGAGAGGATCAGTTGCATCTCTTTATATATAGGCACGGACATGAAATTTCATAGACTTCAATTTAATGAATTCATTATTTTTGGGTCGGTGGATATGCTCTTAGATTGTAGTTCAACGATGACAATACATAATTTAATAAATAAAAAATACATTCCATTCCGTTCCGTTAGTCCAGAAAAGGGAGATGGTGAATGCGCCAAAACAAAGGTTGGTAGAATAGGCTCGGACTAGAAATTTCATAGACTTCAATTTAATGAATACATTATTTTTGGTAGAATTATGTAAGCAGTGATGTATTTGCTGGTGCTGTATTGACGTAGAATTATGTCAGAGAAGTAGAATTAATGGTACCAAAAATAGAATATTAGCAAAAACCTTATTTGTTTACTAATTCTGTAGGAGAAGCAGTGATGTATTTAATAGACATAGATAATACTCTCTCAAAAGAGATCGAGCTCTATTTGCAATTTTTTCTCTAAAAAATTGGTCTCATTTCTTTTGATGGTAGTAATTGATAAAATATTTTCAAGTGTATTATCATTAATTCATTAAGACTTACAATTTTCAAGTGTATTATCATTAATTCCTAATATTTTTTAAGCGTAAAAGGAAAATGCATGTATTCTTAAGACTTGCAATTTTTTAAACCGGACTCTTTATAGAACGGAGGGAGTTATACTATTTCCATTTATTATTTACAACCATTTATTCAGGACCATCTTTAACAACAATATTCTTTAAGCCCATTTACTTATTACGATCCATTGTAGTTTTTCATTTTCATTATATGCATAAATTAATAAATATGAAATACAACACTATCTATTGGTAGAGGATGCGCCAAAAGCTAGTTAGGTGGTTGACTCGTTGCCTAATGTTCAAATCTCTTCCCATTTTATTAAAACTAATAGAAAACTGAGTTTTGTATTATATATATTGCTTATTTCATTTACAAAAAGAGAGTTATATATATATATATATATATATATATATATATATATATATATATATATATATATAGGATAACCACCTAAGTTAGAATCAAGGGATATACATAATCACTTAAGCTGGAATCAAGTGATTTACAAAGAAAAAATTCTCAAGAGATAATTATGGTAATTCAAAATAATATCCTAACTACTTGATAAGTATAAAACTATCCTAAATAACAATCTTATGTTGTTTCTCTAATAACAATCTTATGTTATTCAATATTTTTACCCGTACTACATATAACCAATAATACTGGGAAGTGCTTGGTTGTTTGCACACTTGCAACAAATAGAGACTTTCTTGTACTTCGTGTATTAGATTTCCATGAACACACTTGGAAAATTCTATTAATCCATCAAGATATGAAATGTGGGATGTGTCGAGAGAAAACATTCGCTCATTTGTTAAATGAGGTGAAGACGATGAACAAACTAAAAATGAATTCGCAAAGACATCCGAATAAGGATGAGAATGACCTTGCAGTTGAGATAAAAAGGATTTTAGTAGTTGATATTTTGGAGCATGGAAATGAGCAGGAACAACCAAATACAATGTTTTAACATGCAAATAAAGTGATTCATTTTTATCGAATTTAGGGGAGAAAAGAGAGATTGATGGAGGTTTAACTTGTGCTAAAGAATTTACTTCAGAATTTGGAATAATAGTACTAGAACTTAGAGACTTAGTAGTACTATCACCAACAATGCTTTGGTACAATTGTGGAAGTGTGGATGATGGACAGGAATGATGGTCAGGAAGTGCAACAAAGCGCTTCCCTTGCAATTGTTCATAGCTATGAAGAAAGTTAGAAAACAAATCCAATGATAATGAAGGATTCATTTGATAATAGTCTCGAACAAAACCACTGACAGAATCATCAAGACCATCAACAAGACACTCAATGAGCTCGACTTCAGGAATGAGTTCACCGGCTCGATTAAGTGTGTATGCAAGAGATTTTGCCTCGGAAATATAGTTGGTCACATATTAACTAGAATTTTTCTGGAGAGAATGAAGTTGGTCAAGAAGGTCCTTCACATACCAATTATATTTTTCATAATCATCATACATTTGAAAATCGTTGGGACAGGGTTCCTGGAATGATTCTAGGTTAAACCACTTTTCCAAATTCAAGGAAGCCATTGATAGAAGAAGAATTTGAAGATCAAAAGAAAATAAAGCGTCTCGTTCAGGGAATAGAAAGATGATTTTTTTTGAGAAAGAGGAGTGATAGTAAAGTAGAGAGGAATAACATAAGAAAAAAATCGGGGACAATTGTTGGAATGTAGACAGGTGATCAACAGACTGTCTGGATTGATATGCAAACTGTCTGGATAGAGACAGACTGTTTGGATTGGGGTTGAGACTGTCTGGATTAGTAGGCAAAAGACAAAAAATATGTAGCAGAAGATGGAAAAAAATGGATCATAAGCCGTTAGGCATTATAGCTCATGATACCATATTAAAGCTAATAGAAAGCTGAGTTTTTGTATTATATTTGCTTATTTCATTTACAAAGAGAGTTTTCCTATATATACATATAGGATAACCACCTAAGCTAAAATCAAGGGATATACATAATTACTTAAGCTAGAATCAAATGATTTACAAGGGAAAGTATTCTCAAGAGATTATTATGGTAATTCAAAATAATATCCTAACTACTTGATAAATATAAAACTATCATAAATAACAATCTTATGTTATTTCTCTAATACATCCCCCTATATCAGAAGATATTAATGGCTCCAAAAAATGAAGATGGACAAAAACTATAATTGTTAACTAAATTTGCACATGTATACTCCCCCGGTCTCTTATTACTCGGGTAATTAAGGGTATTTTTTGAAATTTTTTGAGGTCAAATGTCAGGCACACGACCCAGACATGTACTACGTATGTGATCACTTTCTAGAAAACTCTATTATAAATACTCCCTCCATTCCGATAGAAAGGACATTTTTTGGATTCTCTAAGTACTCACTCAAGAAGACTCTCTGGATCCTAGATACTCAAGAAAACTCTTGGATTCTAAGAGTTATGTCACGTGTTACTAGAGTAATTTCCTACGCGTTCTTCTTCCCCGACCCTTCAACTCATCAATCAATCTCGTACTCGTGGTGAATTTCTCTCCTACTCTGCGAACACGAAACTCTAACTCTAGACATGTACAATTTTCTTTCTCACAAGAAAAACAATTAATACTACATTTTTTAGCTAAAAATAACTTTAAATGTCAATATTGTCCTTGCGTTGGAATAAGTGATTGTTACTTATTGGATAGAAAGTAGTGAGAGAACCAAAGCTATACTTCCTCTGTCCCTATTTAAATATAGAGCTTCTACCATATCCCTAAATATACGACGTTTTAAATATTTTAGAATAATTAGCCATTATTTTTCCTAAACTGCCGTTATTAATTATGTACCAAATTTCTAGACTCTCTCTTTATCCAACTTGCTAATTACTCCAACCGTATTTAGTTTTCACCCTACTTTTTTCTCTCTTTTTTTTCTCTCTATTTCAGTCCCTACTTTTCTCTCTTTTATTTTCTCTCTCCATTTCACTGTTTCATCTCTCCTCTTTATCAATTTCAATGGTTTTCATCTCTTCCTATTCTAAAATTAATTATGAACTTTATTTTTTATTTTCTCAAGAAAATTTGCCTTCATTTATATGGGTACACAATAAAATTTCAATCTCTTCACAGAATTTTTGTTATGCCACCATGGATGACTTTGAAAACTTGGTACTGCAATGACTTTCAAAACATAAGAAAATGAGAGAAGGAAAGAGTTTTAAAAGGTGAAAAGTTAAGTTATTTTATGGAGAGAGAGAACGTAGACTTTTGGGTGACATAAATGAGTTTTTTTTTAAATATAGATAAACGTGTTGTTGAGATTGTAATTTTTTTAAAAAAATAATCATATGTTAGGGGCATTTTAGAAAATTAAAATATTTTCAATTATTTCTTTAATTGGTGTGCAAAGACTTCTAACGTCATTTAAATAGGGACGGAGGGAGTATTTAATACTTGGGGTAATATTGAGAAACTAAGTAATTAATGCTTAATTGAAATTTTCAAACAATAAATATTAATAGACAAAAACACTTCTCTAAAACGACATTTAAAAGGAACAAAGGGAGTACAATTGAACTTCAACGTGAATGTTTCTTAAGTTATTATTATTATTATTATTATTATATATATATATATAGGGTAATGATCCATAACATGTATTTGCTATGAATTAAAAATTGGCAAATAACATCTTTACCTTCTGTTACAAAGAGCAACGACTGTGATTTAAAAACAAAATGGCGTCCGCTAGTTATTCTAGAGAACTGGATTAAACATGAAAGTGCCCCATAATACCCCCAATTCCCAATTTAGAAGCATTTTTTAAAAGGTCAGCTAGAATTTTTAGTGGATGACTTTAACAATGATTCTTTGCATTCTGTAAGATCCCGACTTTTATAAAATAAAGTAATTTAATTTATGATTATTATTCTAAAATTGTAAAATGTTAAATTGATAAATAATCAAACGAACATTTAATCGGATAAATGAGCTAATAAAAGATAATTGGTGTGGGTCCCATGGGCGACTGAGTAATGAATATTACGGGGGGACAAAGAGACAATGGGGGAAAAGAGAAAGGAAAAGAATGGAAAAAGAAAGAAAGAAAAAGGAAAAGAAAAAACAAAAGATAAAAAAAAATGAAATAATAGAGAGGCTTTTTCCTCCACTCCTTCCCATTCCCTTTTATTGAAAAAAAAAAAAGAAGAAGGAAGAGAGAGAGAGAGAGAGAGAGAGAGAGAGAGAGAGAGAGAGAGAGAGAGAAGAAGAAGAAGAAGAAGAAGAAGAAGAAGAAGAAGAAGAAGAAGAGAATTCAAGAATGTAATGAATAAAAATCATTTGATTTTCATGATAGAAGTTAAGTTTTATGATGTTGGTGTATTTATATTTGTATGTGATAGATTAAACTTACAAAAATATGAATCAAAGGAAAGAACTCAAGAAATTACAAGAAGAACATAATCGGAAATTTTCAAAAAATTAGTTTACTACTTGATTTTGTAAAATCCATAACTCTTTGTGTATATTGAGTTAGGAGATGAGTTATATATCAAAAGAAAGCCCTTGAAGTAAGCTAAATGCAGAAATTAGAATCACTCAAAAATTTCTTGTGAATTTTTTTGTGGTGACTATTTGAATGAACTCGGTCCAAGAACTCGTAGTCCGAAAAATCAATTTTATTAAGCTCTATTACGTGAGTTATAATATTTAATCCAATCGTTGGATCGTTGTAAATTTTGGATATGTTATACATATATAAGTTAAGTATATGTCCATAAATTTTTAACCGTTAAAGATTAACGTATGATTTGTTATGAACTTTAAGAGGTGACTGATTCAGAATTATTGTAGCAGAATTTTTGGTAAGGTTGTTTCTCTATGTTAGATGCGGAATTTGGAAAAACGTTCTTCTACAAAGTTGTAGAGAAATAAATTTCACGTGAAAATGACACAAGATCCGTAATTTTATGATAAAAGGGCTAATTATTATGAATTATTGAAGTTTCTGTATATTGAAATTTATAATTAAATAATCAGAAAAATTATTTGGGATAAAATATTTTTACAAAAATCTTATACTATCAGTTTAGAATTTTTGTAAATTTTAGATGAATTATTGAAAAGCAGAAGTAATTGTTGTATTTTTAAACTATTTATAGTTAGTTTAAAAATAGAAGAAATTCATAGAAAATTCTATGAATTGTGGAAAATTATGAAATTTGCTGAAAAATATTATAATAATATAAGATTAATATTGATGATGTTTTAAAAATATAAAAATATGTGGAGTTAATATTTCTATTTTGAAGCTATTAAACGATAGTTTTTATAAATAGAAATAATTATAAAAAATTGCGGATAATCAGAAAAATATGAAAAATATATGAAGTGAACCGTTGTCAAGAAATATTCGTTTAGTCGGGGAATATTCTTTTTGTCGGAGAATATTAAATGACGACAGTATGCAATCATTAAGTGGACCACATAACTTGAATAATTATTCGATATAGAAAGCGACAAAATAACATTTTTATAAAAAATAACAACAAAATTTTTACCGTTAAACTGTTGAAATACGCGATGATAAAAATACAATAATACGCGTGATTCCACAGTAGTACACGATATTCCATAATAGCACATGGTATTGCACAATGATTCATATTATTGATTCTTACGTAAGAAGTCACTTAGTCTTTCATTTAATAATTGTCATAGTAGTTATTGCATAGTAACTCATATTATTTGATATGATATAATTAGACCGGTTAATGATGATTGTGAGTCTATGTTAATAATTGTGAATAATGGTTCAAAGATAAGTGTGATATGCAGATGTTTGTTGAATTATTTTCTTTTTACAAAATTAAGTTTAGCAGGACTTGCCGACACTCTACTTTTCCTAAAGTAATATGGACCACAATTCTATTATTGAACAAATTTGTTAAAACATGTACAAGTTGGTTTAATTTTCTTTGTGAGACTATACATTCCACTAACATTATTTTATGCAGCTCATTTGGTTATTTTGTCAAAGCGTGTGTGCTAATTGTTTCTTTAATTCAAAGTATAAATAAGTTTGCGGTTGAGCAACTAAACACACACCATCACTACACTAAAAATATAAAATTCTTTTATTACAATATTGTGAGTATAATATTGTAAGTATTTATGTTGAGTGTAAAGTTACTCCAAGTGTAAATAAGGAATGTAAGCATTGTTTAAGTTGATCAATTTCACAGAAAGTAGAATCAAATCACATGCTAAGGTAAGGGTATTATTTTTTATGGTAAAGATAATATCATTTTCTTTCATACTCCATATTATGGTAAGATATTATTATTCGTTTCTTCAGCTTATCATTAAATGGTGAAAAGTCCTTAAATAATTAGAATATCCTTAATAGTTTGTGCTTCATCTAATATCTTGACCTGAATCTTCCTATTCAGTTTTAAGTTATTATATTTGAGTGGGAACTTCACATTTACTTGAACTTTATATTCTATCAGGAATTCTAATCAATTTTCTGGATATCATGTTGGCAATTTGGACTATGGATAATTAAGTTGAAAATTACTAAGATTTATTTTATCTTATTATTATGATTATTTCTGTCCATTCATTATATATATCATTGTCATCATCCTCATGCTTATATTATGGTGGTGAAAGGCATCTTTTAGCAAAGAGAGTGCAAAGATGGACAGTTGATTATTAGTTTTGTAGTTGTATATCTTTGGCTTACGTGCAAAGATGGACTGCTGATTATTTGTTTTACAGTTGTATATCTCTGGCATACGTGCAAAGATTGTGACGCCCCCAAAATAGGTCCATACAACCCATTCTGAGTCGCCAAATACATGGTACACAATTTAAATACAAACTTAATTTATACAATTATCAATTGTTGTGTAAAATACGACAAAACGTAAGCTGAGAGTTTTAACATGAATATTATCTCGTAGACAATATCCAAACTCAAATGAAGTCCTCATTACAATTATTATCAAACTATTTCATAGAATAGTGAGGACTACTATAGCAACCATCTCGGACCCGCACTCCATTCCCTGACTAGTCCCAACTATATTCCCATTTCCCGAAGATAACAATGAAAGAAAATGGTGAGCTCAACTAGCCTAGTAAAGAATATTATGACTAAGATTATGTAGAATAAATTATCCTTAGTCTTCAAGAATATAAAAACTTATAGAATACAATAGACAACAAGTTTAACTACAGCGGAATAAGCAATCCGTTAGAAGAGTCAAGTAGAGCATGTTGTCTACTATTTTCTATGATTTAAAAGTTCATCATCAATATTTTATCTCTGTAACATAACTCAATATATAATCCACATCATCAAATTATCCATGCACTACGGGCCAAGGATATTTGTTAGTATCAAATCCATAAATTATCCATGCACTACGCGCCAAGGATATTCGTTATTATCACCAATGGTCATGATCATGCCAAACAACTGTCCATCAATGCACTACGGGCCAATGAGGACTTTCACCACATCATTTGTATGTAACATTACAGGTCATGATTATATCGATACATAATTCCTAGTCATAATCATACAAATTAATAGTTCATCTATGCCTTACGGGTCAAAGATGACTTTCACCACAATATAAGCATGAGGTTGATGACAATGATATAAGAATTCAATCAAGTGAGATCAAGGATAAATATTAAAGATTTATAATTTAATTTATCCAGAGTTTAAGAATGTCCAAATTGTCAACATGATAATTAATTATGGAGTAAAATTCAATAATGATATTTATGTATCAAAAATAATTTGGACAGAAAAGAAACTAATTTTTGTTGTGAATTGTACCCCGGGTGAATAGTACCAGAGTGAATAGTACTTCGTGAATAGTGTTGTATGTATAAATAGTATCGTATGTATGAATCGTACCCCAACATGAAAAGATTAAAATTTTATAAGAATGTTCAGAAAAATATTTCAGTGAAACGATACTAGATGAATCACAAATTTCAAAGATATTCTACTAATTTCAAGGAGTTATCAAAATAAGTGTAGAATTAGGAATATGAAACGAAATAATATTACTTACATATTACAGAGTATGGAAGAAAATATTATTTCTTACGAATATTGAATGAAAATAATATCCCTTACCTTAAAAGGAGAGTAATTTTGACTGGTATAACGGAGATATTCTTGAAGAAAACTTGCACTGTTTGCTACACTCAAAGTTTCCTTAAACTCAAAAGAAATACGCTCAATATTATAGAAGAAGAATTCTCTGATTCTGGTCTGATTTTCATTAATAAACTAAGCATCTTATTTATAGGAGAATGACATGATACTATTTAGGAAAATAATCTTGGACGCATACTAAAGGAATTCACTGGCGCGCACCGACGAAAATTTTTGATTTTACTATTCAATATTGTGCAATAAAATATTTTAATAAAACGAAAATTTTTATATAAAATATAATATATTCTATTTAAAATCTAATTTATCGAATAACTTTATATATAATATAAAAAGTATTTTATTTTATATAAAAAGTTTGATCAAAAACTATGGATCTTTGGCGTACCATGCGCGGTCTTACAATCTCATTTATGTATATACTGAGCAAAGACGTTGAAGTGAATATGTTTCTCATATAGGTAAGAAATGAGCAGACTTGGTTAATCTATCAACAATGACCCAAATTGCATCTATGCCTTGAGAAACCTTGGGAAGACCAGTAACAAAATCCATGTTAATGTGCGTCCACTTCTATTCTGGAATTTTAAGTGGTTGCAATGGACCTTTTGGTACTTGATGCTCCGCCTTGACACGTTGACAAGATAAACACCTTGAGATAAACTCCGCTATCTCTCTCTTCATATTGCTCCACCAAAATATATGTCGAACATCACGATACATTTTGGTACTCCCGTGGATGGATTGCAAGCGTGTGTGTTGTGTGCCTACATAATGATTTTATACTTCAACTCGAGTTGTTAGGAACACAAAGTCCGGAGTTGACTCAAGTATTTATTGTTCATCGATTCTTGCTCGAATAGCACCTTCTTTGCACCTTCTTCTTCATACACATCACTCCGGGTGCGTAGCTTTAGCAACTTTAACTTTATCGATTAAAGTCGATTTTCTACTCGTATATTTGACATCATCACGTGGGTCCTCAAGTCTTTAACTCTGTCTCCATATTTTGTAAGTCATACAAAATGGGCCTTTGTGTTGACAACAATATCGCACCTGCATACTATATATATGATCTTCTACTCAATGTGTCACGACTACCACGTTCGCTTTTTCAGGATGGTATTGAATGGTATGATCATAATCTTTCAACCGCTAAAAGCCATCGTCGTTTTCGCATGTTGAGTTCCTTTTGGGTGAAGAAATATTTGAGGCTTTTATGATCTGTATAGATTTCCATTTTCTCTCCATACAGGTAATGTCTCCAGATCTTTAGCGCAAAAACGACTGCTGCCAACTCTAGATCATGAGTAGAATAATTTCTCTCATATTCTTTGAGTTGTTGTGCTGTATAAGCTATAACTTTTCCATGTTACATGAGAACACATCCTAAACCTCTACGAAGCATCATTCAGAGATGACAAATCCCTCCGAACCTGATGGTATTGTCAGAACATGTGCTAAAATGAGTCTCCTCTTGAGTTCTTGAAAACTATTCTCACATTCCTCGATCCAACTAGGGGTGCTAAAAAAAAATCAGTTTTTTTTCAATTTTTACCGAACCGGTTGAAACCGGTACCGGCAGTACCGGTTTTTTTTCAGTTTCAGCTTTTTTATATTTTTCGATACCGGTAGCGGTAATGAAAATTTTGAATTCGGTAAATACTGAAAAACCGAAAAAATTGAATTATTGTATTAATTAAAAATAAACTACTAGTTTATATAAATTTTGGATTTTAGTAGATACTCCTTTTGTTTTTGTGGAATTAAAAAGGTTAAAGTGGACTTTTACTGAATGGTAAGAGACAGTTTAGGCGGGATTTTGTTTGGCGTTAAGATAAACAAAGATTCCTATTAATGTGGATTTAGATTAGAGTTGTTAGCATAATAAGAGGGGAGAAACAGATCAGGAAGTTGACCCAAAAATTACCCTTCTACTCTTCTAACAATTGTAATAACCCAAACCTATTGTATTAAACAAAGGCAATTGTGTGATTGGTTTATTTACCTTTCTAGTTGGACTAATAATGTGAATTTTTTTTTTTTTTATATTAAAAATAAGATAATAATGTGAAACATTAATCAACCAAAAGAAAATAAAGATTTAAAAATTAGGATTAATTTCTTATATTTGTGAATGTGATGCTCGTTTAATATTTCAATGAATTTGAGATAAAAAGTGTAGTTGAAGTGATTAAATTGCGAGAGAAATTAAAAAATAAACAAAATCATCTATGCCTAATACACTAGATATAGTTAAACATATAGGGGTGTTTGTTACGAGTCATGATGTATACTCTAACCAACCTTGTAAGTATAATTAAACACACATGTTTTTGTTTTGTTTCCTCTCCCCTAATTTCATGTATTAAAAATGCGATATTTTAATATGGTTATTTATTACTATTTATTACAACTATGATAGTTAAATACTCTTAGACTAACAATTATAATTAGTATTTGTAAGAATGTAATTTACTAGTCTCATTTCTTAGTTTTAAAAAATTTGTTAATATAAAAAAAATTTATTTAATTATTGCGGTATAACCGAAAACCGAACCGAAAAAACGATACCTTATGTGTACCAAACCGTTATCGAAACTGGTTATTCGGTATCGGTACCGGTTCGGTTTTTTCCCGACGAGCACCCCTAGATCCAACCGAATTTTGTATCTTTTCGAGTCAGCTGAGTTAACGGAGTGGCGATTCAAGAAAATCCTTCCACGAATCTCCGATAATAACCAGCTAAGCCCAGAAAGCTACGTACTTCGGTAACTGACTTAGGTTACTCCCAACTTTGTATTGCTTTAATCTTCGTCGGATCCACTGATATTCCATGATTCGTTATCACGTGCTCAAGGAATGCTACTTTCTCAAGCCAGGACTCACATTTCTTCGATTTGGCGTATAACTTATTTTCATGAAGTTTTTGTAGTGTCAGCCTCAAGTGTTGCTTATGATCTTCACGGCTTTTGGAGTATATGAGGATGTCATCAATAAAGACAATCAAAAAATGATCCAAATATTCCTTGAATACTCAGTTCATCTTATCCATGAAGGCCGCAGGAGCATTAGTCAATCTAAAAGACATGACTAGGAATTTGTAATGTCCGTACCGAGTTTTGAATGCAGTCTTTGGAATGTCATCAATTTTAATCTTTAACTGATGATATCCGGAACGAAGATCAATCTTTGAAAAGAATTTAACACCTTGCAACTGGTCAAACAGGTCATCAATGCGAGGCAACGGGTATCTATTTTTGATTGTGACATGATTCAACTCCCGATAGTCAATGCAAAGTCGCATACTCCCATCTTTCTTCTTTACAAATAAAATAGGAGCACCCCAAGGAGACGTACTAGGAAGAAAGAAATCGATGTCTAACAGTTCCTGCAGTTGATTTTTTAACTCCTGAATTTGAATAGGAGCTATTTGATATAGGGTTTTGGAAATGGGTTTTGTACTTGGTTCAAGGTCAATACAAAATTCGATTTTACGCTCTGGCAGAGGCCATGAAGTTCTTCAGGAAATACGTCATGAAATTTATTAACAATAGAAATATTATTCAAATCTAACGTATTTTTGTTTAAATCCGTGACATGGGCAAAGAAAGCTTGACATCTGTTTTTCAATAAACGAATGACTTTATGGCTTGATATGACAGTGATTGACTTTAGTGGTTTTGTTGCTTGAATTTGCATAATAGGTTGGCTAGGAATATGAAAACTAACAACCTTACGAAAATAATCAATTTTAACATGATGAGTAGTTAACCAATCAATCCCTAAAATCACATCAAATGCAAGTATTTTCAAAGAGACGAGATCAACAGGTAATGTGAGGGTGCCGATTTGAATCAAACACGATTTATAAACAGTGGATGTAATGAAGGTTTCTCCTAATAGAGTTTTAAAAGATAAGTCAAAGTCTAATTTCTCTGGAGTCAAATTTAAACGTTGAGCGCAAGTAAATGAAATAAAAGAATGGGTAGAATCGATATCAAATAAGGTATAGACTTCGCAAGAGTTTATGATTAGCTTACCCATGATAACTTCGTTCGGGTTCCTTGCTTTTTGGGAGGTCACGACAAACCTCTCCCTTGAACTACCGGCTTTGACTTGTCTGGGACAGCCTTTGGGGTCATCATTACCGCTGGAATTGAATCGCTATAAGGCATATTCCGCCCTCAACTGCTTCGTTGTACTCATTATCCATGATCTGAATCATTAATCTTTGAACCATATCGAATTGGGGTTGACCGCTCTGTACAGGGTAATTCAAAACTCGATGTTGATTTCTCCCAATTGATGTCCAAAAAGAGAAATACATATCATCTATTTTAGCCTTCTTGGATTGAACTTCTCTTTCTACAATATCAACGCATCGTGCAGATTTTACCCATGCATTCTCCATTCTCAATCGTCTAGTTGTTTCTTCTTTCAGATGATCTTTGACATCTGCATTCTCAGATTTCAGCTCTATTATCATATACTCTGCCAAAGAGAGCTTCTGTTCAAGCATCGCATATCGGGTAGCAAAATCTTGAATTATTGCATCCCTTTGTTCCACGACCGCTTGTCATTCTTCACCCTGATCTTCTAACTCACGAATACGATCTTTCAGTTCTATATTTCGATCATAAAATTCTCCTAATAAATCCACCTCAGGTTCCTATTCTTCCTCTCTCTCAACTGCTACCTCTACGACTAGCTCGGGTGCAACATATAATTCTTCACTCATCACATGGATATCTCTAATTTCTTCTTCGCCTGACATCCTATAATCAAGTTTAATAACTTAATTAGTACTCTCCAATAAAATCTTTGTTATAACAAAATATTATACTCCAATATTTATTCTTTAAATGAATCTCCTCGATTCTTCACTTAAAACTCTATATGAGTTCATCTCTTGATTTTCAGATGTCATTTTCAAATACTGCCACAAAATAAGGGTTAATTGACATGCCACATATTATCCCTATATTTTGATCGACCAATTAAATAACAAATAAGCTTAAGTAGGACACATTAGCGAAGGATTTATTCGTCTCTCCCCTCCTAGTTCTAGCCTCAGATATCCGTCAGGGATCATATCCCTAAGCTTTGATACCAACTATGACGCCCCCAAAATAGGTCCATACTGTTAGAGTTTATGCCCTAGAGGCCAATTATTTGATATAATTGCTTAACATTTTGATATTATATTTGATTAAATAAATGAATGATTTTATTATGGTTTTATTTACTGCGTTATATAAATGTTAACATAATAAAATTTCTTAGAATAGTGATACAATTTATATAGTTTCAAGTAAGTGACTTGAACATGAGATTATATAATTACAATTAGTATCATTGCTCTTAAATGTCCCTAGTCGAATACCATTGTTGATAGGACAACAATGATGCATTGAGACTAGTATGTGGATTGACTGATAACCAAATCTCATTGGTCATAAATATATGAGATATTAAGTCAATGCATAGGGTGTGTGTTAGAAGAACGATGTCTTTGATGCGGACCCACCATGAGAATTCTATGTGGAGCATCGAAGTGTCATTAGCGATTCTCATAGTGACAATGATGTAATGGTCCTCCAACCTGAAATTACTATATTTCTACACGAGAATTTATGTACTTTGATATCATCAAATGTCACCTTTAATAGGGTGGACTATAAAGGTGATTATTGGGTACATCATGTGAGGAATATGAGTGATCTAGATGGAATTTAACCATCCTATATATTAGGGGTGATATCCATAGGCCTCTTTATTGAGTAGGACTATGAAATGCATGGCCATGCTCAAATAGTGATTTGTTTCATATAGTCTACTCATTGATCAAGAAAACTCAGATTAAATTATGAAGAGTATGACATATTCCATGACTCGAGTTTAATCTAGGATGTCAAGGTTAAAAGGATTAAATTACATTGAAACATTGGTCACGAAAAGGTTGCATCGAATCATCGATCTTATTATTACTTGAGTAGCAGTGATGCATTACTAGATGCCACTCACTGTTTATAATTTTATAATATGATTTTAAAATTATTGCCAACGTAATAATAAGCTATAGGGTCACACACAAAGAACGTAATTAAAAGGAAATTAATTTACATTGTAAAGATTTAAATATGTCAATATGATTGATAGAATTTTAAATTACGAATTTAAATTAATAGGATAATTTGTATATAGGTATATTAATTAAGACTTAATTAAGACTTAATATATATATATATATATATATATATATATATATAAATTTCGGATTTTATTTTAATTGGATTAGGGTTTTGATTAATTCCTATTAACTACTATATATATGATATATAGCAGCCATTTTAAGAAACGATCATAAACTCACAAACCCTAGCCGCTCTTAGAGAGAGACTAGAGAAAAGTTCGAAAATCTTGTTTCTTTGGTGGCTAGTACCGCATCTCCTTTTATTGCAGAATCGTGCGACGGTTTGTGTGCGTTCGTGTGGATACCGTAGAGACGTAGTACCGTGAGGAATTGCGTTGGATATTCGGAGCGTTTCAGAAAATTCAATAATCGGTATAATATCTAACCACTGAATTAATTGTTTTTCGCATGGATCCTGTTTTAGGGTTTCAAGTTTTCAACAATATAATAATTGTGAAATAGCATGAATCGAATTTCAATACATGAATGATTGAATTAATAACGTTGAGTAGTTAACAATGACCATGAACAAATACTTTGGTAATGAAGCTGATCATCCTTTCATATCTCATAAACATATGCAATGTGCACTAAGTGCGAATCAATAATCATAGATGTTGAATAATTGTCAATAATTAAACCACTAGCATTCTGAAAAATTATTAACTTCGAGTGCATTGAAAAATTATTTAACTTAAAGAAATATTATAGTAAATTGAGTTTTACTATAAAAGCTATTCATCATTTAATAGAATATTAATCATTCACAAATATTATTAATCATTTAATAATATTTTAATTATTTACCAATATTATTATCTATTTAATAATATTTGAATCAAACACTAATATTATTAATCCTTTAATAATATTTTAATCCTTAACTAATATTATTAAGCATTTAATAATATTTTAATTAATCACTAATATTATCATTTAATAATATTTTAATCATTATCTAATAGTATTACTCATTTAATAATATTTTAATCATTATTAATAATATTCAAATCACTTCTTAATATAAATAATAAAGGTCTCATACATTTTAATATGTAAATATTTTACATCTTGAAGCTTAAACCATTTATATTCTATTTCGAAATATCTTTTACCTTTACTTACAAATTAGGAGTTTAAATGATTAATGAATAGCTTTTTATAGTAAAACTCAATTTACTATAATATTTCTTTAAGTTAAATAATTTTTACATCAGTTTGTCTGTTCATGAGTCAACACTGGCTGTTGCCTCATATATAACTATTTTATCTCACTAGCACATTCACTTTATTTTTCATTTTACGATTATTCACATTTTCGCTTCATATATATATTACGCTACATAAATCTCAGCTCAAAAACTTCATTTTGAGCACCTAAAACCTCAAAATATCATTTTTATGATTAATACAATTTTTCAAAGGTTTTACATTCTTCGTTGCACCACAACAAAAGAAATTTTATAGGCAACTATATTTTTTATTTTACTTAAATATGTAATTTATATTTATTACATATTTTATTACTTTATTTATGCCCGAAAGAAAGTTTCTCGGCATAAAATATCACTTATAGTCAAATCTCACCCCGTAGAACTTTATTAGATTTATTATAACTTATTATTTTGCCGGAACGCGAATCGGAACGTCGAACGTCAAAGTCGCTTGACGCGCCAACGCTTTCGGCGTTCGCTCGTTTACAAGTTTTGACATGCCTATTCGCTCATTTTTAATTCTCAAATAGTAAGTCATAACAGTGAAATTTTGGGCATGTTATAGACCTCATGTCATAGTATTTTAGAAAAATTTCACACAGCGAAAACGGATCACGAAGCTCATCAAAAAAGTGCGCCAAAAAAAGCGTCAAGCAGCAGTCAAGACAACCCAGCCCAGGCGCTTAGGGCGCTGCCGCTGCTCCGCCTGTTGCGCATCTTGAGGCAGCCACTTTGCGATTTCTCACGCGTTACTCGTAACTCCGATTAATCTGATTTTTGGATATGTTATACATGACATACCAAAGTCTTTTTAAAAAATATCATCCAGTAATTTCAGGCCTCTTAGGTAGCCTAAAACAGACCCCAAAAATGTCCACTCGCAACAGTTTTCATCTTTTTTCCAGATTTACCCTCTTTCGCTAGAACAGTCATAACTTTTTCGTTTTAAAATATTTTTAGGCGATTCTTGAGCCCACGCGAATCTAACTTCCGGGACTACAACTCTTCCCTACTGACCGTTTTCCAGATTCCGAACATATCAGCCCAGAAATTCGTGCAAAGGGACTGAACCTAAATGAGTTTTCCAGTTTTGACTTGGCTACTTTAAAATGGCATAACTCTTTCCTCCGAAGTCGGATTTAGTCCGTTCCAGAGTCTATGGAAAGCTTATTCAATGTACTACAACATATCAAAAGCCTAGAATTTTCTGGAACATCTAACTAACCTCGGATTTTCCTTTTATGGTCAGCAGTATACTAATTTTTCTACGTTTTAAAAACTGTTTTACTTTTCTTTCTTTGGATCAAACTTTTATCACCTAAAATTGTTAGATCCATACAAAATACACTATATAACATGTAGATCAAATGTTTTTAAAGTTTAAAATCATAACTTGATAGTTCATCAAAATCAAAAACAATAAAAGGAATAAACTAAATTAGGGTGTTATACATTTCTTATTGCTCTCTTCCTTCTTCTCTCTCCTTTGCCTTCTTTAGTGGCTGATCTCTTTCTCTCTTTTTTCTAAGTGGGCGGGTGTGAGAGAAAAATGAGAGAGAATGTTTTCTTTGCTAACTCTCATCTTCTATCTCTAATCTTTTAGCTTGCTTGCACCTCTTAACAAAATAATGTGGCTTGAACTTTGTGGTGACACTTGGCTTGGAGTGTGAGAGTAAACTTGGAATTTTTTTAGCCCACATGCTTATTACTCCCCCCCCCTCCCTCCTTTTTTCTCTTATCTTAATTGCTTTCTCTCTCATATCTCGTATGTATCTTGCTAAATTAAATAATTAATTCAATTATTTTTTTAATAATTTTTGTTGAGTAATTTAATTATCCAACCTTAGTACCTTAATTTAATCAAATAAGTTACTACATAAATCTTCTTAATTTATTTTACCCTCTTGGAATCATATAATTTACACAACTCATCTTTGATATATAAATTATATAAAATATAACATAACATACTTAAATTACATATTTATTTTATAATTGCAAAATAAATATGCTACACATAATTTGTTATGCAAATACAATTATTTATATACATATCCAAGATATTATAATATAATATTTTTACCTCATTAACATAAATTCAATTAAGAATCTATTTACTTCCTTAAGATATTACAATAAATATAATATCTTTTCTTTCACTACAAGAAAAAGCCTTAATTCCTACGGAATTATTTCCGAGGGAAAATATTCAGTCGTAAATAGCGTAATTTTGATGGTATTATCCGTCGAAAATAGTTCCCTCGAATATAATTTATATTTGACCGAATTCTGTCGAGCATACACCCAACAAAATGGCGCCAATGTTCCCGTCAGCGCTAACTCTATTTTCGAGGGAATGGTAATTAAGCCCGATAGATTATCCGTCGAAGATAACGTAATTTCGAGGGAATTAATTCGAGGAATGTTAAAAGTCGGAAATAGTCTTTAAACCTAAAGACCATTTTAGTTCCCCACAGCCTCTGTGTTATCTCTCTCTCTCTCTCTCTCTCTCTCTCTCTCACTCATGCGCTCTCATCTCTCTCTCTCTCTCTCTCTCTCATCTCTGCTCCGACCACCACCTCCTCCTCCTCCTCCTCCTCCTCCCTCCTCCTGCGCGGCGACCCTACATCTTCTTCTTTTTTTTAAGCAGTTCCCCCCCCGTGCCGCTCTTCTCCTCCCTCCCGTGACCACTTCTCCTCCTCCTCCGGTGACCACATATCCTCCTCCCGTGACAAGCCTACAACTTCTCTCTTTTCGACGACGCGTTTCCCCCCCCTCAAGCGGCTTTCTCTCTCCCCAAGTAGTGGTTAGCAGTTTCTCCTACCCATTTGCTTCTCTAATTTTTTGCTAGCATATAATTGTTGGTATAATTTGATATGGGAAATTACTTTGTGAATATATTGTTGCTAAAAGTATGAAATTGGGATTGTTTATTTTTTTTTTAATTTTTTAGCAGCAATTGGGATTAAGTTTTCAGGAGGATTAGTTGTTGTTTCTGCCATGAATTTTGTTGGCTAAATTTTATCTATTTTGTTGCCATGAATTTTGTTGCAGATTGTTGGTTAATTTGGATTAAGTTTTGAGTATATATGATTAGTTGATGTTCTTTTTGCCATGAATTTTGTTCATTTGAATTTGGTCTATTTTGTTACAGATTGTTGGTTAATTGGGATTAAGTTTTGAGTATGATTAGGTTTTGTTGCTGCCATGAAATTTGTTGGCTGAATTTGGCCTATTTTGTCATTGATTATTGGATTGCCTTATCAATTTTAGGTTAATTTACTCAATTGTTGTGATTATTGGTATAATTGATTTTGCCATTGATTAAAGGATTGTATGCCTTATGTTAATTGTTCGTATATTTGATATTTTCGACGGAATTTCTGATGGAATTGTTGTCGTAATTTTGCAATTGCAAAATTTGTGGGCCCTGCAAGTATATTTATTTATTATGTAATTAGTTTCCCAATATTAAAATATAAACTAAGTAACATTTACTTAATTTTTAACTAATAAAATAAAATAAAATAAAATAAATGAAAATATAATTTGATTTAGTTTATTAAATAAAAGAAATGTTAAAATTTTGATAATATAATATAATACAAAATAAAATAAAATAATAAATTAAATTAAATTGAATAAATCAAAACAAAACAAATTTGATTTATTTTAATAAATAAATTAAATTAAATAAAAATATTTAAAAAATATTTAATTTAATTTAAATAATTTAATTTAAATTAAATTTAAAATTTTAATTTAATAAAATTTTTAAAAATTATATAATATAAAAAAAAAATAAAATAAAATAAATTAAAATATAATAATAAATTTAATCTGATTTAATAAAATAAATAAAATAAAGCTAAATGAATTAAATAATAAATTAAATTTAATTGAATAAAATAAATAAATTTAATTTAATTTAATTATATAATAAAAATTTAAAATAAATTAAATTAAATAAAAATATTAAATTAAATAGTAATAATAATAAAATAATAAAAATTATTATATAAAAAATAAATAAAATTAATTTAATTTAATTTAATTAAAATAATTTAAAATAAATATTATATAAAATAAAATAAAATATATTAAAACATAATAATAAATTTAATCTGATTTAATAAAATAAAAAAATGAATTTAATTTAAAATAAATATTATATAAAATAAAATATATTAAAACATAATAATAAATTTAATCCGATTTAATAAAATAAATAATTTAATTTAATTTAGTAAAACACATTCATTTAATGTTGAGAACATGTTTGGTATAGATGAGTCATTGCAAAAGATGTTAGCAACCCTTTAGCCGTAGTAGTGTTCCATGATGAAGATGTGATGAGTACTGATGTCATTGACGTACCTAACGATGAGGATGTCGAGACAAACGTACACATAAATGATTATGTAGTCGTTGAGGATGATAATGATGACGAAACTGATCTCGAAACTGAGGATGAGGAAGATACTGAATCCGAGAATGATATACACGTTGATTCTGATGGGTTTGATGACATACGTAATTGAAAATGAGCATTCATATTAGTACATACCACATATTGTTAAACCTTACATATTCATAATCTACCAATTTGGTTATTGCAGTAGGATATTCATGGCTAGACATAGCGGTGGAGGTCGTCGAGGTGGTGGGCGATCCAGTACTGGAGATGGTAGCTACGATGGAGGCTCTTCTTCAGGTGCTAGTAAGTTATCTTAACTAGGATTTAAATATATCTCAAGCTGCATTAGTTTATGTTTATTGACTAAGTTAAAACTAATTATTATAGATGCACCTCGTCGACGACACCGAGGGACAAACCTCAGTATCTTTGGTCGTCTGTCGACAGTTCCACTTACAGTACCGGTGGATGTGGCTTATGGATCAGTAAGTGTTAATATATTGTTAATATTTCTGTTAGTTATTGCAAAATAAATTCACATAACACATATTGTTATATTATTTATGCAGTATACTAGACCCGGTGGCTAAGCACAACCTACACGCGATCTGTTTGACGTATCTCCCGAGAGGGTGCATGCAGTTCAGCCAGTATGCGCGGTACGATGCCACCTTTATGCAAACCATCTTGCTGGAGTTTCACGTAAGTTAAACATATTATATTAATTACTACATAGTTGTATTAGGATATATGACGAAATCAATTGTTCCTAAATTTTAAACTTTTGTTATAGGTTTATTATAGATTTGACCCGAGTATCTCTCAGACAGCTGGAGAAGATGTGATTGTTTCACATGTAGCTACAAATAACTCTGGCTGGCTGTATGAGATGCGACAGAGAGCATCCCGGACAATTGAAAATATCTTGACTCAGTACTCTAAAAGTACTCTCTCTACAATACATTGCATGTTTCAATATAATAAAATATTTTAGGCATCCCGGGCAGTTGAGAATATCATCTACAACATGTTTTCAATATAATGACTCAGATGATTTCAAAGTCATAACGAGATATTCCTATAATAAAAGTTTGTGTAATTTATCTAATTTTTAATAAATTTAGTAAAAAAATATATACGGTTTATAATTTTAATAATTATATTTTCTAAAATTAGATTAATTTATATTCATTTTAAGTTAAAAATTTACTAGAGAGTTTTGCGACTTTTGAATTTTCCATAAAATCTCTCTGCAATTTTTTACTGGCGATTTGAATTTCTACATTTGTGTTTAATATTTGGAAGTCTTTAGAAGTCTTTAGAGATGAGGTCAGACTTTGGATATGTGTTGATAGTTATAACTTTTCTTTTAAAGTCTATCAAACTCTACCATTTAATAGAAATCTGAAAAATCAATGACTTTTTGAATACTAAAATACTTTTTATAGATTTTATGAAAGTCTCAATTCAATACTATTATAACTTTTAAAGACATTAAAAAAGTTATAATTGAATATCAGTAAACTATTATAAACTATTTAAATGTCTTGATTGAATACAACCAAACTTTTAAAGTCTTTTAAAGTCTTTAAAAGTCTTAATTGAATACACCCTCCTAAATATAATATCAATTGTTTATATTGTCATTGTATTAAAAAAAAGAGTTTTATTTATTGGACAGAGAATAGTGAGAAGAAATCGGGGGGGGGAGTTGCTAGAATGCGCAGACAGTGATCGTGGTATGCGGATTATGGTGCTGAGATATCTCGGATAGTGAGACAATGAAGTCGGCACATGACAGTAAGAGGACGGAAGAAAATTAAGATGAAGAATGTTAAGCTATTTGAATGTGGAGACTAAGGATCGAAAGTTGTCATTTGCTATAATTCTTGTTTTTGTTTATCTAAGTAACTTACTTGATGCATTTATATTGATGCAATACCTATGTATTCGATAAGAGTGAAATAATAGAATTATGAGATTTATTAATGAGCGACAATAGTGCATCCCTTTATTTAGTTCTTGTACCACAGATACAATTATTTCACATGCACCGACATCATTACATAAAACTTAACATTACATAAAACACAAAGACACAACTTGCAACATCATTAAATAAAACATAACAATTCAAAAAACCCACATTGACCGATTTCTTGCTCTTCCTTTCACAATCTTCTTCTTAAGATCTTACCATACACAAACTTAGTCGTCGAAACCTTTCCCATTAACGGTATCTTCAGATACACAACTGAAACTTGGATTATCATCAGAATACAAATAGCACTTGTAACACAAACTAGCTCTCTCATCCTTCAACAGTTTCTTTTTATAATTGACAATAACAACTTGATCATCCCTGACCATAAGTCCCATGTCAACATGAAGTTCGTTCACAGTAAACTTAGACTCGTTGTCTCTCTTGAGAGAAACATCAATAATCCTCAAAGAGTTTTCTTTATTAAATATTTCGAAATTACGCATATGACTTTTTCCCATTTTATTTTTACTAAAAAATAGAAACTTAAAAGGATGATCCTCACCTTTAACATAATGATCTGCAATTTTTACCGAGTTTCTTGCCAAATATTCCCAATTAGGATTATCTTCATCAATTGGATCTTTGTGATCAATTGGTCCCCTAGGAAACAGCTCCAGACCCGAAGAGGATTCATTGACAATGTTCTTCACGTTGAATGAAATAGTTGTCATTCTTGGAGCTGCTTTTTAACACCTTCCTTAGCCTAAAAGAATGCAAATTAAGCACAAATGAAGAGAGGATCAGTTGCATCTCTTTATATATAGGCACGGACATGAAATTTCATAGACTTCAATTTAATGAATTCATTATTTTTGGGTCGGTGAATATGCTCTTAGATTGTAGTTCAACGATGACAATACATAATTTAATAAATAAAAAATACATTCCATTCCGTTCCGTTAGTCCAGAAAAGGGAGATGGTGAATGCGCCAAAACAAAGGTTGGTAGAATAGGCTCGGACTAGAAATTTCATAGACTTCAATTTAATGAATACATTATTTTGGTAGAATTATGTAAGCAGTGATGTATTTGCTGGTGCTGTATTGACGTAGAATTATGTCAGAGAAGTAGAATTAATGGTACCAAAAATAGAATATTAGCAAAAACCTTATTTGTTTACTAATTCTGTAGGAGAAGCAGTGATGTATTTAATAGACATAGATAATACTCTCTCAAAAGAGATCGAGCTCTATTTGCAATTTTTTCTCTAAAAAATTGGTCTCATTTCTTTTGATGGTAGTAATTGATAAAATATTTTCAAGTGTATTATCATTAATTCATTAAGACTTACAATTTTCAAGTGTATTATCATTAATTCCTAATATTTTTTAAGCGTAAAAGGAAAATGTATTCTGAAGACTTACAATTTTTTAAACCGGACTCTTTATAGAACGGAGGGAGTTGTACTATTTCCAACCATTAACAACAATATTCTTTAAGCCCATTTACTTATTACGATCCATTGTAGTTTTTCATTTTCATTATATGCATAAATTAATAAATATGAAATACAACACTATCCATTGGTAGAGGATGCGCCAAAAGCTAGTTAGGTGGTTGACTCGTTGCCTAATGTTCAAATCTCTTCCCATTTTATTAAAGCTAATAGAAAGCTGAGTTTTGTATTATATTGCTTATTTCATTTACAAAGTGAGTTGTTGTATATATATATATATAGATAATAATAAATAATAATAATAAATAAATAAAATAATTAAATAATATTTAAATCCATATTAATTGGACTTTGTTTTTAGTTGGGTCAAATTGTATTCAAGTTATGTGGACTAAAATATATAAGAGACATTAATTTGGGGTTAAAGTAGTTGGGTCTAATTTATAATTGTGTAAAATTTTTAAAACTATTAAATTAGGAGAGTTAGTAAAATATATTAATTAATAAATATATAAAACCTAACAATACTACATCATATTTGACACAAACCCTATATAATTTTTCGTTGGTTCTTCGTCTGATAAACAAATGGAGGAGGCGTGTATGCTGTGGGAAACCTAGGAGCAGAGTATCATTTTTTTCAAGTTCAAGTAAGTTCTTATAATTACTACACATGTGATGGGCGGTCATCATATAAAGTAAAAGAGTGAACTGAATTATTTGATTACATTATGCAGTATGAATATCTTGGTATGGAACGGAGGATATGTTATTTATCTAATATATATAGATAGATGGTATATAAGGTTTTTTTTACATCAAATTGCTAATTCAGATTTTAATAAGGTTGTATAAAAAAAATTCGTTATCATTGTGCAAGGAAAAGCTACTAGAATATATGAGGATTATATATATCATGTAGGTTGCATATTATTTATATATATATATATATATATATATATATATATATATATATATATAGATTATTTGCTTGCACCTTGTAGGTGTTATCTCATTATATATATATATATATATATATATATATATATATATATATATATATAGGAAAATGATCCATAGAATACGTTAGCCAGAGTGACTGTTTCAACTAATGCTCATCCAGCCGTCCAAAATTAGAGTGAATGGCTGAGATGAGGGCCCAACCGCTACTCCCTATAGCGGCCAACCAAATTTTTTTTGTTGGCTACTTCTCTAGCTAATGGCAATCAAAACGACCGTGTTTTGACTGGCCGCTAGAGGGAGTAGCGCCAACAAAAAAAATTTGACTTCATTACATTATCCTGATTATCCTCATACATACTACTTATTAATTAGTAAAATAAAATAATAAATAATTTTAAGGATAATCAGTAATTATCTTTATACTTATATTTTATTAACAGATTATCCTTAGATATATTACTTATTAATCGGTAAAATAAAATAATAAAAAATTATAAGGATAATTATAAAGATAATCAGTAATTATCTTTATACTTATCCTTATACTTATTAACAAAATAAGTATGTATAAGAATAATTACTTATTATCATCTTATGATTTTTAATTATAAATAGGAAATAGTAATTGAATTTATATATTTGAGTAGGAATATAATATAAATTCAATCACTATTTTCTATTTATAATTAAAAATCATAAGACGATAATTATTAATTATCCTTATACATACTTATTTTATTAATAAGTATAAGGATAATTAATGATTATACTTATAATTTTTATTATTTTATTTTACTGATTAATAAGTAGTATGTATGAGGATAATCAGGATAATGGAATTAAGCCAAATTTTTTTTTTGCATTACTCCCTCTAATGGTAGGTAAAAAAACACTGATTGTTTTTGACCGTGGCCATTAGAGGGAGTAATACCAAACAAAAAATTTGATTGGCCGCTAGAGGGAGTAGCAGCTGGGATCTCATCTAAGCCATTCACTCTAATTTTGGACGGCTGGATGAGCGTTAGTTGAAACAGCCCCTCTAGCTAACGTATTCTATGGATCATTTCTTATATATATATATATATATATATATATATATATATATATATATGTTAATAAACATTTTGTCATGAAATTTATAATGTAATTAATAAATCAATTGAAGTTATGTATATTAATTTGAATTAATTAATTTTGTCGACATAGTTATAAAAATTTTTAATAATAAAATTTAATTGTATTATGTTATTACTGATTGAATTGTAATAAAATCTTATTAAATTATTTAAATTGAACAAAAAGAATTTTAAGAGTTATACTTAGTATATAAATTTTGGAGTATTAATAATTGATTTAAGGCGATGATTAAATGTACCTTGAATGAATTGCGAATTATTTTGGAGTTTATGAATTGGATTATATTTAATTTGAGGTGAATATATTTAGGTGATGAATAATGTTTCGTATTTGATATCGTTGGCACTTGAGGGTAAGATTTTGTGTAGTGTGCTATAACTGGATTGGAAGTATCAGGTACGGATTTCGTACTCTTTCAGCGACATTCTTGTTAAATTTGATTTGTTTGTTTTGTCCCTTATTTCGAATTTCGTTATTATTTCACATAATTATTTCTTGTGAAATTCATATAATAGTTTCATTTTGGAGTTGATATATATGACTCGTATTTGTACTCTTTGAGTTAGGTTATCATGCTTAGTATTTATTCTTGATAATTGTAGAGCGGTACATGTTGCTACCTTCTTTTTGAGATATTGTGACAATAATTTGATTTGGTTCAACATGTACATATAGAACCCTTTTGTTGGTATTATTACGCATATGTTATGACATAGTATTTTTATTAGAATATACCGTAGGGTATACCTGAGCTATAACCACCTGTGGGGGTACCACAGGCACGTCGTATTGGCACAAGAGGCATGACACTTTCCGTGGCGGTGTGATTAGTCCACGGCGTCTCCGTTTTGGGCTCCGGAGGAAGTGGGCCATTTGGTGTTTTGTTGTTGGAGGCGTATGGGTTAACCCTAGTTTTCTGTTCTGCGGATTTGTGATGTTGTGCCAAACACACCTATCCAATTTGAATACATTTGGATTCGCGGTCCAATGTGTGATTGCTTGTGTGGCATTATTTTGATGTTCCTGTGTGGCATTATTTTGGTTGCCTATGTGGCATCATTTGATTTGCCTGTGTGGCATTAGTTTGACTTGCCAATGTGGCAATGTTTATTTCTGAGCTCATTCGGTATGAAATAACTCCATCCATTTGTTTTAGCCTATTATTTTATTGTATTAGTTTTATTGGTTTCTGTTCAGTTCAATTCATTGAGTTAGTTACTTTAGTTCGTTATTTCTTTATTCTTTTATTGGTTTAGTCAATTCTGTTGATTCAGATATAATTCATTCATTTATTTGGAGATTATATTTTCGTCCGTATTTACACTTGAGGCTTTGTTCAGTATTTTGTCTCAGTTGTTTTCGTATATCAGTTGTATATCTTATGTATATCTGTATCCGTACTGGACAATTGGCTCATGCTGTGTTTTTCTTCCGGCAGGTTTGCAGGGGTGATTCAAGGCTAGTGTGATGAGAGTATTATTGCCTTTGACCATCTAGGTTGATTCAATTTTTTTAGTTTTGATTATTTTGACTCTAGTTGGAGAATTGTATTTAGTACTTCATTGATAGATATCACTATTAATATTTTGAAGTTATTAGTGCTCTTTTTACTTATTTTGAGGTTTGTTATGCTTTGCACGTGACCTCCCTTTCCTTTTCGGGAAGGGGGTGTTATAGAGATGGTATCCGAGCTTAGGTTCTTTCTTGTAGAAAACCTATTTAGGTTTGACCTGTGAGTTGTGGGTAAATCACTGGGTAGACGTAGGAGTTTGATCCGATTTTGTTCTCTGTTTGGTTGGTCTTGATTTTGACCAAGTGTTTTTAGCTCTTTGAATTGTATTAGGCGAGATAATTTGTTAAGATTATTATTGTTATGCATTGGAGCAATGATATTAGTTAAGAATTGTGATTTAATCATTGAGGTGAATAAAGTTATACTTTGTACAGATAAGAAATGATCTTATACGAGATGCGATTATGATGTGAGTATTTGTATCGACGAGTATTTGATTTTGAAAAATTATTTGTTAGAGTTGTTTTTTTTTGTGACAATTATTATGGTCGTTGAATTGAGGATTTTGATTTGAGTTATTTTTGATTTATTTTAAGCTTGTGGATAATTTAAGGTTTGTGTATTGATGACATACTATGATAAAATGAAAGTTATTAAGTATAACGGATCTTTTGTAAATTTGTGTTGTAAAGATTCGAGATAATTAGATTAATATTTTGGAGTAAATGAATTTTGCGATTATTTCCTAGTAGAATATTGGAGTTATCTTATATGAAATTTTGAGTGATAGTATGAGGAGATCTTGGAATATATATGTTGGGTTAAGATTTGTATTAAGAGAATGATTGATTCATTGAATGATTAGATATACAATAAGTGATGAATCTTTAAGAGATTTTGAAAGCTATAGTTTGCTTATTTAGATAGTAGGGTATATGATTTGGAGTTTGGTATGGTGATGAAGAGATCTTAGTAGCAATATATATTTTTGGTGTAATATTATTTGAGAACTAATTTGATTCTAGGTTATGATATTTTGAAACTCTTGAGGACTTGGTGAGAGTTGGTGATATAATTTAAGTTGTTTCGTTTATCTGATGCCTTTAGAGTTTTGCATGAATTTATGTAAAATTAAATAAAAATAATTTGTTAAATCTTTGTCATATGTGGAACATAAACGTTTTACGAATTAAAAATAATTTTAAATATTTTGGGTATTTGAATCGTACTTGGATGAAGAGAAATTTTTGTGATTTTGAATTATGTTCCGAAGAGTACGTTTACAAGAATTAAACTCAAAGATATTAGCGACGACCTGCACCAACGGTGGATCATGTGATCTAATTTAATGCAACGCGAAGAACCTTACCAAGACTTGGCACGGTAGCTGACGAATCTTTTACAAATATCTTGATAATTACGTGGACCGATGACTTATCCGCGTTGATCGTAACAAATGGTGGCGCTACGGCGTAACTAAATTTTTTTTCGTAGCTTATTTGAATTCCGAGGACGGAATTATTTTTAAGGGGTGAAAAATGTAATAACCCATTTTTTAATAATTAAATATTAATTACTTTTATATTATACAATTGTATTTAAATTGGAAAAGGTAAGTGACTTTTTTTCCTCTCCTCTTTTCTTCCTTGTTTTGTTTGGAAAATTAAATTATTTTAGTAGATAATTAAATAACTGATTAACTTAAAATTGAGAAAGATAATTCCTTTTGTTAAAGTCTTGTGGTAAAATCATTCGAAGCGGGAAGCTACTTGGGAGATAGAGGAGTCTATTCGAGCGGAGTACCCGCATCTTTTTGATAATTAGGTACGTTCATTCTTTTGATTCCGGGGACGGAATCCTTTTTAAGGGGTAGGTGATTTAATATCCAGGAAATAAAATAATAATAAATAATAATAATAAATAAATAAAATAATTAAATAATATTTAAATTCATATTAATTGGACTTTGTTTTTAGTTGGGTCAAATTGTATTTAAGTTATGTGGACTAAAATATGTAAGAGACATTAATTTGGGGTTAAAGTAGTTGGGTCTAATTTATAATTGTGTAAAATTTTTAAAACCTATTAAATTAGGAGAGTTAGTAAAATATATTAATTAATAAATATATAAAACCTAACAATACTACATCATATTTGACACAAACCCTATATAATTTTTCGTTGGTTCTTCGTCTGATAAACAAACGGAGGAGGCGTCTGTGCTGTGGGAAACCTAAGAGCAGGGTATCATTTTTTTTCAAGTTCAAGTAAGTTCTTATAATTACTACACATGTGATGGGCAATATATATGTGATGGGCGGTCATCATATAAAGTAAAAGAGTGAACTGAATTATTTGATTACATTATGCAGTATGAATATCTTGGTATGGAACGGAGGATAAGTTATTTATCTAATATATATAGATAGATGGTATATAAGGATATTTTTTACATCAAATTGCTAATTCAGATTTTAATACGGTTGTATAAAAAAACATTCGTTATCATTGAGCAAGGAAAAGCTACTGGAATATATGAGGATTATATATATCATGTAGGTTTCATATTATTTATATATTTATATATATATATATATATATATATATATAATGAGATAACACTACGCATATATATATTATATGTTAATAAACTTTTGGTCATTAAATTTATAATGTAATTAATAAATCAATTGAAGTTATGTATATTAATTTGAATTTATTAATTTTGTAAACATAGTTATAAATATTTTTAATAATAAAATTTAATTGTATTATGTTATTAATGATTGGATTATA
This sequence comes from Panax quinquefolius, assembly GCA_020205615.1. Taxonomy (NCBI): domain Eukaryota; kingdom Viridiplantae; phylum Streptophyta; class Magnoliopsida; order Apiales; family Araliaceae; genus Panax; species Panax quinquefolius. The sequence goes on from JAINUW010000704.1 coordinate 99,018, forward strand.
ATAAAATGTTATTAAATTATTTAAATTGAGCGGAAAGAATTTAAAGAGTTATACTTAGTATATAAATTTTGGAGTATTAATAATTGATTTAAGGCGATGATTAAATGTACCTTGAATGAATTGTAATTATTTTGGAGTTTATGAATTGGATTATATTTAATTTGAGGTGAATATGTTTAGGTGATGAATAACATTTCGTATTTGATATCGTTGGCACTTGAGGGTAAGATTTTGTGTAGTGTGTTATAAATGGGTTGGAAGTATCAGGTACAGATTTCGTACTCTTTTAGCGACATTCTTGTTAAATTTGATTTGTTTGTTTTGTCCCTTATTTCGAATTTCGTTATTATTTCACATAATTGTTTCTTGTGAAATTCATATAATAGTTTCATTTTAGAGTTGATATATATGACTCGTATTTGTACTCTTTGAGTTAGGTTATCATGCTTAGTATTTATTCTTGATAATTGTAGAGCGGTATATGTTGCTACATTCTTTTTGAGATATTGTGACTATAATTTGATTTGGTTCAACATGTACATATAGAACCCTTTTGTTGGTATTATGTCGCATATGTTGTGACATAGTATTTTTGTTAGAATATACCGTAGGGTATACCTGAGCTATAACCACCTGTGGAGGTACCACAGGCATGTCGTCTTGGCACGAGAGGCATGACACTTTTCCGTAGCAGTATGATTAGTCCACGACATCTCCGTTTTTGGCTTCGGAGGAAGTGAGCCATTTGGTGTTTTGTTGTCGGAGGCGTATGTGTTAAACCTAGTTTTCTGTTTTGCGGATTTGTGATGTTGTGGCAAACACACCTATCCGATTTGCATACATTTAGATTCGTGGTCTAATGTGTGATTGCCTGCGTGGCATTGTTTTGATGTGCCTGTGTGGCATTATTTTGGTTGCCTATGTGGCATCATTTGACTTGCCTGTGTGGCATTAGTTTGACTTGTCTATGTGACAATGTATATTTCTGAGCTCATTCGGTATAAAATAACTCCAGCCATTTGTTTCAGCCTATTATTTTATTGTATTAGTTTTATTGGTTTCTGTTCAGTTCAATTCATTGAGTTAGTTACTTCAGTTCGTTATTTCTTTATTCTTTTATTTGTTTAGTCAATTTCTTTGATTCCAGATATAATTCATTCAGATCTTTGGAGATTATATTTTCGTCCATATTTACACTTGAGGCTTTGTTCAGTATTTTATCTCAGTTGTTTTCGTATATCAGTTGTATATCTTTTGTATATCTGTATCCGTACTGAGCAATTGGTTCATGCTGTGTTTGAGACCCTAGATTTTATGAATAAAGATTTAATTTTCTCGAAATATTTTTTTGAATATTATGGTGTGGATTTGAGATAGTGTTATATTTGTGGGTAGTATTTATAAATTTTGAAAAGTATGCAAGTTGTTGTATAATATTCGATTGGTCGGAGAATATTCTTTTTGTCAGGAAATATCTGTACGACGGTACAATCATTGGTGGACCCCACAACATAATTATTGTAGGATTGAGAAAATGACGAAAATATTTTTATGAAAATAACGGCGGAAGTTTTACCGTTAAAACTGTTGAACTACTCTAGTAAAAAAGAAAGAATGTCTGGCGTGGTTGCATAGTAGCACACGGTATTGATTATTGAAGCTTACGTGAGAAGTCACTCAGTTTTGTTCAATTATTGTTACAGTAATTGCTGGATAGTATCTCACGTTATTTGATTTAATTATTGTCAATATTTTATATATTATTAAATCAATAATTGAGATGACGAAGTTATTAATATTATTATTTGCAATATTAACGATGTCTAGAAGTTCTGCCAAGGCGAGGTTTGGTCACCTAATTGCTCGCCAACAGGGAGAAATCCTTATTGGAAAGCCCCCTCTTTCCTGGGAACGACCTGGTCGATTAATAGTGTGAATTATAATAATGATGATAAATTTTGTTTTATTAGTATTATTAATGTAATAAAACAGAAAAACTTTTTATATAAAATAGAATACTTTTATAAAGTTATTTATTTTATTAGACAATAATTAGAATATATTATATTCTAGGGTTAAGTTCAGATGACCACCTGGGGTTTGAGCGGTTTCCCACTTAACCACTTGTAGTCAGTAAAGCTACATTTAAACTCCTGACTTTTTGAGTTGAAGTGAAAACGTTACCTTTTCCATCCAAATTAACCGCGCGTGCATGTCAGATGCCAAAAACGCGTGAAAAGAGGGTGTAGAAGTAAAAAAAAACTAGAAAATATCTAAAATACTCTTCTTCTCCCTCTTATTCATCTCCTCTTATTCTCCATTCGAACCCACTCTGATTCTCAAGCTCTCTCTCATAATTTCATTTCAGTTTTATATCTAGGGCTGTAGAGAGCGAAAGCGATATATATATATATATATATATATATATATATATATATATATATATATATATATATGACTCGACCATGATCGTGAGCTGGCCAAACGATTGGCGATGTTGGACGGAGAGCGGTGGTGGGATTCACCGGAAAAATGATCAGGAGAAGCAGGGTGGGGATGTTTATGAAAAACCTGCCAAAACGGGGAAAAGGGTGTCTCAATTTTGATTCAGAAAGCTTCATAGAAGGAACAAGCTGTCTTCTTCTTCTTCTAAATCTTGTTATTTTTTAGGTAAGAGAGAGAAAATTGGAGAGTGTTTTATGCGTTTTAAAAACTCTGTATTAAAGTTATTTGGAGAGGTGAATTGGGTCAGTACCTTCATGGGTTTGCTTAAAATTGAATTGGGTCTGTGATTCGGAGGCTTTTTCTTCATGAATTTGTTCAACAACGAAATGGGTCTGAGATTTTGTGGGGTTTTCATCATGAAAATGGCCAAAAATGAATTGGGTCTCTGTAGTGGGTTTTGATTCTTGGGATCTGAAGTTATAGAGAGTGATAAATTTGAGATGCTCAAGAACAGAATTTAATCTAGCTAATTTGGGTTGTTGTGGGTCATTTTGATGAGATTCTTGCTCATGTTTTTCTTTATTTGGTTGTTTTTCTTGATTTTGTGGTTGGTGTTGTTGCTTTGATAGTCTTGATCTGAAAAAGATAGTGCCTATCATCAAATTGTTGTTGGTGGTGTTCTTTTTTGGTTATTTTTGGAATTTATACGAAAGTTTATTTGTCCTTGTCAATTGATCTAAATTGAATTAAGCAATTGACATTCTCAGCTGCTATTGTTATTTTTAATTGATCTAAAGGAGATATGTGATGTGACTATGTTGGGAAGAAAACCATAGTTCTAACAATCCTGGAGTGCAAGGGCCTTGAGTTTCAGGTACATAATAGTTTTTTGTTGATTTTATTAAATTTCTTTGCTCCTGGAAAGCGCACAATGAGCTTTAATTGTCTTGTATTAGTGTTCAGGCTTTATGGTAACATTTCTATCTATTACACCTTCCTTTAGATTCGATGTAAAATTTATCAATGATGGTTTCAAATGTTTTTCTTAAAACATTATTCCACTGTATTGTCTAATATCTATTTATATCATTTTTTAGGATGTATTGCTATACAATTTCTTCAGTTCATCACCTTTTCAAAATCAGTGGAGAGTGATCTACGAATACATAACTGAAAATGATCTGCTTGGCTCTACTACTTCTATGTCCTTTACTCGTTTTAACCGGGATAAACACAGTATCTTATGCTCTGAATTGAAGCAATTGTATGTAGCTATCACCCGTACCAAGCAAAGACTGTGGATTTGTGAGAATATGGAGGAATTATCTGGTCCAATGTTTGAATATTGGAAGAAATTATGTCTCGTCAATATAAGACAATTAGATAATGCATTCGTAGAAGAAATGCAAGTTGCTAGCAGCCAAGAGGACTGGAAGTCTCGGGCTGGTATGGTTTTGTATGGTTTCTGGATTATTGTACAGACCAGTGTACCAAGACCTGTGCTTTTGATGCTATTTAGTTTCTTAAAATAATTGTTAGGTCTTTCATTGTCTTTCTCTCTCGTTGCTGGCCAAACTCAACGCACTTGTTTTTGCATCCATATTGGAGTATTGAAGTTTTGACGACTTTTTTTCTATCCTTCTTTGTTCTGTGCGAACCTTGGGGAAGAAAAAGGCTATTGGGATGATGTCATGTATTAGGACCATTATGTGTTCTTAGTTCAGTTTTACTATTGTATTTGAAACTTACAAAAACTTCTAACTGTCATTTATATATAAGGAGGGTAATTAAGTCTTTATCCAACTTAAGTAACAGAGTTATGACAGAAAGCAGTTATTCAATTTAACTCAAAAAGTTGGGAGTTTAAATATAGCTTTACTGACTACAGGTGGTTAAGTGGGAAACCGCTCAAACCCCAGGTAGTCATCTGAACTTAACCCTATATTCTATTATGCATAGTGTTTTGCATAGTAAAATCTTTTTATATAAAACAGAATACTTTTATAAAGTTATTTGTTTTATTAGACTATAAATAGAATATATTATATTCTATTATGCATAGTGTTTTGCATAGTAAAATCTTTTTATATAAAACAGAATACTTTATAAAGTTATTTGTTTTATTAGACAATAATTAGAATATATTATATTTTATAATGCATAGTGTTGCATAGTGCCTGCATAGTGTTCTGCATAGTAAATCAATATGGACCGTCCATTTACAAGTAAATCAATCTGGACCGTTCATGAATTAGTTACTATGCAGTCCATTCTCCTATAAATAGAAGCTCATTCCTTCATTATTTCTTACAAATTCACTGAAACTCTAGAGAGAGAATTCTTCTTCTATAATCTTGAACGTATTTCTTTAGAGTTTAAGAAAGCTTTGAGCGTAGTGCAAGTTTTCTTCAAGTATATTCCCGCCCTACCCGTCGGAGTACTCTTCTTTATAAGGTAAGAGATATTATTTGTTGTACTCGTAAGGGGTATTATTTCTTTCGTCTTCATGAAGAGAACTTCTGTTATTCCATTCTTTATAATTATGTTGGAATAACCTATCTGTGCGAAGTACCGCATACTTGGTGAAATTCTTCTGTTATTCTATTCTTTATTATTATGTTGGAATAATCTGTCTATGCGAAGTACCGCATACATGGTGAAATTCTTATGTTATTCCATTCTTTATTATTCTGTTGAAACATTTTGTCGGTGCGTTTACGCATGACCTGGTTCCGTTATTTATTATTCTGTTGGAATATACTGTCAGTGCATTTACGCATGACCTGGTTCCATTATTTATTATTCTGTTGGAATAACATGCCTGTGCGGTTTATCGCATGCATGATGAATTCTTCTGTTATTCTATTCTTTATTATTCTGTTGGAATAACCTGTCTATGTGGATTGCCACATGCATGGTGAATGACCCTTCGTATTCATTTCTTATTAAATTGTGGAAATAAACTGTCTACGTGGATTACCGCATGGCAGGTGAAAATCCATTGCAGTTTCATATATTCTATGATACTCTTTTGGTTAAAGTTTTGGCTTCTATACTCCATGAAATTAGTGGAATATCCTTGATATTTACGCTTCATCCAGTATCTTTTCATTGAAATATTCTTCTGAGCATTCTTGAATTTTTACTCCATAAAGTAGTATCATGTTGACAATTTGGACGTTATTGGTTCCTGGATAAATTAATTCTTGAACTTATTTTATTGAATTATTATGTCATTGTCATCATCCTCATATTTATATTATGTTGAAAGTCATCTGTGGCCTGTAGTGCATAGATGGACTTGGTATGATTATGACTAGGGATTATTCGGTATAATCATGGCCGTAATGTTACAAATGATGTGAAGAAAAAGTCCTCATTGGCCCGTAGTGCATTGATGAACAATTTTTGTTATGATTATAGCTATGGATTCTCTTCGGCCAAGGGTGCAAAGATGAATTGTTTTATGGCATGATCAGGACCATTGATGAAAACACAATTATCTTTAGCCCGTAGTGCATGAATAATTCGTGGTCCTGATACTAAAGAATATCCTTGGCCTGTAGTGCAGGGATGATTTAATGATGTGGATTATTTATTAAGCTGAGTCTCAGCGATAAAAGTGATGAAAAAACTTTTAAATCATAAAAGATAGTAGATTTTATTCTCTACTTAACTCTTCTAATGGATTACTTGTTTCGCTGCAGTTAAACTTGATGTTTATTATATTTTATCAGTTTAACACTGTTGAAGGTTAATGATAATTTATTCTGTATTATCTTAGTCATAATATTTCTTACTGGGCTAGTTGAGCTCACCCTTTTGCTTTCATTGTTCTCTTCAGAAAATCAGAATGTGGCAGGGACTAGTCGGGGAATGGACTGACGGTCCAGATGATAGCATTAGTAGTCCTCACTATTCTATGAAATAGTGTGATAATAAATGTATTGAGAACTTATTTTGAGTTTGAATACTATCTAGAAGATAATATTTGTATTAAAACTCACAGCTCATGTTGTATATTTAAGGTTGTATTTGTATTCTGTACCATGTATTTGGCGACTCAGAATAGGTGATGTATACCTATTTTGGGGGCGTCACAGTTGGTATCAAAGCTTAGGGATATGATCCCTGGCTGAGATGTGAGACAAGAACAAGGAGAGGAGAGACGGGGAATTCCTTCGCTAGTATGACCTACCTAAGTTTATTTGGTATTTAATTGGTCGGTCAGGGTATAGGGATAATATGTGATATGTTAATTAACCATTGTTTTGTGGCAGTATTTGAAAATGACATCCGAGAATGTTGAGAACATCAATGGAGCATAGGAGACCGTTGAGTCTCCACAGATCAATAATCAGGATAATGTGCATCAGGAAGGCGACAATCCTCAAGCAAACAACAACACTGACCAGATGATGAATGATGGAATGTTCAGTGACTTTATGCAATTTATGCAACATCAGGCAAAAGAGACTCCTGTCCAAAATGCAGGGGGAAACAATGGCAACCCACGGCTGGTCACTGCTAAGCAGTTCAAGGAGCTAGGACCGTCGGAGTTTTTGGGAAAGCCAGAACCACTTAAGGCGGAGACGTGGGTAAAGCAGATCACCAAGATATTTGATGTCTTGGGATGCTCCGAGGAGCACAAGGTTCCCTTCGCCACCTTTATGTTGCGTGAAGAGGCAAATTACTGGTGGGAATCTATAAAATGTACTCAGCCTAACGCACTAAAGATGTCTTGGGAGAAGTTCCAAGAGCTATTCAACGACAAGTACTTTCCCGAAAGTATTCGTCACATGAAGGAGGTGGAGTTTATCAAGTTGGAGCAAAATAATATGACCGTGTCGCAATACGAGGCTAAATTTGCGAAGTTATCCCGGTTTGCATCCCATTTGGTCGATAATGAGGAGCGAATGACGCGAATGTTTTTAAGAGGTTTGAAACCCGATATACGTCAATATCTCATTTCTCACAAACTTTGTTAATATTCAGATGTTGTGAATAGAGCTCAGTTATTGGAGCGCGATAATGAGTCAACACAACCAAAAGGTAACGAGCAACAACACGATAAATCGTACCGGTGGCAATGGCCATCGAAACAATGATAACCATCGTGGAGAAAATTATCATGCCAAGAATGGTAACCACTTCGGTGGTAATCATGGCCAAGATAATAGAAGTGAAAATTTCAAGAAGAGAAGGTTCAATAATGATGGAAAGACAGCAGCACCAGCACCCGGTTCGAAGGAAGAAGAACGACCACCGATAGTATGTTTCAAATGCGGACAGGAGGGACACATCCATCCAAACTGTACGTAACAATCCAAACCGTGTTTTAATTGCGGAAGAGAACGTCACCTAGCTCGATTTTGTCGTGTAGTGAAGTCAAGTCCAGCTGAGATAGTGATGCCAAAAGATGTCTCATACAAGTCAAAGCCGGTAGTTTAAGTGAAAGAGTTTACCAAGGAACCCGAATGAGGTTATTACGGGTAAGTTAATCATAAACTCTTGTGAAGTCTATACCGTGTTAGATACCGGTTCTACTCACTCTTTTATTTCACCTAGTTGTGTTCAATGTTTGAATTTAACTCCGGAGAAGTTAGATTTTGATTTATCTGTTGAAACTCAGTTGGGAGAAACCTTCGTTACATCCACTATTTATAAATCTTGTTTAATTCAAATTGACACTTTCACGTTACCTGTCAATCTTATCTCTTTGAAAATACTTGCCTTTGATGCGATTTTAGGAATCGATTGGTTAACTACTCATCATGTTTTTCGTAAGGTTGTTAGCTTTCATATTCCTAACCAACATGTTATGCGAATTCAAGCAACCAAACCACTAAAGTCCATCATTGTCATATCAAGCCATAAGTAAAGAGCCCCGGTCCTTTCGTTGTTGACTTCCTTGTGTGGAATGCACCGAAGCCAAACTTTCTGTAGGCGACGTCGTGAATGACGATGACAAGTTGATAGGTATCAATGTGACGTACTATCCAAGTCTTGGATGAGGGTCACAGTTTTGAATGATATTTCTATCGTTAATAAATTTCTTGACGTATTCCTGAAGTCTTCTTAGCCTACCCCAGAGCGTGAAATTGAATTTTGTATTGGCCCCAGTACAAAACCCATTTCTTAAACCCTCAAATATTTCTTCAACTAAAATGAACGTAACATGTGCCAAAGACGTTGACTCGAGTTGTTAAAGATTACGATCGTACCATTTAATACCATCTTAGGAAAAGCGAACATGGTAGCTAACGCGTTGAGTAGAAGATCGTATACGGTTACAAGTGCGAATATACGAACCCACGTGAAGATAACGAATATACGAGTAGAATCGACTTTAATCGATAAAGTTAAAGCCGCTCAAGCTACACACCCGGAGCTGATGAATGTGAAGAAGAAGGTTCAAGAGTGCGTTATTCTAGAAGCAAGAATCGATGAAGAGAGGAAATCTCAACCCTCGATTTAATTGGCCCATTTGAAATCCTCGATGAAGTAGGAACTGTGGCCTATAGACTCATTTTACCACTAAGTATGTTGCGTGTTCAGAATGTTTATTTTACATATCGATGTTACGTAAATATGTGGACGATTCGAATCACATTATTAAATTAGAACTAAACGATATAGCAGAAGATTTAACGTATGAGGAGATACGTGTTAAAATCTTGGATAAGAAGGATCGTATTCAACACTCAAAGGTTATACCTCAAGAATTAGAATTTGAAATGAAGTCAAGGTATACTCACCTCTGCGGAATACCAGGTACGTACGTAAATTTCGAGGGCAAAATTTCATAAGGATGGGAGATTGTGAGACCCCAGATTTTATGAATAAAGATTTAATTTTCTCGAAATATTTTTTTGAATATTATGGTGTGGATTTGAGATAGTGTTAGAGTTGTGGGTAGTATTTATAAATTTTGAATAGTATGCAAGTTGTTGTATAATATTCGTTTGGTCGGGGAATATCCGTACAACGGTACAATTATTGGTGGACCCCACAACGGAATTATTGTCGGATTGAGAAAACGACAAAAATATTTTAATGAAAATAACGTCGGAAGTTTTACCGTTAAAACTGTTGAACTACTCTCTTAGTAGTAAAAGTACAGTAATACGCTTAATTGCATAGTAGCACACAGTATTGATTATTGATGCTTATGTGAGAAGTCACTCAGTTTTGTTCAATTGTTGCTACAATAATTGCTGCATAGTATCTCACGTTATTTGATTCAACTATTGTCAATATTTTATATATTATTAAATCAATAATTGAGACGACGAAGTTATTAATATTATTATTTGCAATATTAACGATGTCTAGAAGTTCTGCCAATGAGAGGTTTGGTCACCTAATTACGCCAATAGGAGAAATCCTTATGGAATGCCCCTCTTTCACCGGAACTAATTCGTGGTTGATTAATAGTGTGAATTATAATAATGATGATAAATTTTGTTTTATTAGTATTATTATTGTAATAAAATAGAAAAGCTTTTTATATAAAACAAAATACTTTTATAAAGTTATTTATTTTATTAGACAATAATTAGAATATATTATATTCTATTATGCATAGTGTTTTGCATAGTAAAATCTTTTTATATAAAACAAAATACTTTTTTATAAAGTTATTTATTTTATTAGACTATAAATAGAATATATTATATTCTATTATGCAAAGTGTTTTCATATAGTAAAATCTTTTTATATAAAAATGTAATACTTTTATAAAGTTATTTGTTTTTTATTAGACTATAAATAGAATATATTATATTCTATTATGCATAGTGTTTTGTATAGTAAAATCTTTTTATATAAAACAGAATACTTTTATAAAGTTATTTGTTTTATTAGACTATAAATAGAATATATAGTATATTCTATTATGCATAGTATTTTGTATAGTAAAATCTTTTTATATAAAACAAAATATTTTTATAAAGTTATTTATTTTATTAGACAATAATTAGAATATATTATATTTTATTATGCATAGTGTTGCATAGTGTCTGCATAGTGTTCTGCATAGTAAATCAATATGGACCGTCCGTTTAAAAGTAAATCAATTTGAACCGTTCATTAATTAGTTACTATTCAGTCCATTCTCCTATAAATAGAAGCTCATTCCTTCATTATTTCTTAGGAATTCACTGAAACTCTAGAGAGAGAATTATTCTTCTATAATCTTGAGCGTATTTCTTTAGAGTTTAAGAAAGCTTTGAGCGTAGTGCAAGTTTTCTTCACGTATATCCCCGCCCTACCCGTCGGAGTACTCTTCTTTATAAGGTAAGGGATATTATCTGTTGTACTCATAAGGGGTATTATTTCTTTCGTCTTCATGAAGAGAACTTCTGTTATTCCATTCTTTATCATTATGTTGGAATAACCTGTCTATGCGAAGTACCGCATACTTGGTGAAGTTCTTCTGTTATTCCATTCTTTATTATTATGTTGGAATAACCTGTCTATGCGAAGTACCGCATATATAGTGAAATTCTTCTGTTATTCCATTATTTATTATTCTGTTGGAACATCCTGTCGGTGCGTTTATGCATGACCTGGTTCCGTTATTTATTATTCTGTTGGAATATCCTGTCGGTGCGTTTACGCATGACCTAGTTCCATTATTTATTATTCTGTTGGAATAACATGTCTGTGCGGTTTATCGCATGCATGTTGAATTCTTCTATTATTCCATTCTTTATTATTCTGTTGGAATAACCTGTGTATGTGGATTGCCACATGTATGGTGAATGACCCTTTGTATTCATTTCTTATTAAATTGTGGAAATAAGCTGTCTACGTGATTACCGCATGACAGGTGAAAATCCATTGCAGTTTCATACATTCTATGATACTCTTTTGGTTAAATTTTTGGCTTCTATACTCCATGAAATTAGTGGAATATCCTTGATATTTGCACTTCATCTAGTATCTTTTCATGGAAATATTCTTCTGAGCATTCTTGAATTTTTACTCCACAAAGCAGTATCATGTTGACAATTTGGATGTTATTGGTTCCTGGATAAATTAATTCTTGAACTTGTTTTATTGAATTATTATGTCATTGTCATCATCCTCATGTTTATATTATGTTGAAAGTCATCTGTGGCATGTAGTGCATAGATGGACTTGGTATGATTATGACTGAGGATTATTCTAAGATAATCATCACCGTAATATTATAAATGATGTGAAAAAAGTCCTCATTGGCCTGTAGTGCATTGATGGACTGTTTTTGGTATGATTATGGCTATGGATTCTCTTCGGCCAAGGGTGCAAAGATGAATTGTTTTATGGCATGATCAGGACCGTTGATGAAAACACGATTATCTTTGGCCCGTAGTGCATGAATAATTCATGGTCGTGATACTAAAGAATATCCTTGGCCTGTAGTGCAGGGATGATTTGATGATGTGGATTATTTATTAAGCTGAGTCTCAGTGATACAAGTGATGAAAAACCTTTTAAATCATAGAAGATAGTAGATTTTATTCTCTACTTGACTCTTCTAATGGATTACTTGTTTCGCTGTAGTTAAACTTGATGTTTATTATATTTTATTAGTTTAACACTGTTGAAGGCTAATGATAATTTATTCTCGTATTATCTTAGTCATAATATTTTTTTTCGGGCTAGTTGAGCTCACCCTTTTGCTTTCATTGTTCTCTTCTGTGAAATCGAATGTGGGTGAACTAGTCTGGGGAGCGGAGTGATTTGGTGCAGATGATAGCATTAGTAGTCCTCAATATTCTATGAAATAGTGTGATAATAAATGTATTGAGAACTTAATTTGAGTTTGAATCATCAGAAGACAATATTTGTATTAAAACTCACAGCTCATGTTGTATATTTAAGGTTGTATTTGTATTCTGTACCATGTATTTGGCGACTCAGAATAGGTGATGTATACCTATTTTGGGGGCGTTACACTGTGTTTTTCTTCCGGCAGGTTTGCAGGGGTGATTCAGGGCTAGTGTGATGAGAGTATTATTGCCTTTGACCATCTAGGTTGATTCAATTTTTTTAGTTTTGATTATTTTAACTCTAGTTGGAGAATTGTATTTAGTACTTCATTGATGGATATCACTTTTAATATTTTGAAATTATTAGTGCTCTTTTTACTTATTTTGAGGTTTGTTGTGCTTTGCACGTGACCTCCCTTTCTATTTCGGGAAAGGGTGTTACAGAGATGGTATCAGAGCTTAGGTTCTTTCTTGTAGAAAACCTATTTAGGTTTGACCTGTGAGTTATGGGTAAATCACTGGGTAGACGTAGGAGTTTGATCCGATTTTGTTCTCTGTTTGGTTGGTCTTGATTTTGACCAAGTGTTTTTAGTTCTTTGAATTGTATTAGGCTAGATAATTTGTTAAGATTATTATTGTTATGCATTGGAGCAATGATATTAGTTAAGAATTGTGATTTAATCATTGAGGTGAATAAAGTTATACTTTGTACAAATAATAAATGATCTTATACGAGATGCGATTATAATGTGAGTATTTGTATCGATGAGTATTTGATTTTGAAAAATTATTTGTACAGATAATAAATGATCTTATACGAGATTCTATGGATCATTTCAAAGAATTTAGATCTATATATATATATATATATATATATATACTATATGTTAATAAAATAAGTCGACAACCCCTTATCTTAACATACTTAAGATTAGGAATCCTCCCCGTCCATAAATTTTATGGAGTCTTAAATGGATTTGAGGTTACCATTTTCAGAGATATGCTACCATTTCTAGGACATGATCCTGTAAGGATATCGGAATGTCAGTAAAATCATTATGGACCGTACCATGTCCAACAAGGTAATCCAATGATTTTTCATTCAGATACATCAATCAATTATCATGATCGATGTGTCCATTATGAGAAAACCATTTGAGATGATCTAGAAACTTATCAAGACAAGTATTTATTCCTTGATCTAATCAAAGAATCTTAATACTTTGTTAATTTGTTTCACTTCTCAATTCTTTGAACCTTTCAAATAATTCACACTTGATTTCAACAAATACATACATTCAACTCTTTCAATGATCATCTCCTTTTCTTATACTAATTTGTTCAATATGCAAAATTATTTTCACGTAAGTCAAGTATACAAAATCCATTAAGTAATCTTTCAATTCTATACTTAAACATTATTATTATAAATAGAACAACAATTGTTCTTAATTATATACCAAAAAATTTTATTGTCCAACAATAAATGGAAATAATGTTTCCAACGAGAACCGGAATACAATAACAACTTATCGACTTAATAGATTCTTGCAGTAGGCATTGCTAAACTATAAGATCCTATGGCTAATGCATCAACCTTTTGCTTCATTTTCCCACATAGGATTACTTATATTTGTTTAGCTTTCTACTTCTTCTTGGTCCTTCATAAATCTATATTTATGATAACCAAAGTCTCAGATCCAATACCCAAGTAGAACTCGACTTAAGAAAAATTTATTTCAATCATGAACAAAATTGTACAAATCAAACTTCACTAAGCTTCTTTGGTTAGCTCTCCGCAAGATGCTTCTCGCAGCTTTCTTTCCAAAGGTCCAGCTTATTGCAGAGAAGCAAACTCCTGCTATCCGTGACGCTTTGGCTCTTATTATCCTTTGTTTACGCCTTTTCGCTTACTTCTTTCTTTTGATCGTTCTTCTTTCAAGATCCTTTGGCCCCTACCAAGAGAAGACTTGGTCTCTTCTTCGTTGAAAGTGACTCTCAACATTTTTCAATATGTTAAGCAAATCAACAAAGTTCGATATCTAGCTTGTTCATATGAAAAATTCACAACACCAGAAAGGAGTCCGGAGTGAGTGCAAGATCAAATCTTCGCTCAACTCTCCATCCATGACAAAAACCGGTTGTCTTAATTGATCAATCAAATTGATTATGTTTAGGACTTTTGTCTGCATTTTATATAGTGCCATTGGCCATTCTAGATCTAAGAGCTCTCTTAGATATCCGATATCTATCACCATACTTTCCTCACCATCAACTACTTGATGTGCGGGAATATAGAGAGCATCCATAGTTTTCATGTCGACATCAAGCTCGTTACTCATGGATGCGAGCATGATGCATCGAGCTAATCATGCATCATCTTCACTACTTTCTAAAAGTAGCAATCTCTTCCTCGAGGCATTGTTCGCAAATTCATCATTGCAGGATAGACGTATTATGACATAAGATAGCTTTTTCATTATGAGAACTATTTCAAATTCCTTTAACCAATCCGCTTAATTGGCAATCGTTAATTTAGCATCTAATATGCTTCGTCAGTAGTTGATGTAATTTTAGACATTGTAAAATTACAGTAAATGAATTTGTAATTAACAACATTTTAACATACATTCTTTTATTAATTACCAAAATAAATTAGGTCTTGTTTTAAATTGGTATCTCCCACTATTTTCTTCAAACTATATTACCCTCACTTATATAGTTCTGCAAAATCTAATTAAAGATTTGCTAGTGAGAATAAGGATCCCATTTCAAATGTATATAGCCTTTGTGGTGACACAACAAACTATATATAAATAAAACAGTAGACAACTTTTTGTCAATTACATCAACTACGCACTCCTTTTTTTGCTTCTTAGATTATTTTCGATCAAGTGGTGGCACATCCGAATCAAAATTATCCAAGTTAAGTCCGGACCTAGCACTCCATATTCAAAAAAGAAAATATCATCCTGTGTGGTGACACAACAAAACAATATTGTTCAATTTTCTTTATAAGCATCAATGCGATAAATTAACATCTTAAATACTTAATAAATTGCAGTGAGACACAACAAACTCATATTAAATATTTAATACTCTATTTAATTAATATATAAAATACGCATCATATTAATGAACATATTAAAGCATTTTTGCATAATATATAATATATATATATAGTATAAGTAATGACACAACAAACTATATATATAGAATACTATATTCTACGATTAATTGATTATGACTTTTATTCTATATTCAAAAAGAAAAATATCATACTTAGCCACCAATAAGTGAACCAAAATCAAACTCATATTAAATAGGGGTGCATTAATTTTAAGAAATTAATATTTAGGACTTAATATAAAAATAGGGGTTTGTTATTGTCATTTATTTATATATATATATATAAATACACGATTATATTAATCCATAACAAACGGGTATAAGCATGCATTATATGTAATACTATCGAATCGATTATGGACTTTATTCTAGTTGGTTCACTGAGCCACCAAGTGAACCTAAAAAGGTCAAACCTTAGGTGCAAGAAATAATATTTAAATATAACTATTACATTTAAATCTGCTCCATCTCTCAAATTTTCAAAATTGATTCTAATTATTCAAAAATTAATTTAACTATTCCTATTACAATACTATTTAAAATAAATAGAAACCTCGATCGTGCAGCCAAGGAAGTACATAGAGGAGATATAATTTACATTAAGAAAAAAAATTAGAGAAGACGAGGTACGCACGCAGACCCCATTTAATAAAACCCATACATTCATGCATCCAACTAAAATAAAATCCAATCACATCGGGTCAATAATCCATAATCAATCCCATTTATTATCATACACATCACCATACGCATCAATAAATAATATTCATCTTATGAATAATAAACATTTAATATATATATTGATATCATTTAATGGGCAAATTTAGTTAGTATAAAATCTATTTTGAATCAAAATAAACTCCTTTATTTTAATCCAAATTTAAATCAAAATAAAACTATTTTATTTTAATTTATCCTATTTTCAATAAAATAAACTATTTTATTTTAATCAAATCTTTAATCAAAATAAACTCCTTTATTTTAATTAATTATGGAATCTAATTCCATGTATATAAAAATTTTTAATTAAAATAAACTCTTTATTTTAATTAATTATGGAATCCAATTCCAAAAAAAAAAATATATATTAAAGGAAACACTTGATATTCTTTCCTATTCACAAATAAACTCCTTTATTTTGAATAATATGAAATCATATTTCATATCTAAATAAACTCCTTTATTTAAGGAAATTAGGATTTCTTTCCTATTCACAAATAAACTCTTTTATTTTGAATAATATGAAATCCTATTTCATATCTAAATAAACCTTTATTTAAAGAAATTAAGCAATCCAATTTCAACTCCAATTAGTTATCATGGAATCAAATTCCAACTCTAATTCAGTTAAATTCCAAATTTAATTTTAAAAATTAAAATAAATCTTTTATTTTAATATTAAAATAAATCTTTTATTTTAATATTAAAATAAACCTTTTATTTTAAGATTAAATAAACCTTTTTATTTTAATTATAAAATTATTTAAAATTAAAATAAATATTTTATTTTATAATTAAAATAAACCTTTATTTTAATTATAAAATAATAAGATTAATATATAAATATATATAACTATTATATATATATATATATATATATATATATATATATATATATATAATAACCGTACTTTTGAAATCAGGTGAAAGACATCAAATTGATACATTTTAAAAGCATGCTAATCACTTATGCTTTACTATTTGATTTCCGTAATTCCGACATTTTTTTTTTTTTTTTTTTTTTTATGATCATGCCTTGATTTCCGTGCAACCTTTAGCAAATTTTTTTTTTTTTTTTTTAAATTCCGGCAGCGTGGACAAAGTAAACTATGTTTGGGTTTAACTTTCAAAAAAAAATTAATTTAAAAAAAAACGTGAATAAGTACCTTTTTTTTTTTTTTTTCAACGCTGCCAGTTTTTTTTTTTGTTTCAACGCTGCCAGTTTTTTTTTTTTTTTTTATTTATTAAATTTTATATAATAAAATTGTGCCCAATTAAATTGTTCTAAACACATATCAATATACATATCAAATTAAAACAATTAATAATTCGCATAAAGGTTTGGCTCTGATGCCACTGTTAGGTTTGTATTATTCATCAAAGCAATCAAATTGCATAAATAAGCGGAAGCGTGTTGAAAATCAGAGTTTAAAAATTTTACAAACCATATACCCGGATCACCCTTTATGCATAATTATTAATTAAACGAAAAGATAAAGAATAAATCATACCTCAAGATCGAGCTTCCTCGTGCAAGTTCACCTCCAAATCCTTTCGCTCAATCTTGAATCCACCGGTTTGGTTCCTTCCTTCGATCAACGTTAGCCACCCAAATGTTTGGCCTCTAGAGGTGATCCACCAAGAAAGAATAAAATTCAAGAAGATGGGTGTTATATTAACCCTAGTTTTCATCTCTAGTAAAAGGCATATCCCAACAACTTGAATTATTACGCACTTTGTTAAAGTCAACAACCCATACACCCATAATAAGACTCTCTTATTAATAGATGTAAGCAACCCACCTCAACAATTAAGGAATTGAGTTTTATTTAATTAATTAAATTTTTAATTAATTAAGCTCCCTAATCTTATTAGGATAATTAATTAAACTCCTTTAACTAATTTTCCTTCCTAATCCAATTAGAATAAATGAGAGTACTTATATTAAATTAATTCCTAAACTCTTTTTAGAAATTAAAATAATAATAATTGTAATAATATTAATAAGACTCCTCTTATTAATTTATATTTAATATTTCTAAAATATTAAATAATAATATTAAGTTTTATTTAATTTATTCTATCACTATAGATTAAATTAAATATACATAACATATTATTACGATTATGCCATTTACTTCTTAAATAATTATTCTTCCTTTTTATGGTGTGACCTTTAGTTCTCCATATTAAACCTATATGTGAATAAATCAATTAGAATAATTCTAATCTTATTTAAATAAATAAATTAAACAATTAATTTATTTAAATAAATAATATTTATTCTACAATAGGATAAGCCTCCTCAGCGTATCAACGACTTTCCAGATAATATAGATTTCAACATTAATCATTAAAGAACCTTTTGAGTAAATAGTTACCGTGACAATTCAATCCTTCCACCATACAATGTCCCAATTAAATATAAGACATGGAATTATCACAAGTCTTATTTTATTTAATTATATGTATTTCATTATTAATAAATATTAATTTATTAATAAATTGAAGTTATGTATATTAATTTGAATTAATTAATTATGTTTACATAATTATATAAAAATTTTAATAATAAAATTTAATTGTATTATGTTATTAATGATTGAATTGTAATAAAATCTTATTAAATTATTTAAATTAAAAAAAAAAGAATTTTAAGAGTTATACTTAGTATATAAATTTTGGAGTATTAATAATTGATTAAGGCGATGATTAAATGTACTTTTTGAATGAATTGCGAATTATTTTGGAGTTTATGAATTGGATTATATTTAATTTGAGGTGAATATGTTTAGGTGATGAATAACGTTTTTCAGATTTGATATCGTTGCCACTTGAGGGTAAGATTTTATGTAGTGTGCTATAAATGGATTGGAAGTATCAGGTACGAATTTCGTACTCTTTCAGCGACATTCTTGTTAAATTTGATTTGTTTGTTTTGTCCCTTATTTCGAATTTCGTTATTATTTCACATAATTGTTTCTTGTGAAATTCAAATAATAGTTTCATTTTGGGGTTGATATATATGACTCGTATTTGTACTCTTTAAGTTAGGTTATCATGCTTAGTATTTATTCTTGATAATTGTAGAGTGGTACATGTTGCTACCTTCTTTTTGAGATATTGTGACTATAATTTGATTTGGTTCAACATGTATATATAGAACCCTTTAGTTGGTATTATGTCGCATATGTTGTGACATAGTATTTTTGTTAGAATATACCATAGGGTATACCTGAGCTATAACCACCTGTGGGGGTACCACAGGCATGTCGTCTTGGCACGAGAGGCATGACACTTTCCGTGGCGGTGTGATTAGTCCACAACGTCTCCGTTTTGGGCTCCGGAAGAAGTGGGCCATTTGGTGTTTATTTGTCGGAGGCGTTTGGGTTAACCCTAGTTTTCTGTTATGCGGATTTGTGATGTTGTGCCAAACACATCTATCCGATTTGCATACATTTGGATTCGCGGTCCAATGTGTGATTGCCTGTGTGGCATTATTTTGATGTGCATGTGTGGCATTATTTTGGTTGCCTATGTGACATCATTTGATTTGCCTGTGTGGCATTAGTTTGACTTGTCTATGTGGCAATGTTTATTTCTGAGCTCATTCGGTATGAAATAACTCCAACCATTTGTTTCAGCCAATTATTTTATTGTATTAGTTTTATTGGTTTCTGTTCAGTTCAATTCATTGAGTTAGTTACTTCAGTTCGTTATTTCTTTATTCTTTTATTGGTTTTGTCAATTCTATTGATTCAGATATAATTCATTCAGATCTTTGGAGATTATATTATCGTCCGTATTTACACTAGAGGCTTTGTTCAGTATTTTGTCTCAGTTATTTTTGTATATCAGTTGTATATCTTTTGTATATCTGTATCCGTACTGGGCAATTGGCTCATGTTGTGTTTTTCTTCCGGCAGGTTTACAGGGGTGATTCAGGGCTAGTGTGATGAGAGTATTATTGCCTTTGACCATCTAGGTTGATTCAATTTTTTTAGTTTTGATTATTTTGACTCTAGTTGGAGAATTGTATTTAGTACTTCATTGATGGATATCACTATAAATATTTTGAAGTTATTTGTGCTCTTTTTACTTATTTTGAGGTTTGTTGTGCTTTGCACGTGACCTCCCTTTCCTTTTCGGGAAGGGGGTGTTCTGAGAGATGGTATCGAGCTTAGGTTCTTTCTCAGAGAAAACATATTTAGGTTTGACTTTTTTGAGTTGTGGGTAAATCCTTTGGGTAGGCGTAGGAGTTTGATCCGATTTTTGTTCTCTATTTGGTTGGTCTTGATTTTGACCAAGTGTTTTTAGCTCTTTGAATTGTATTAGGCGAGATAATTTGTTAAGATTATTATTGTTATGCATTGGAGCAATGATATTAGTTAAGAATTGTGATTTAATTATTGAGGTGAATAAAGTTATACTTGGTACATATAAGAAATGATCTTATACAAGATGCGATTATAATGTGAGTATTTGTATCGATGAGTATTTGATTTTGAAAAATTATTTGTTAGAGTTGTTTTTTTTGTGACAATTATTATGGTCGTTGAATTGAGGATTTTGATTTGAGTTATTTTTGATTTATGTTAAGCTTGTGGATAATTTAAGGTTTGTGTATTGATGGCATACTATGATAAAATGAAAGTTATTAAGTATAAAGGATCTTTTCTAAATTTGTGTTGTAAAGATTCGAGGTAATTAGATTAATCTTTTGGAGTAAATGAATTTTGCGATTATTTCCTAGTAGAATATTGGAGTTATCTTATATGAAATTTTGAGTGATAGTATGAGGAGATCTTGGAATATATATGTTGGGTTAAGATTTGCATTAAGAGAATGATTGATTCATTGAATGATTAGATATACAATAAGTGATGAATCTTTAAGAGATTTTGAAAGCTATAGTTTGCTTATTCAGATAGTAGGGTATATGATTTAGAGTTTGGTATGGTGATGAAGAGATCTTAGTAGTAATATATATTTTCGGTGTAATATTATTTGAGAACTAATTTGATTCTAGGTTATGATATTTTGAAACTCTTGAGGACTTGGTGAGAGTTGGTGATATAATTTAAGTTGTTTCGTTTATCTGATGCCTTTAGAGTTTTGCATGAATTTATGTAAAATTAAATAAAAATAATTTGTTAAATCTTTGTCATATGTGGAACATAAACGTTTTACGAATTAAAAATAATTTTAAATATTTTGGGTATTTGAATCGTATTTGGATGAAGAGAAATTTTTGTGATTTTGAATTATGTTCCGAAGAGTACGTTTACAAGAATTAAACTCAAAGATATTAGCGACGGCCCGCACCAACGGTGGATCATGTGATCTAATTTAATGCAACGCGAAGAACCTTACCAAGGCTTGGCACGGTAGCTGACGAATCTTTTACAAATACCTTGATAATTACTTGGACCGATGACTTATCCGCGTTGATCGTAACAAATGGTGGCGCTACAACGTAACTAAAATTTTTTTGTAGCTTATTTGAATTCCGAGGACGGAATTATTTTTAAGGGGTGAAAAATGTAATAACCCATTTTTTAATAATTAAATATTAATTACTTTTATTTTATACAATTGTATTTAAATTGGAAAAGGTAAGTGACTTTTTTTTTTCCCTCTTTTCTTCCTTGTTTTGTTTGAAAAATTAAATTCTTTTAGTAGATAATTAAATAACTGATTAACTTAAAATTGAGAAAGATAATTCATTTTGTTAAAGTCTTGTGGTAAAATCATTCGGAGCGGGAAGCTACTTGGGAGATAAAGGAGTCTATTCGAGCGGAGTATCCGCATCTTTTTGATAATTAGGTACGTTCATTCTTTTGATTCCGGGGATGGAATCATTTTTAAGGGGTAGGTGATGTAATACCTAGGAAATAAAATAATAATAAATAATAATAATAAATAAATAAAATAATTAACTAATATTTAAATCCATATTAATTGGACTTTGTTTTTAGTTGGGTCAAATTGTATTTAAGTTATGTGGACTAAAATATGTAAGAGACATTAATTTGGGCTTAAAGTAGTTGGGTCTAATTTATAATTGTGTAAAATTTTTAAAACCTATTAAATTAGGAGAGTTAGTAAAATATATTAATTAATAAATATATAAAACCTAATAATACTACATCATATTTGACACAAACCCTATATAATTTTTTGTTGGTTCTTCGTCTGATAAACAAATGGAGGAGGTGTCTGTGCTGTGGGAAACCTAGGAGCAGAGTATCATTTTTTTCAAGTTCAAGTAAGTTCTTAAAATTACTACACATGTGATGGGCATACATACATATGATGGTGGTCATCATATAAGTAAAAAAGAGTGAACTGCATTATTTGATTACATTATGCAGTATGAATATCTTGGTATGGAACGGAGAATATGTTATTTATCTAATATATATAGATAGATGGTATATAAGGATTTTTTCTACATCAAATTGCTAATTCAGATTTTAATAAGGTTGTATAAAAAAAATTCGTTATCATTGTGCAAGGAAAAGCTACTGGAATATATGAGGATTATATATATCATGTAGGTTGCATATTATATATATATATATATATATATATATATATATATATATATATAGATTCCGTTGTTGCAGGCCTACACTGCAGGTGTTATCTCAGTATTTATATATATAATAAAACACAACCAATTTTGAATCTCTTCCACCTTCAAAAGTTGAGAAACCACAACAAAGGCTCAGATTTCATCTCACTTAATCTAAAGGTCAGATTTCATTTCAGACAAAAAAAAAAAAATTACCGCCATAATCATAACCCCCCGCTCTACTGTCTCTTTCCCTTCAAAACCCCCCAAATCAAAATTAGTCTCTTTCCCGTGTACTCTTCCAAATTTTTTTTTTCGCCCAAATCAAAACCCCCCACCTCTACTGTCTCCTTCCTTTCAAAACCCCCAAATCAAAATTAGTCGCCACTCTCTGTTCATATTCTGATCGGTCTCACTTCCTCCCGTCATGCAAAGGTTGCTAAAGGCGTGATGATGGCAACAGAGGTGATCGGTCTCTCTTCCTCCCGTGCACAGAGGTTGCTAAGGGGCTGCGATGGCAAGCAGAGGTTTCTAAGTGACGATTGTTTTTGGTAAGCACCCAGTAAAACTTTCAATTGAAATTTTGTTGTTGATGATCGTAATAGTGGTTGTTGTTTGTTGTTGCTTCATTTTTGATGATTTGAAATTAGTTGCCCTATAAATTAATTTTGAATACAGAAACTTCAGTTGTAAGTGGGTGCTTTCATCTAGAAACTGGGTTTTCTCTATTTTTGGGTGATTGATTTGATTATTGATAAAGTACATAATCATGAAGATATATATGCCCATTTGGAAAAATTATCAAAATTTTTAATCAAAAGGTTTCATCTTTATTTTACTTAAAAATGATAGTAATTCTTCAAGATTTTTGAACCTACATATTTTATACTCAAAGTTTGCTCATCTTTATTTGATACTCAAGGTTTATTCATTTTCTCCTAGGTAATGTGATATCCAACTACATGTTTACAATCTTTCCCTATTCATCAATGGCTGCCTACTAAAACTGAACTGAACTGAAAAGAGAAAAGAGATAAGCTGAGCTCTGGGTCTTCTAATCTTCGGTCTTTGAAGCGGTGAAATAAGCTCTCTCACTTTCAAAGTTATTTTTTTCTTGCAATGGCGGTGGATTCAAGGGAAAAGGTGAGATTTCTTACTCAATTCTACCTAGATTTTTCTAATTCTAAGCTGTATTTTAGTGTTTCTTCGTACACATCAACAATGGAAGTTTATTCCCCGATTCAACAAATCTCTTTGCATTTATCTTAAAAATCACATTGTACCACATCATAATTTTGTTTAATTGAAGATGGTTAATGATTGTACCACAGCTCTAATCAAACACCCCTTACACGCTACCCAAATCCTGCCTTATACCTCTGCTCCTTCTGATTTCATCTTTCTCCTTCCTATGTACTCTTCTCCACCTCCAAATCCCTTCCAATTACACCGGCGATTGACTGTTGGAGAACGACGATTGACTGTTGGAGAACGCCAATTTGTTCGTGACCGGCGATTTGTTTGTGTAAGTTTCTCTTTAAGTTGTTTTTCTCATTCTTCAATTTCTGTATACTTTGATTAGTCTTTCTTTCTTTCTTTCTCTGGGTGTTTGAGTGTCTAAGCCTTTGAGCTCCTCTGCACCGCCATTCTTGCTATCCTCAAAACCACGATTCTGTGAGACCTATTAAACATCTTGATATGTAAACATCTTGAGCACCCATTAAACAAACTACCAAAATTGGGTGTGAACTGTGAGACCCAAAAGCTTAAAAGGGTTACTTATTTACCCAATTAACATATGACAAAGGAAGTTGGGGACTGTGGTGTGGACTCACTAGGAAGTAGGAACACATTCAAGTTTTTCTTTTTCTTTTGAAAAAGGTAACATTTTTCTTTTTATTTCATTCAAACAAATCTTTCTCTTAAAGCTTGATGCTTCACTACTCATTGTCAACTTAGTACTCATAATAAAATACTGGTACTAAATTACAAGTGAACAAGTACTTGGTGTTTTCACCATTGTTTTATGTCAAGTTTATCTGTTTATGTTCTATTAGGGAAATGATGTTTTTAGTTTCGCAAAGTTGTGATCACATTGATAATAAATACGATTTACCCTCATGTTGTGAGAAGAAGATAGTAGAACTAATATCAATTTTCATTCTATTTCACTTGGGAGTATTTTTGTTAAAATAAAAATAAAAGGGAGAAAAGAAGAAAAAGTTTTCCCAAAATTAAAGGTAAATAAAAGTTAATTCACTATTTCTCATGTTCTATTCTTTTATTTTGCTTCTGTTCTTTGCATTTATGGATTTTGAAATTTTTTACTTTCCTCATTAGAAACTCTCAAACGGGATCCTTTTTCATATCAAGTTTCTAAATATAGCTTTACTTTTCTCACATGCAAGGGAAAAAAGATAAAAACTTAGCTATTAAAAGAAAAGAATTTGGTACTTCTCCTTAAAAGCCTTCTATCTATGCAAACCAGAAACAAAATATAGCCATAAAAAGATTAAGTAATTTCTTCCATTGAGTAAATAGAAATCTTCAACAACATTAACCCTCATAATGAGGGTGCGGACTTGCAATGTCCATCTTCCCAAATATTCAACAAAACATGTTCCATAAAAACCCAATATTGCATACAAGGGGAAAGACAGAATTATTTGAGTCTTAAACTACTAATATGATTGTTTGGGCTAATAGAACAAAAAATTAAGTCTTAAATTGGTGTGTATATATACCCCTATATATATTATATATATCTTGAATATTGATTTGTTTTGTTGATTGTAGTGACTACTAAGAGATTGGGTTTGCTTGACTATTCGAATCTTTGGAGATTGATATACATGGCTTCGCAACAAGTGAGTTTTCAGATCTGAATTCTTATGTTCCTATGGTTTATTCTTCTAGAATCTAAATTAGGAAGTGAATTAAGAGCTCTTTGGTTTTAAAGTGCCTCAACCTTCAAACTTTATGGATGATCTCAATAGATTTTTCATTCACTTTTGGAAGTTGGAATCTTTTTGTTGCTAAATGTAGGGTAGATTTCTGGATATTAGATGCATCAGTTTATATTTGTAATGCACAAGAAATTGAGCTAAATGATTTTAAGAAAATCTTTGTTGGAATTGAGAAATTGGACTGTAGTTGCCATATGTCTTTCTTTTCCATGCAGCTTTTTGAGATTTGTTTTCTCTATTCGTCTCTTTAATGAATTGAGATTATTGAAATAGAAGCATGTTTGATGTCTGGTTTCCCAACTCCTTAATATAAGCATGTTCATGAGAACTTTTTGGATGTATTTTTTAAATCTTTCATTAGGAGTTAGGACAAATTGGTACTCATATTGTTTAGGCTATGATAATATCTTTGTTATTTTTTTCATTTATTTAAGCTCAAAATTGATTGTTATTTGTATTTATTCTTGAAGGAGTACATGGTGTTTTGAAGTTAGTGGCATTCTTGAAGGTATTTACTACTCTGCTTCCAGTAATAATGACTACTGAATGATTACTGTTGTGTCTCACTACTGGCCTTATTTGCAAATTATTTTATTGACATTATATTGACTTGATTTTGGTGCTGACAGTATATGTGTTCAAGGAGAGTAAGACACGACGTAACAAAAAATTGTTATAAATACCTAACCTTAATTAGGCAAATCCCTCATTTGTTATTAGTACTATTAGTATTTTTCTCTATGATCATTTATGTTTCAAGAAAACTTTTGGAAGGAAAAAAGATATACATTTGGATAAAACAATAAAGGTGGGGTAACATAGCTTTTCCTAATAATTGGTGCTCTTGCTCAAACTTTTCATTATTGATTGTAGGTTATGATCATCTAGAAAGCATATGTGTATTTCAAACATCAGGTAAACTAAAAGAAGAAGAAAAGCCCCATTTCACCTGGGTTGAGCTTGGTGATAAAAGCCCCATTTCTGACATTGTCCGATTTTTTGAAAAATACCAAACTAAAAACCATTAAACTTAGCTTGACCTTCTTTAAGGGCACTTTCCTATAAAAGGAATGCTTGATGACTCTTTCTATAGTTTCGTTTTCAAACAACCTCTTACCATGTATTGGGTCTAATTTTCCTTTTTTATATGTACAAATCAACTGAGTTGTGGTGTAAATTAAAATTGTTTTTATCATGAATTTTTTATCAAGTGAATCAACCATTAGTATCAGTTATACCTTGAAATCTCTAACTTAAGTCTTCTAATGGCTTCAGTTAAAAATTCAGAACGGTTTCATAATAAGTCTTCTTATCTATTTCCGACAGCTTTAGTTTAACTTTGGGTGTTTTAAATTTGTTTTTTTTACAATGAGTGTTTAATTTGTGTTCTCACTCTATCTCTCTGTATCTCTCTTTCACAACAATAGCACACACACACACAACAACCTACAAAACACACACACATATTTGCACACGAATGTTAGGTTAAAATAGGTTTATAGCTATGATGAAATAGGTTTTTTTTTTATTATGAATGTTAGGATGGAATAGATGTTGAGTTAGTTATTATTGAGTGTTCATTTTGTGAAATTTGTAGGGTAATTTAGGTTGTCTTTTTCCTTAATTTTGGTTCTGAAAATTGGATGTGTATGTACTTTTGTGTATGTATATTATGTAATTGATGTTCATTATCCATAACTTATGAAATTTACCAATGGATGATGTTGTTATATTTGGTGGTGTAAGTTTATTATCTAATTAACTCTCTCTAAATAAATCTTATTGATTTTTTAATAACTTATTTATTTTAATTTATTTTCATTAATGTCGTGGATGGATGGATGACGACCTAAAAAAATATAGTATATGATTTTTTTCTTACTCATCATTTTTTTACTTTTTATCTTATCTTTTTACCAACTTATTTACTATTCAACATTTTTTTGTTTACATGTTTGATTGTAAGTCCATATCTTTTCCTTAAAAAATTGATTATTTGTTACAATCTCTCTAAATTCTTACTTATATCAATCTAAATCATTCCCCCTACATACAAATATGTGTGATCATTTGTTTTTAGATAATTGAGGGTAAAAGTAAGGGTCTTATGTTTGGATTTATAATTATTTTATTTTAACTCACATATTTCGATAATTTTTAAATTTCAAATATTTTCGGTATATATTGAAGGATACATGATGTGTCGTAAAGAATATAGTTGGTGTAGTTTGTAAAGTAAAGGGTCTTATGCTCAACATGTTGTTTCTCTATTGTCTACATATATGTATTTTTTGTGTTCTGCCTTTTGTAAAGTTAGCTAATTATACTTGGTTATGATAATTTTGGGTATGGAATGATGGTTTTTTTGGTGATTTGGATATGTATGGATGATTGTAAGTTTTGTTAACAGGTTTAGATTTTTCTGGATATCTATTTTTAAAGGAAATTCTGCCAAAATTTCTTGAAATTAGTAGCGACTAGCTTGATGTTTTGGTGGTTGGATGTGTTGATGATTGAGTATGTATTAATTTCTTCATGTATGTATTTTTGTAAAGTTAACTAATTATACATGATTATGATGATTTTGGGTATGGAATGATTAATTTTTTTGGTGGTTTGGATATGTATGGATGATTATAAGTTTTATACACTGGTTTATATTTGTCCGGATATCTATTTTTAAAGGAAAGTCTGTTGAAATTTTTTAAAATTAGTAGCGACTAGCTTTATATTTTGGTTGTTAGATATGTGTTGATGATTGTGTGTATTTTGTGTGTTACATCTTTTGAAAAGTTAACTGATTATACATGGTTATGATAATTTTTGGGTATGGAATGATAGTTTTTTTGGTGGTTTGGATATGTATTGATGATTGTAAGTTTTGTAGAAGCGTGTTTAAAATTTTTAGATATCTATTTTAAAGGAAATTCTACCAATTTTTTTGGAAATTAGTACCAACTAGCTTGATGTTTTGGTTGTTGGACATATGTTGATGATTGAGTATGTATTAATTGTTATGGTGGTATGTTGAATTGTGGTGGTATGTGTCTTTAGGTAATGTAATATTAAACAAATTTTAATTAATTTTTTTTTTTACGTGCCTTTAGGCATGGGCATATACTAGTATATATATATATATATATATATATATATATATATATATATATATATATATATATATTATGTTAATAAACTTTTGGTCATGAAATTTATAATGTAATTAATAAATCAATTGAAGTTATGTATATTAATTTAAGGCGATGATTAAATGTACCTTGAATGAATTGCGTAATTATTTTGGAGTTTATGAATTGGATTATATTTAATTTGAGGTGAATATGCTTAAATGATGAATAATGTTTTTCAGATTTGATATCGTTGGCACTTGAGGGTAAGATTTTGTGTATTGTGCTATAAATGGGTTGGAAGTATCGGATCTGGATTTCGTACTCTTCAAATGACATTCTTGTTAAATTTGATTTGTTTGTTTTGTCCCTTATTTCGAATTTCGTTATTATTTCACATAATTGTTTCTTATGAAATTCATATAATAGTTTCATTTTGGAGTTGATATATATGACTCGTATTTGTACTCTTTGAGTTAGGTTATCATGCTTAGTATTTATTCTTAATAATTGTAGAGCGGTACATGTTGCTACCTTCTTTTTGAGATATTCTGACTATAATTTGATTTGGTTCAACATGTACATATAGAACCCTTTTGTTGGTATTATGTCACATATGTTATGACATAGTATTTTTATTAGAATATACCGTAGGGTATACCTGAGCTATAACCACCTGTGGGGGTACCACAAGCATGTCGTCTTGGCACGAAAGGCATGACACTTTCCCTGGCGGTGTGATTAGTCCACGGCA
This sequence comes from Panax quinquefolius, assembly GCA_020205615.1. NCBI lineage: Eukaryota > Viridiplantae > Streptophyta > Magnoliopsida > Apiales > Araliaceae > Panax > Panax quinquefolius. The sequence goes on from JAINUW010000704.1 coordinate 128,492, forward strand.
TCTCCGTTTTGGGCTCCGGAGGAAGTGGGCCATTTGGTGTTTTGTTGTTGGAGGCGTATGGGTTAACCCTAGTTTTCTATTATGCGGATTTGTGATGTTGTGCCAAACACACCTATCCGATTTGCATACATTTGGATTCACGGTCCAATGTGTGATTGCTTGTGTGGCATTGTTTTGATGTGCCTGTGTGGCATTATTTTGGTTGCCTATGTGGCATCATTTGATTTGCCTGTATGGCATTAGTTTGACTTGCCTATGTGGCAATGTATATTTCTGAGCTCATTCGGTATGAAATAACTCCAGCCATTTGTTTCAGCCTATTATTTTATTGTATTAGTTTTATTGGTTTCTGTTCAGTTCAATTCATTGAGTTAGTTACTTCAGTTCGTTATTTCTTTATTCTTTTATTGGTTTAGTCAATTCTATTGATTCAGATATAATTCATTCAGATCTTTGGAGATTATATTTCCGTTCGTATTTACACTTGAGGCTTTGTTTAGTATTTTGTCTCAGTTATTTTCATATATCAGTTGTATATCTTTTGTATATCTCAGATCCGTGATCGGGCAATTGGCTCTCTTGTGTTTTTTCTTCCAAGAAGCTTGCGGGGGGTGATTGATTCGAGAGGCTAGTGTGATGAGAGTATTATTGCCTTTGACCATCTAGGTTGATTCAATTTTTTTAGTTTTGATTATTTTGACTCTAGTTGGAGAATTGTATTTAGTACTTCATTGATGGATATCACTATTAATATTTTGAAGTTATTAGTGCTCTGTTTACTTATTTTGAGGTTTGTTGTGCTTTGCACGTGACCTCCCTTTCCTTTTCGAGAAGGGGGTCTTACAATAACCACCTAAGTTAGAATCAAGGGATATACATAATCACTTAAGCCGGAATCAAGTGATTTACAAAGAAAAGAATTCTCAAGAGATAATTATGGTAATTCAAAATAATATCCTAACTACTTGATAAATATAAAACTATCCTAAATAACAATCTAATGTTATTTCTCTAATACACCCCCGCAAGCGAAATGAAGGTAATCGGAGCTTGAGCTTGAACTCGGAAGAATAGCCATGCGATTGTAAAATCAGTGAAATAATAACGCCTCGAAGAATGGAGAACACGAACCATTTCCATGAGGGATAAAATAGAAACATAGCATGCATGATAAGTACCGCATATAACCAATAATACTGGGAAGTGCTTGGTTGTTTGCACACTTGCAACAAATACGGACTTTCTCGTACTTCGTGTATTATATTTCCATGAACACACTTAGAAAATTCTATTAATCCATCAAGATATGAAATGTGGGATGTGTCAAGAGAAAACATTCGTTCATTTGTTAAATGAGGTGAAGACGATGAACAAACTAAAAATGAATTTGCAAAAACATCTGAATAAGGATGAGAATGACCTTGTAGTTGAGAGAAAAAGGATTTTAGTAGTTGATATTTTGGAGCATGTCAATGAGCAAGAACAACCAAATACAAATTTTTAACATGCAAAGAAAGTGATTCATTTTTATCGAATTTAGGGGAGAAAAGAGAGATTGATAGAGGTTTAACTTGTGCTAAAGAATTTACTTCAGAATTTGGAATAATAGTACTAGAACTTAGAGGCTTAGTAGGACTATCACCAACAATGCTTTGGTATAATTGTGGAAGTGTGGATGATGGATAGGAATGATGGTCAAGAAGTACAACAAAGCGCTTCCCATGCAATTGTTCATAGCTATGAAGAAAGTTAGAAAACAATTCCAATTATAATGAAGGATTCATTTGATAATAGTCTTGAACAAAACCACTGACAGAATCATCAAGACCATCAACGAGACACTCAATGAGCTCGACTTCAAGAATGGGTTCTCCGGCTCGATTAAGTGCGTATGCAAGAGATTTCGCCTCAGAAATATAGTTGGTCACGTATTAACTAGAAATTTTCTAGAGAGAATGAAGTTGGTCAAGAAGGTCCTTCATATACCAATTAAATTTTTTATAATCATCATACATTTGAAAATCGTTGGGCCACTTTTCCAAATTCAAGGAAGCCATTGATAGAAGAAGAATTTGAAGATCAAAAGAAAATAAAGCGTCTCGTTCAGGGAATAGAAAGATGATATTTTTTTGAGAAAGAGGAGTGATAGTAAAGTAGAGAGGAATAAGAGAAGAAAAAATCGGGGACAATTGTTGGAATGTAGACAGGTGATCAGTAGGCGGATTGATATGCAAACTGTCTGGATAGAGAGACAGACTGTCAGAATTGGGGTTGAGACTGTCTAGATTAGTAGGCAAAAGATAGAAAATATGCAGCAGAAGATGGAACAAAATGGATCATAAGCCGTTAGGCATTATAGCTCTTGATACCATATTAAAGCTAATAGAAAGCTGAGTATTTGTAGTATATTTGCTTATTTCATTTACAAAGAGAGGTTTCCTATATATACGTATAGGATAACCACTTAAGCTAGAATCAAGGGATATACATAATTACTTAAGCTAGAATCAAATGATTTACAAGGGAAAGTATTCTCAAGAGATTATTATGGTAATTCAAAATAATATCCTAACTACTTGATAAATATAAAACAATCCTAAATAACAATCTTATGTTATTTCTCTAATACATCCCCCTATATCAAAAGATATTAATGGCACCAAAAAATGAAGATGGACAAAAACTATAATTGTTAACTAAATTTGCACATGTATACTCCCTCGATCTCTTATTTCTCGGGTAATTAAGGGTATTTTTTGGATTTTTTTGAGGTCACATGTCAGGCACACGACCAAGACATGTACTACACATGTGATCACTTTCTAGGAAACTCTATTATAAATATATACTCCCTCCATTCTGATAGAAAGGACATTTTTTGGATTCTCTATGTACTCTAGACACTCAAGAAGACTCTCTGGATCCTAGATACTCAAGAAAACTCTTGGATCCTAAGAGTTATGTCACGTGTTACTAGAGTAATTTCCTACGCGTTCTTCTTCCCCGACCCTTCAACCCAACAATCAATCTCGTACTCGTGGTGAATTTCTCTCCTACTCTGCGAACATGAAACTCTAACTCTAGACATGTACAATTTTCTTGCTCACAAGAAAAACAATTAATGTGACGCCCCCAAAATTAGGTATACATCACCCATCTTGGGTAGTCAGATACATGGTACAGAATTTAAATACAACTTACTAATATAACTGTCGTGTACAATACGACATAACTGTGAGTTTGAATAAAAATATTGTCTACTAGATATTATACAAACTCAAAAGGAGTCCTCATTACAATTATTATCACACTATTTCACGAATAGTGAGGACTACTAATGCTATCCTCGGACCATTACTCCGTTCCCCGACTCGTCCCGGATATATTCTCATTTCTAAAGAGAAAACGGTGAAAGAAAAGGGTGAGCTCAACTAGCTCAAGAAGAAATATTATGACTAAGATAATGCAGAATAAATTATCATTAGTCTTCAACAATGTTAAAGCGATAATATACAATAGACATCAAGTTTAGCTGCAGTGAAATATGCAATCCATTAAAAGAGTCAAGTAGAAAATAAAATCTACTATCTTTTATGATTTAAAAGTTTTTTTTCATCAAGTATATATTTGAGACTCGACTTTAATAAATATTCCACATCATCGAATCACCCCCCGCACTACTGACCAAGGATATTCTTTAGTATCACGACCACAATTATTCATGCACTACGGGCCAAGAATAGTTGTGTATTCATTAATGGTCATGATCATGCCAACAATCGTCCATCAATGCACTACTACCATCGAGGATTTTTATCACATCATTTGTAACATTACGGCCATGATTAACAAGAATAGTCTCTCGGTCATAATCATACCAAGTCCATCTATGCACTATAAAGTGCCATAGATGACTTTCATCACATCATTTGTAACATTACGGTCATGATTACACCGAATAGTCTCTCGGTCATAATCATACCAAGTCCATCTATGCACTACTGGTGCCACATATGACTTTCAACATAATATAAACATGAGGATGATGACAATGATATAAGAATTCAATAAAACAAGTTCAAGAATTATTTTATCCAGAATTATTAACGCCCAAATTGTCAACATGATATCTATTTTGTAGAGTAAAATTCAAGAATGATCGGAAGAATATTTCCATGAAAAGATATGGATGAAACGCAAATATCAAGGATATTCTACTAATTTCATGGAGTATAGAAGTCAAAGTTTTAACCAATTGGGTATAATAAAGAATGGAATAACAAAAGAAATCACCATGCATGCATGCGATAGATCGCATGCAAAGAGTTATTCCAACAGAATAATAATAACGGAACGAAGTCGGTGAAATTCACAAGATGGATGTTCCATGAGAATAATAAATGCGGAATAATAAATGATGGAACCAGTCCCGGCGATAGCACAGTATGACAGGATATTAAAACGTAATAATAAAGACGGAATAATAAAAATGGAACTGTGTGCGGTGTAAAACACACATGACGAGGATATTCAACAGAATAATAATAAAGAGCGGAACCAGTCGGTGTAAAACACACGTGACAGGATGTTCCAACAGAATAATAAAAGAATGTCACCAAGTATAGGTAAACCACAGCGTATATACAAAGTTATTCCAATGAATAATAAGCAATGGAATAACAACAGTTCTCTTCATGAATAAGAAAGAATAACACCCCTTACGGGTGCAACAAATAATATTCCCTACCTTAGAAGAACTGAATATTGGAAAAATGAAGTAGCAGAATACTTTTCTTCTTTCTCTCTATAGTTTTTCTCTCTAGAGTTTCAATGAATTCGTAAGAAATAATGAAGGAATGAGCTTTCTATTTATAGAAAAATTGAGGGTGGCTCTTGGTCTTAACGAAGGGTCAAAATGACTCTTGGTAATATTGAAGAGACAACTACTATTCATGAAGGGTAATTAACCTTTGGAACAAGAAGAAGAGGAGTTAACTCTTGGTAATATGGAAGGGACAACTACTATTATTGAAGAAGGTAATTACTATTGACGAAGGTAAATACTATCGACGAAGGTAAATACTATCGACGAAGGTAAATACTATCGACGAAAAGTATATATACTATCGACGAAGGTAAATACTATTGTGAAGGTAATTACTATCGACGAAGGTAAATACTATTGACGAAGGTAATTACTATTCACAAAGGTAATTACTATTGACGAAGAGACTCTTAGATGATGACATATGGGCCCCCCATAAAATAATCAAACTTACCACAAACGTCCTCATAATGAGACTCTTTATATACATCAAGGATTGAATAAATATTACCACAAATCATTTTATTTTTAATCAACACATTTTAATCTTTCAACAATTATTAATCATTTATAACTTGTCGTCTCAATTAATAATATAACATATTATATGAGATGATATTGTGACAATAATTGAATCAATAATATAAGAGATATGATGCAGCAATTACTGTAGCAATAATTGAGTATAGCTAAGTGACTTCTCACGTAAGCATCAATAATCAATACCGTGTGCTACTATGCAACCACGCGTAGACATCGTATTTTTTACCACCGGGTAGTTCAACAGCTTTTAACGGTAACACCTCCGTAGTTATTTTTATAGAAAGATAATTTTGTCATTTTCTAACTACTACAATACTTCCATTATGGGGTCCACTAATGATTGAGCGTCGTCGTATGAATATTCCCCAAAAAAAAGAATATTCCCCACCAAACTAATATTTTATAACAACTTGCTTACTTTGCAAAATTTATAAATATTACCCACAACTATAACATTATATCAAATTTATTCCATAATATTCAAAAATAATATTTATAGAAAATTCATCTTTATTTATAAAAGCTGGGGTCTTACAACCTCCTCTTCTTATGAAATTTCGCCCTCGAAATTAGGGTACGTACCTGGTATGTCGAAGAGTTAAGGATACCTTGATTTTATTTCAATTCTAACTCCCAAGTCATTTCCTCAACATCGTGGTTCCTCCATAAAACTTTGACTTGAGGTATAACCTTGGAGCGTAGAATATGTTCCTTCCTATCCAAAATTTGAACAGGAACCTCTTCATACGTCAAATCTTCCGCTATTTCATCCGGTTTTAACTCAATAATATGGTTCGGGTCTTTCACATATTTACGTAACATGGATATGTGAAAAACATTATGAACACGAGACATATTTCAAGTAAAAGCGAGTCTATAAACCCACAGTTCCTACTCGATCGAGGATTAAAAATGGATCGATGAATCGAGGATTAAGTTTTCCTCTCTTTCCAAATCTTGTAACTCCTTTCCATGGAGCAACTCTTAATAACACATGATCTCCTATATCAAATTCCACATCCTTTCGATGAAGATCAGCATAACTCTTTTATCGATTTTGTGAGGTTTTTATACGTTTCGGATCGTTTGAATCTTTTCCGTAGTCACACGTATCAACTCCGGTCCCAACAACGTTGCTTCACCCACCTCATCCCAAAGATATCGAGAACGACACTTTCTTCCATACAACGCTTGAATGGAGCCATGCCAATACTTGCTTGATAGCGTTGTTGTAGGAAAACTCCACCAATGGTAAGAACTTGTCCCAACTCCCCTTGAAATCAAGGACACAGAGTCTTAATAGATCTTCAAGAGTTTGAATAGTCCTCTCTCGATCGTCGTCCGTCCGTCTCGAGGATGATATGCCGAGAGCTAAATCGTAAGTCTGTGCCCATAGCTTTTTGCAAACTAACCCAAAATCGTGAAGTGAATCTTGGGTCTCGATCGTAAACTATGGATCCAAGATACCATGCGATCTTACAATCTCGTGTATGTACATCTGAGCAAGACGTTCAAGTGTATAAGTTTCTCGTATCGCAGAAGAAATGAGAGAGACTTGGTCAATCTATCAACAATGACCCAAATCGCATCAATGCCTTGAGAAACCTTAGGAAGACCGAAGAACGAAATCCATGGTAATGTGCTCCCACTTCCATTCTAGAATTTCAAGTGGTTGCAATGGACCTTTTGGTACTTGATGCTCAAACTTTAACTCGTTGACAAGTTAGACACCTTGAGATAAATAAAGCGCTATCTCTCTCTTCATATTGCTCCACCAAAATGTATGATTTAATATCATGATACATTTTGGTACTCCCGAGATGGATTGCAAATGGTGTGTTGTGCGCCTCCATCATGATATTATACTTTAAATCGTCGGTCGTTAGGAACACAAAGTCCGGAGTTGACTCAAGTATTCCTTCTTCATCGATTCTTGCTTCCTAAGATAGCACCTTCTTGCACTTTCTTCCTCATACGGATCACTCCAGTGTCTCAGTAGCTTGAGCGACTTTAACTTTATCGTCTAAAGTCGGTTCTCTACTCAGTATACTATCTATCATCACACGCGTCCCCACGAGTCTTTAACTCTATCTCCATCCTTTGCAAGTCACACAAAATGGGCCTTTGCGTTGAGAATAACCTTTTCGTACTTTGCATATGATCTTCTACTCAATGCGTCAGCTACCACGTTAGCTTTTCCAGGATGGTATTGGATGGTATGATCATAATCTTTCAACAGTTCAAGCCAACATCTTTGTCGCATGTTGAGTTCCTTTTGAGTGAAGAAATATTTGAGGCTTTTATGATCCGTAAAGATCTCCACTTTCTCCCCATACAAGTAATGCCTCCAAATTTTAAGTGCAAAGACAACAACTACCAACTCTAGATCATGAGTAGGATAATTCCTCTCATATTCTTTGAGTTATCGCGAGGCATAGGCTATAACTTTTCCATGTTGCATGAGAACACATCCCAACCCTTTGCCCGAAGCATCACTGTAGATGACAATCCCCCTCCGAGCGGATGGTATTGTCGAGCAGTCTTTGAAATAAGTCTCTCTTGAGTTCTTGAAAACTCTTCTCACATTCTTCGCTCCAACCGAACTTTGTATCTTTTCGAGTCAATTTGAGTTAATGGAGTAGCGATTCGAGAAAATCCTTCCACGAATCTCCGATAATAACCAAGCTAAACCGAGAAAGCTACATACTTGATTCATCGATTTAGGTTGTTCCCGACTTTGAATAGCTTCAATCTTTCTTTGGGTCAACAGATATTCCATGACTTGATACCACGTGCCCAAGGAATGCTACTTCTTCAAGCCGAACTCACATTTCTTCAACTTGGCATAAAGCTTATATTCACGAAGCTTTTGGAGTGTCGACCTCAAGTGTTGCTCATGATCTTCACGGCTTTTGGAATAAATAAGGATGTCATCAATAAAGACGACCACAAAGTGATCTAAATATTCCTTGAATACTCGGTTCATCATATCCATGAATGGGCGGCGAGGAGCATTAGTCAATCCAAAGGACATGACTAGGAATTCATAATGCCCGCATCTAGGAGTTTCGAAAGTCGTCTTTGGAATGTCGGTGGTTCTAATCTTCAATTGGTGATATCGGAATGAAGATCAATCTTTGAAAAGAATTTGGCTCCTTGCAATTTGGTCAAACAGGTCATCAATACGTGGCAATAGATACCTATTTTTGATGGTGACATGATTCAACTCCCGATAATCAATACAAAGTCGCGATACTCCCATCTTTCTTCTTCACGAATAGAACAGAGCACCCCAAGGAGAAGTACTAGGACGAATAAAGCCAATGTCTAACAATTCCTGCGCATTGGGTCTTTAACTCTCGAAGTTCAATAGAGCCATTCGATATGGGGCTTTAGAAATAGGTTTTGTGTCTAGGGTTTAAGGTCGATACAAAATTTAATTTCACGCCTGGGGTAGGCAGGAAGTTCTTCGGGAAACGTCAGAAATTTATTAACAATAGAAATATCGTTCAAAACCGACGTATTTTTGTTTAAATCGTGACATGAGCTAAGAAAGCTTGACATCCGTTTTTCAATAAACGAATAGCTTTATGGCTTGAGATGACCGTGATTGATTTTAATGGTTTGGTTGTTTGAATTCGCATAATTGGTTGATTAGGAATATGAAAGCTAACAACCTTACAAAAACAATCAATTTTTGCATGATAAGTAGTTAACCAATCAATCCCTAGAATCACGTCAAATGCAAGTAGTTTTAATGAAATAAGATCGACAGGTAATGTGAGGGTACCGATTTGAACCAAACAAGACTTATAAACAGTGGATGTAATGAAGGTTTCTCCCAACGGAGTTTCCACAGATAAGTCAAAGTCTAATTTCTCCGGAGTCAAATTTAATCGATGAGCGCAAGTAGGAGAAATAAAAGAATGGGTAGAACCGGTATCAAATAAAGTATAGACTTCATTAGAGTTTATGATAAGCTTACCCGTAATGACCTCATTCGGGTTCCTTGCTCTCTGGGAGGTCACAACAAACGCTCTCCCTTGCACTACCGGTTTTGACTTTTCTGGAACGGCTTTGGTGCCTCCATCCTAGTTGAATTTGTCTTTGGTAAACGACAAAATCGAGCTAAGTGACCTTTTCTTCCACAATTATAACATGCTTTGGACGGCATGACGCAGTTCGGACTGATGTGTCCCTCTCCTCCGCATTTGAAGCATATGATAGGTGGTCTTTCTCCTTCCTTAACAACGGGTGCTGGTGCTGACGTCTTTCCATCATTGTTGAATCTCCTTTTCTTGAAATGTCCATTCTTATTGTTTTGGCCTTGATTACCACCGAAGTGGTTACCATACTTGGCCTGTTGATTCCCTCCACGCTTGTTGTCACCGCTTCGATGACTACTCTCGCTGGTATTATAATTTTGTCTGCTGCTCTCTTTTAGTTACGTTGACTCGTCGTTATCGCGCTCCACTAATCGAGCCCTATTTACAACATTTGAATACAAACACGGTTTATGAGACATAAGATGTTGACGTATCTCCCGCTTCAAACCTCTTAAAAATATTCGCGCCATTCTCTCTTCATTATCCACCAAGTGGGGATTAAACCGTGATAACTCCGCAAATTTTGCCTCGTATTCATGACGACACGGTCATATTATTTTGTTCCAACTTGATAAACTCCACCTCCTTCATATGGCGAATACTTTCGGGAAAGTATTTGTCGTTGAACGACTCTGGAACTTCTCCCAAGATATCTTTAAAGCAAAAGAAGTTGAGTACGTTTTACCGATTCACACGAAGAATCTGTCTCTCCGCCGCAACATAAAAGGTGGCAAAGGAACCTTTTGCTCTCTCGAGCATCCCAAGACATCAAATATCTTGGTAATCTACTTTATCCATACTTCCGCCAGAAGTGATTTTGGCTCTCCCTTAAACTCCGGTGGTCCCAACTCCTTGAATTGTTTAGCGGTGACCGCCCGAGAGTTTTTCGTGTTTCCACCTACGTTTTGGACAGAGTCGCTCTCACTTTCTTTGTTGCATAAATTGCATAAAGCCTCCGAACATTTGATCATTCATCATTTGGTCGTTGTTGTTGTTTGCATGAGGATTGTCGCCTTCGATGCACATTATCCCGATTATTGATATGTGGTGAATCAACGATCGCTTTGTGCTCCATTGCTATTCTCAACATTCTCGGATGTCATTTTGAGACATCGCCACAAAACAAAAAGGTTAATTGACATGTAACAAATTATCCCTATATTCGACCGACCAATAAAATAGCACATAAACTTAGGTAGGTCATACTAGCGAAGGTATTCCCCATCTCTCCCTCCTAGTACTATTCTCACATCTTAGCCAGGATTATATCCCTAAGCTCGATACCAACCGTGACGCCCCAAAATTAGGTATACATCACCCATCTTGGGTAGTCGGATACATGGTGTGTAATTAATTTAAATACAACTTACTAATATAACTGTCGTGTACAATAATACGATATAAGCTGTGAGTTTGAATACAAATATTGTCTACTAGATATTATACAAACTCAAAAGGAGTCCTCATTACAATTATTATCACACTATTTCACGGAATAGTGAGGACTACTAATGCTATCCTCGGACCATTACTCCATTCCCCGACTCGTCGTCCGCCTATATTCTCATTTTCAAGAGAAACGGTGAAAGAAAAGGGTGAGCTCAACTAGCTCAAGAAGAAATATTATGACTAAGATAATGCGAATAAATTATCATTAGTCTTCAACAATGTTAAACCGATAATATACAAATAGACATCAAGTTTAGCTGCGTGAGAATATGCAATCCATTAAAAGAGTCAAGTAGAAAATAAAATCTACTATCTTTTATGATTTAAAAGGTTTTTCATCATCGTTATATATTTGAGACTCACTTTAATAAATATTCCACATCATCGAATCACCCCCGCACTACTGACGAGGATATTCTTTTTAGTATCGACCACCACAATTATTCATACTACGGGCCAAGAATAGTTGTGTATTCATTAATGGTCATGATCATGCCAACAATCGTCCATCAATGCACACTACTACCAATCGAGGATTTTTATCACATCATTTGTAACATTACGGTCATGATTACACCGAATAGTCTCTGGTCATAATCATACCAAGTCCATCTATGCACTACTGTGCCACGAGATGACTTTCATCACATCATTTGTAACATTACGGCCATGATTACACCGAATAGTCTCTCGGTCATAATCATACCAAGTCCATCTATGCACTACTGAGGCCACATATGACTTTCAACATAATATAAACATGAGGATGATGACAATGATATAAGAATTCAATAAAACAAGTTCAAGAATTATTTTATCCGGGAATTATTAACGCCCAAATTGTCAACATGATACTATTTTGTAGAGTAAAATTCAAGAATGATCGGAAGAATATTTCCATGAAAAGATATCTTTGGATGAAACGCAAATATCAAGGATATTCTACTAATTTCATGGAGTATAGAAGTCAAAGTTTTAACCATTTGGGTATAATAAAGAATGGAATAACAAAAGAAATCACCATGCATGCGATAGACCGCATGACGCAAAAGTTATTCCAATGTAATAATAATAACGGAACGAAAAAGTGAAATTCACACCAAGCAGGATGTTCCAAATGTAATAATAAATGCGGAATAATAAATGATGGAACCGTGTCCGTGCAGATAAATGCAGACAAGATATTCAAGAGTAATAATAAAGACGGAATAATAAAAATGGAACCAGTGCAGTGTAAAAACACACGAGCGAGGATATTCCAACAGTAATAATAATAAAGCGGAACCAGTCCGGTGTAAAAACACATGTGATGAGGATGTTCCAATGTAATAATAGAAGAATGTCACCAAGTATAGGTAAATCAGCAGCATATACAAAAGTTATTCCAATAGAATAATAAGCAATTGGAATAACAACAGTTTCTCTTCATGAATAAGAAAGAATAACACCCTTACGGGTACAACAAATAATATTCCCTACCTTAGAAGAACTGAATATTGGAAAATGAAGAGAATAGAATACTTTTTCTTCTTTCTCTCTATAGTTTCTCTCTCAGAGTTTCAATGAATTCGTAAGAAATAATGAAGGAATGAGCTTTCTATTTATAGAAAAACCGAGGGTGGCTCTTGGTCTTAATGAAGGGTCAAAATGACTCTTGGTAATATTAAAGAGACAACTACTATTTTGAAAGGGTAATTAACCTTTGGAACAAGAAGAGGCGATTAACTCTTGGTAATATTGAAGGGACAACTACTATTGAAGGAGGTAATTACTATCGACGAAGGTATAATACTGGCGAAGTAAATAAACGAAGGTAAATACTATCGACGAAGGTAATTACTATTGACGAAGGTAAATACTATCGACGAAGGTAATACTATATACGAAGGTAATTACTATCGACGAAGGTAAATACTATATGACGAAGGTAATTACTATTCACAAAGGTAATTACTATTGACGAAGAGACTCTTAGATGATGACATATGGGCCCCCATTAAATAATCAAACTTACCACAAACGTCTCATAACAGACTCTTTATATACATCAAGGATTGAATAAATATTACCACAAATCATTTTATTTTTAATCAACACATTTTAATCTTTCAACAATTATTAATCATTTATAACTTGTCGTCTCAATTAATAATATAACATATTATACAGATGATACTGTGACAATAATTGAATCAATAATATAAGAGATATGATGCAGCAATTACTGTAGCAATAATTGAGTATAGCTAAGTGACTTCTCACGTAAGCATCAATAATCAATACCGTGTGCTACTATGCAACCACGCGTATTACTGTACTTTTACCACCGGGTAGTTCAACAGTTTTAATGGTAACACCTCCGTCGTTATTTTTATAGAAAGATAATTTTGTTGTTTTCTAACTACGACAATACTTCCGTTAATGGGGTCCACTAATGATTGATGAGCGTCATGTATTTAATATTCCCCCAACAAAAAGAATATTCCCCGACCAAACGAATATTTTATAACAACTTGCTTACTTTGAAAAATTTATAAATATTACCCACAACTATAACATTATATCAAATTTATTCCATAATATTCAAAAATAATATTTATAGAAAATTCATCTTTATTTATAAAAGTTGGGGTCTTACAATTAATACTACGTTTTTTAGCTAAAAATAACTTTAAATGTTAATATTGTCCTTGCATTGGAATAAGTGATTATTACTTATTGGATAGAATGTAGTGAGGGAACCAAAGCTATACTTCCTCCGTCCATATTTAAATATCGTTTTAGAGCTTCTACCGTATCCCTAAATATATGACGTTTTAAAATTTTTAGAATAATTAGCCATTATTTTTCCTAAATTGCCGTTATTAATTATGTACCAAATTTCTAGACTCTCTCTTTACCCAACCTGCTAATTACTCCAACCGTATTTAGTTTTCACTCCCTACTTTTTCTCTCTTATTTTTTCTCTCTCTATTTCACTCCCTACTTTTTCTCTCTTTTATTTTCTCTCTCCATTTCACTGTTTCATCTCTCCTCTTCATCAATTTCAATGGTTTTCATCTCTTCTTATTCTAAAATTAATTATGAACTTTATTTTTTGTTTTCTCACGAAAATTTGCCTTCATTTATATGGGTACACAATAAAATTTCAATCTCTTCACAAAATTTTTGTTATGCCACCATGGATGACTTTGAAAACTTGGTACTACAATAACTTTCAAAACGTAAGAAAATTAGAGAAGGAAAGAGTTTTAAAAGGTGAAAAGTCAAGTTATTTTATGAAGAAAGAGAGAGAGAAAGAATGTAGACTTTTAGGTGACATAAATGAGTTTTTTTTTAAAAATATAGATAAACGTGTTGCTGAGATAGTAATTTTTTTTAAAAAAATAATCATATGTTAGGGGCATTTTAGAAAACTAAAATATTTTCAATCATTTCCTTAATTGGTGTGCAAAGACTTCTAACGTCATTTAAATAAGGACGGATGGAGTATTTAATACTTGGGATAATATTGAGAAACTAAGTAATTAATGCTTTATTGAAATTCTCAAACAATAAATATTAATAAACAAAAACACTTTCTCCAAAACGACATTTAAAAATAACAAAGGGAGTACAATTGAACTTCAACATGAATGTTTCTTAAGTTATTTTATATATATATATATATATATATATATATATATATATATATATATATATATATATATATAACATGTATTTGTTATGAATCAAAAATTGGCAAATAACATCTCTCTACCTACATTTTAAAAAGAGCAACGACTTTGATTTAAAAACAAACTTTGGCGTTCGCTAGTTATTCTAATGATTTGGATTAAACATGAAAGTGCCCCATAATACCCCAATTCCCAATTTAGAAGAATTTTTAAAAGGTCACTAGAATTTCTAGTGGATGACTTTAACAATAGTTCTTTGCATTCTGTAAGATCCCGATTTTTATGAAGTAAAAATCTAATTTAATTTATGATTATTATTCTAAAATTGTAAAATGTTAAATTGATAAATGGTCAAACGAATATTTAATCAGATAAATGAGCTAATAAAAGAGGAGAAAATTTAACTATAATTAGTGTGGGCCCCATGGGCGACTGAGTAATGAATATTACGGGGGGACAAAGAGACAATGGAGGGAAAAGAGAAATGAAAAGAATGGAAAAAGAAAGAAAGAAAAAGGAAAAGAAAGAAAAATAAAATAATAGAGGAGGCTTTCCTCCACTCCTTTCCATTCCCTTTTTCGGTGGAAAAAAATAAGAAGGAAGAGAGAGAGAGAGAGAGAGAGAGAGAGAGAGAGAGAGAGAGAGAGAGAGAGAGAAGAAGAAGAAGAAGAAGAAGAAGAAGAAGAAGAAGAAGAAGAAGAAGAGAATTCAAGAAGGTAATGAATAAAAATTCTTTGATTTTCATGATAGAAGTTAAGTTTTATGATGTTGGTGTATTTATGTTTGTATGTGATAGATTAAACTTACAAAAATATGAATCAAAGGAAATAAATCAAGAAATTACAAGAAGAACAGAATCTGGAAATTTTCAGAAAAATTAGTTTACTACTTGATTTTGTAAAATTCATAACTTTTTATGTATAATGAGTTAGGAGATGAGCCATATATCAAAAGAAAGCCTTGGAAGTAAGCTAAACGCAGAAATGAGAATCACTCAAAAATTCCTTGAGGATGGTTTGTGGTGACTGTTTGAATGAAACTGGTACGAAGAACTCGTAGTCTGAAAAATCAATTTTATTAAGCTCTATTGCGTGAGTTATAATGTTTAATCCAACCATTGGATCGTTGTAAATTTTGGATATGTTATACATATATAAGTTGAGTATATGTCCATAAATTTTGAACCGTTAAAGATTAACGTATGATTTGTTATGAATTTTAAGAGGTGACTGATTTAGAATTTTTGTAGCAGAATTTTTGGTAAGGTTATTTCTCTATGTTAGATGCGGAATTTGGAAAAACGTTCTTCTACAAAGTTGCAGAGAATTAAATTTCATATAAAAATGGCATAAGATCCGTAATTTTCTGATAAAAAGACTAATTATTATGAATTATTGAAGTTTCTGTATATTAAAATTTATAATTAAATAATCAGAAAAATTATTTGAAATTTGAAATATTTTTACGTAAATCTTATACTATCGGTTTAGAATTTCGTAAATTTTGATGAATTATTGAAAAGCGAAGTAATTATTGTATTTTTAATCTATTTATAGTTAGTTTAAAAATAGAAGAAATTCATAGAAAATTCTATAAATTGTGAAAAATTATGAAATTTCTTTGAAAAATATTATAATAATATAATATTAATATTGATGATGTTTTAAAAATATAAAAGTATGTGGAGTTAATATTTCTATTTTGAAGCTATTAAACAATAGTTTTTATAAATAGAAATAATTATAGAAAATTGTCGGATAATCCAAAAATGTGAAAAATATATGAAGTGAAGCAGGTTGTCAAGAAATATTTGTTTGGTGGGGGAATATTAAATGCGACCAGTAGCAATCATTGGTGGACCACATACTTGGAATAATTATTCGGATAGAAAGCGGCGTAAATAATATTTTTATAAAAAATAACAGCAAAGCTTTTACCATTAAACTGTTGAAATACCCGATGATAAAAATACAATAATACGCGTGTTTCCACAGTAGTACACGGTATTCCATAGTAGCACACGGTATTGCACAGTGATTCATATTATTGTATCCTATGTAAGAAGTCACTCAATCTTTCATTCAATAATTGTCATAATAGTTATTGCACAGTAACTCATATTATTTGATATGATATAATTAGACCAGTTGACAGTATTGTGAGTCTATGTTAATAATTATGAATAATGGTTCAAAGATTAAAAAGGGTGTTGGTTAAAGATAAGTATGATATGCAGATGTTTGTTCAATTATTTTCTTTTTACAAAATTAAGTTTAGCAGGACTTGTCGACACTCTACTTTTCCTAAAGTAATATGGACCACAACTCTATTATTGAACAAATTTGTTAAAACGTGTACAAGTTGGTTTAATTTTCTTTGTGGGACCATAAATTCCACTAACATTATTTTATGCAAGCTCATTTGGTTATTTTCAAAAAGCGTGTGTGCTAATTGTTTCCTTAATTTTCACTATAAATAGGTTGTTAGGGTTGAGCAACTAAACACACACCATCACTACACTAAAAATATAAAATTCTTTTACTACAATATTGTGAGTATAATATTGTAAGTATTTCTGTTGAGTGTAAGGTTACTCCAAGTGTAAATAAGGAATGTAAGCATTGTTTAAGTTGATCAATTTCACAGAAAGTAGAATCAAATCACATGCTAAGGTAAGGGGTATCATTTTTTTATGGTAAAAGGAATATCATTTTCTTTCATACTCCATATTATAGTAAGATATTATTATTCGTTTCTTCAACTTATCATTAAATGGTGAAAAGTCCTTAAATAATTAGAAAATCCTTAATAGTTTGTGCTTCATCTAATATCTTGACTTGAATCTTCCTATTCAGTTTTAAGTTATTATATTTGAGTCGGGAACTTCACATTTACTTGAACTTTATATTATATCAGGAATTCTAATCGATTTTCTGGATATCATGATGGCAATTTGGACTCTGGATAATTAAGTTGAAAATTACTAAGATTTATTTTATCTTATTATTCTGATTATTTCTATCCATTCATTATATATATATCATTGTCATCATCCTCATGCTTATATTATGATGAAAGTCATCTTTGGCCAGTAGTGCAAAGATGGACAGTTGATTATTAGTTTTACAGTTGTATATCTTTGGCTTACGTGCAAAGATGGACAGTTGATTATTGGTTTTATAGTTGTATATCTCTGGCATACGTGCAAATATTGTGACGCCCCCAAAATAGGTTCATACAACCCATTCTGAGTCGCCAAATACATGGTACATAATTCAAATACAAACTTAATTTATACAATTATCAATCTGTAAGTGTAAAAATACGACAAAACGAAGTCGAGAGTTTTAACACGAATATTGTCTCGTAGACAATTTCCAAACTCAAATGAAGTCCTCATTACAATTATTATCAAACTATTTCATAGAATAGTGAGGACTACTATAGCAACCATCTCGGACCCGCACTCCATTCCTCGACTAGTCCCAGCTATATTCTCATTTCCTAAAGATAACAATGAAAGAAAAGGCTGAGCTCAACTAGCCCAGTAAAGAATATCATGACTAAGATAATGTAGAATAAATTATCCTTAGTCTTCAACAGTATAAAAACTGATAGAATACAATAGACAACAAGTTTAACTGCAGCGAAACAAGCAATCCATTAGAATAGTCAAGTAGAGCATGCTGTCTACTATCTTCTATGATTTAAAAGTTCATCATCAATATTTTATCTCTGTAATATAACTCAATAAATAATCCACATAACCGAATTATACATGCACTACGGGCCAAGGATATTCATTAGTATCAAATCCACAAATTATCCATGCACTACGGGCCAAGGATATTCGTTATTATCATCAGTGGTCATGATCATGCTAAACAACTGTCCATCAATACACTACGGGCCAATGAGGACTTTCACCACATCATTTGTATGTAACATTACAGGTCATGATTATACTGATACATAATTCCTGGTCATAATCATACAAATCAATAGTCCATCTATGCACTACGGGTCAAAGATGATTTTCACCACAATATAAGCATGAAGTTGATGGTAATGATATAATAATTCAATCAAGTGAGATCAAGGATAAATATTCAAGATTTATAATTTAATTTATCCAGAGTTTAAGAATGTCCAAATTATAAACATGATAATTAATTGTGGAGTAAAACTCAATAATGATATTCATGTATCAAAAATAATTTAGACAGAAAAGAAACTAATTTTTGTCATAAATAGTACCCCAGGTGAATAGTACCCGAGTGAATAGTACCATATGAATAGTACTTTGTGAATAAAGGTCAGTATATATATGTATGAATAGTACCCGACATGAAAAGATTAAAATTTTATAAGAATGTTCAAAAAAATATTTCAAAGATTGAAACGATACTAGATGAAGCGCAAATTTCAAGGATATTCTACTAATTTCAAGGAGTATAGAAGCTTTACTTATCAAAATAAGTGTAGAATTAGGAATATGAAACAAAATAATATTACTTAAATACTACAGAGTATGGAAGAAAATATTATTTTTTACGAATATTGAATGAAAATAATATCCCTTACCTTAAAAAGAAAGTAATTCTGACTGGTATAGCGGGGATATTCTTAAAGAAAACTTGCACTGTTTGCTACACTCATAGTTTCCTTAAACTCAAAAGAAATATGCTCAATATTATAGAAGAAGAATTCTCTGATTCTGGTGTGATTTTCATTAATAAACTAAGCATCCTATTTATAGGAGAATGGCAAGATACTATTTAGAAAAATAATCACGGACGCACACTAAATGAATTCACGAGCGCGCACCAGCGGAAAATTTTGATTTTATTATTCATTACTATGAAATAAAATATTCTAATCAAATGAAAACTTTATATAAAATATAATATATTCTATTTAAAATCTAATTTATCGAATAACTTTATATATAATATAAAAAGTATTCTGTTTTATATAAAAAGTTTGATCAGAAACTATGGATACTGGCATACCATGCAGTCTTACAATCTCATTTATGTATATATGAGCAAGACGTTCAAGTGAATATGTTTATCATATATGTAAGAAATGAGCAGACTTGGTAAATCTATCAATAATGACCGAAATTGCATCTATTCCTTGAGAAACCTTGGGAAGACCAGTAACGAAATCCATGTTAATGTGCTTCCACTTCTATTATGGAATTTCAAGTGGTTGCAATGGACCTTTTGGTACTTGATGCTCCGCCTTGACACGTTGACAAGATAAACACCTTGAGATAAACTCCGCTATCTTTCTCTTCATATTGCTCCACCAAAATGTATGTCGAAGATCGCGATACATTTTGGTACTCCCAGGATGGATTACAAATGGTGTGTTGTGTGCCTCCATCATGATTTTATACTTCAAATCAGAGTTGTTAGGAACAAAAAGTCAGGAGTTAACTCGAAGTATTCATTGTTCATTGATTCTTTCTTCTGGAATAACACCTTCTTGGACCTTCTTCTTCATACACATCAGCTCCAGGTCTGTAGCTTGAGCAGCTTTAACTTTATCTATTAAATTCGGTTCTACTCGTATATTTGACATCATCATTTGGATCCCTAAAGTCTTTAACTCTATCTCCATCCTTTGTAAGTGATACAAAATGGGTCTTTGTGTTGACAATATCACATTTATACCCACATATGATCTTCTACTCAACGCGTTAGCTACCATGTTCGTTTTTCCAGGATGGTATTGAATGGTATGATCGTAATCTTTCAACTGCTTAAGCCATCGTCGTTTTTGCATATTGAGTTCCTTTTGGGTGAAGAAATATTTAAGACTTTTATGATCTGTATAGATCTCCACTTTCTCCCCATATAGGTAATGTCTCCAGATCTTTAGCACAAAAATGACTGCTGCCAACTCTAGATCATGAGTAGGATAATTTCTCTCATATTCTTTGAGTTGTCGTGAGGCATATGCTATGACTTTCCCATGTTGCATGAGAACACATCCTAAACCTCTACCTGAAGCATCGTTGTAGATGACAAATCGCTCCGAACCTGATGGTATTGTCAGAACAGGTGCTAAAATGAGTCTCCTCTTGAGTTCTTGAAAACTATTCTCACATTCCTCGATCCAACCGAATTTTATATCTTTTCAAGTCAATTTGAGTTAACGAGTGGCGATTCAAGAAAATTCTTCCACGAATCTCGATAATAACCAACTAAGCCCAAAAAGCTACGATTTACTTGATGAATCGACTTAGGTTAATCCCAACTTTTATTGCTTCAATCTTCATGGGATCCAATCGATATTCCATGATTCTATATCACGTGCCCAAGGAATTCTACTTCCTCAAGATGTAACTCATATTCTTCAATTTGGCGTATATCTTATTTTCACGAAGCTTTTGGAGTATCAGCCTCAAGTATTGCTCATGATCTTCACGACTTTTGGAGTATATGAGGATGTCATCAATAAAGACAACCACAAAATGATCCAAATATTCCTTGAATACTCAGTTCATCTTATCCATGAAGGCAGCGCATTAAGAGCATTAGTTAATCTAAAAGACATGACTAGGAATTCGTAATGCCCGTACCGAGTTCTAAAAGAAGTCTTTGGAATGTCATCAGTTTTAATCTTTAACTGATGATATCCGAAATGAAGATCGATCTTTGAAAAGAATTTAGTACCTTGCAACTGGTCAAACAGGTCATCAATGCGAGGCAACGGCTACCTATTTTTGATGGTGACATGATTCAACTCCCGATAGTCAATGCAAAGTCGCATACTCCCATCTTTCTTCTTTACGAATAAAATAGGAGCACCCCAAAGAGACGCACTAGGACGAATGAAACTGATGTCTAACAGTTCCTACAATTGAGTTTTTTAACTCCTGAAGTTTAATAAGAGCCATTTGATATGGAGTTTTGGAAATGGGTTTTGTACCGGGTTCAAGGTCAATACAAAATTCGATTTCATGCTCTGGAGGTAGGCCAGGAAGTTCTTCAGGAAATATGTCAGAAATTTATTAACAATAGAAATATTATTCAAATTTGACGTATTTTTGTTTAAATCCGTGACATGGGCTAAAAAAGCTTGACATCTGTTTTTCAATAAACGAATGGCTTTATGGCTTGATGTGACAGTGGTTGTCTTTAGTTGTTTTGTTGCTTGAATTTGCATAATAGGTTGGCTAGGAATATGAAAACTAACAACCTTACGAAAATAATCAATTTTAACGTGATGAGTAGTTAACCAATCAATCCCTAAAATCACATCAAATGCAAGTATTTTCAAAGAGATGAGATCAACAGTAATGTGAGGGTGCCGATTTGAATCAAACAAGATTTATAAATAAAGTGGATGTAATGAAGGTTTCTCCTAATGGAGTTTTAACGAGATAAGTCAAAGTTTAATTTTTTCGAGTCAAATTTAAGCGTTGAGCGCAAGTAGGTTAAATAAAAGAATGGGTAGAACCGATATCAAATAAGGTATAGACTTCGCAAGAGTTTATGATCATCTTACCCATGATAATTCGTTCGGGTTCCTCGCTTTTTGGGAGGTCACGACAAACCTCTCCCTTGAACTACCGGCTTTGACTTGTCTGGGACAGCCTTTGGGGTCATCATTACAGCTGGAATTGACTTCGCTATAAGGCATATTCCACCCTCAACTGCTTCGTCGTACTCCTAATCCATGATCTGAATCATTAATCTTCGAACCATATCGAATTGGGGTTGACAGCTCTGTACATGGTAATTAAAAATTCGATGTTAGTTTCTCCCAATTGCTATCCAAAAAGAGAAATACATATCATCTATTTTAGCCTTCTTGGATCGGACTTCTCTTTCTATAATATCAACGCATCGTGCGGATTTTACCCATGCATTCTCCATTCTCACTTGTCTAGTTGTTTCTTCTTTCAGATGATCTTTGACATCTGCATTCTCAGATTTCAGCTCTATTATCATATACTCTGCCAAAGAGAGCTTCTGTTCAAGCATCGCATGCCGGGTAACAAAATCTTAAATTATTGCATCCCTTTGTTCCATGACCGCTTGTCATTATTCACCTTGCTCCTCTAACTCACGGATAAGATCTTTCAGTTCAATATTTCGATCATAAAATTCTCCTAATAAATCCTCCTCAGGTTCCTCTTCTTCCTCACTCTCAGCTGTTACCTGTACGACTAGCTCAGGTGCAACTATTAATTCTTCACTCATCATATGGATATCTCTAATTTCTTCTTCGCCTGACATCCTATAATCAAGTTTAATAACTTAATTAGTACTCCCCAATAAAATCTTTGTTATAACAAAATATTATACTCCAATATTTATTCTTTAAATGAATCTCCTCAATTCATCACTTAAAACTCTATATGAGTTCATCTCTTGATTTTGTTACCAGACATGCCACATATTATCCCTATATTTTGACCGACCAATTAAATAACAAATAAGCATAGGTAGGACACACTAGCGAATGATTTATTCGTCTCTCCCCTCCTAGTTCTAGCCTCAGATATCCGCCAGGGATCATATCCCTAAGCTTTGAGACCAACTATGACGCTCCCAAAATAGGTCCATACAACCCATTCTGAGTCGCTAAATACATGGTACATAATTCATATACAAACTTAATTTATACAATTATCAACTATCGTGTAAAATACGACAAAATATATGTAAAATACGACAAAACGTAAGTTGAGAGTTTTAACACGAATATTGTCTCATAGATAATATCCAAACTCAAATGAAGTCCTCATTACAATTATTATCACATTATTTCATAGAATAGTGAGGACTACTATAGCAACCATCTCGGACCGTCACTCCATTCCCCAACTAGTCAAAGCTATATTCTTATTTCCTGAAGAGAACAATGAAAGAAAAGGGTGAACTCAACTAGCCCAGTAAAAAAATATTATGACTAAGATAATGTAAAATAAATTATCCTTAGTCTTCAACAGTATAAAAACTGATAGAATACAATAGACAACAAGTTTAACTACAACGGCACAAGTAATCCATTAGAAGAGTCAAGTAGAGCATGATGTCTACTATCTTCTATGATTTAAAAGTTCATCATCAATATTTTATCTCTGTAACATAACTCAATAAATAATCCACATCACTGAATTATCCATCACCCATCTTGAGTCGCCAAATACATGGTACAGAATTCAAATACAAACTTAATTATACAACTGTTGTGGAAAATACGACAAAATATAGCTGCGAGTTTTAACAGGAATATTTTTTTCTAGACAATGTCCAAACTCAAATTCAATCCTCATTACATTTATTATCACACTAAATAGTGATGACTACTAAAACAACCATCTCGAACCGTCACTCCATTCCCCGACTAGTTTCTGCTACGTTCTCATTTCCTGAAGAGAACAATGAAAGCAAAATGGTGAGCTCAACTAGCCCAGTAAGAAATATTATAACTAAGATAATGCATAATAAATTATCGTTAGCCTTTAATAGTGTTAAACTGATAAAATATAATAAACATCAAGTTTAACTTCAGCGGAACAAGAAATCCATTAGAAGAGTTAAGTAGAGTATGATATCTACTATCTTCTATGATTTAAAAAGTTTATCATCAATTTTATCGCTGAAACTCAGCTTAATAAATAATCCACATCACTGAATTATCCATGCACTATGGGCCAAGGATATTCATTAGTATCACGTCCACGAATTATCCATGCACTACGAGCCAAGGATAATCATGTTATCACCAATGGTTATGATCATACCAACAACTGTCCATCAATGCACTATGGGCCAATGAGGACTTTTATCACATCATTTATAACATTATAGGTCATGATTATACCGAATGATCCCTGGTCATAATCATACCGATCAACAGTCCATCTATGCACTATGGACCAAAGATGACTTTCATAACAATATAAGCATGAGGATGATGACAATGATATAAGAATTCAATTAAATGAAAGCAAATGAATTTTTTTTTAAAGATTTATAATTTAATTTATCCATAATTCAAAAATGTCCAAATTGTCAACATGATACTACTTTGTGGAGTAAAATTCAAGAATAATATTGTATAAAAAATGATTTGGACCGAAAAGAAATTAATTTTTGTCATGAATAGTACCCCGAGTGAATAGTAACCGAGTGAATAGTACCCCGTGAATAGTACTTTAGGATTAGTACCCCATGAAAAGTACTTCGACATGAAAAGGTTAAAAATTATCAAGAATGCTCAGAATAATATTTCCATGAAAAAATACTGGATGAAGCACAAATTTCAAGGATATTCTACTAATTTCATGGAGTATAAAAGCCAAAACTTAACAAAATGAATGTAGAATTCGAAATCTGAAACGAAATAATATTACTTACATACTACAGAGTCTGGAAGAAAATATTATTTCTTACGAGTATTGAACAAAAATAATATTCCTTACCTAAAAAAGAGAGTACTTCTGACTGGTAGGGCAGGGATATTCTTGAAGAAAACTTATACTATTTTCTACGCTCAAATCTTTCTTAAACTCTAAAGAAATACGCTCAAAATTATAGAAGAAGAATTTTCTGATTCTGGTGTGATTTTCAATTCTAAACTAAGCATCCTATTTATAGGAGAATGAAATGATACTATTTAGAATTTTTTTCTCACGAACCAACAATATGATTTCGGACGAAAAAGCATCACGAAAAAAAATTTTTCCGAGAATTCACAGGATGATATATATACATATATATATATATATATATATATATATATATATACTATCACTTTTACACCACCACTTTTATTCACTACACACACACACTCACACGCACAGCACACACACATATATATATATATATATATATACTTTATAACTTCCTACCGATTATTTTAAAAAATGGGTAAATGGGGGTCCAAATAATACACCAAAATTTATAACAAATACTTTATAAAAATTCCCTCAATATTTTTAACAACATTTATTCATCATTATTATAACTCGAAATATTAACAACCAGATCATTCCCAGGAAAGAGGGAACTTTCCGGTAAGGATTTTTCCCTATTGGCGCGCAATTAGGTGACCAAACCCCTTTCCTCGACAGAACTTTTTAGACATTGTTAATTATGCAAATAATAATATGAATAACTTGTCATCTCAATTATTGATTTAATAATATATAAAAATATTGACATTAATTGAATCAAACAACATGAGATACTATGCAACAATTACTGTAGCAATAATTATGTATAACTGAGTGACTTCTCACGTAAGCATCAATAATCAATACCGTGTGCTACTATGCAACAACACGTATTACTGTACTTTTCATCACTGGGCATTTCAACAGTTAATGGTAAAACTTTCGCCGTTATTTTTATAAAAAGATATTTCTGTCGTTTTCTAACTCCGACAATAATTCTGTTGTGGGGTCCACCAATGATTGTGCCGTTGTACGAATATTTCCTGTTAAAACGAATATTTCCCGACCAATCGAATATTTTATAACAACTTGCATACTTTGCAAAATTTGTAAATATTACCCACAATTATAATATTATAACAAATCCACACCATAATATTAAAAATGATATTTCGAGAAAAATTAATCTTTATATATGAAAATTGGGGTCTTACAACCTCCCTTTCTTATGAAATTTCATCCTCAAAATTAGGGTACATACCTGGTATGTCGAAGAGGTGAGGATACCTTGATTTCATTTCAGATTCTAATTCCCAGGTCATTTCCTCAACATCGTGGTTTCTCCACAAAACTTTGACTTGAGGTATAACATTGGAGCGTAGAATATGTTCCTTCTTATCCAAGATTTTAATAGGTACCTCTTCATACATTAAATCTTCTGCTATCTCATCCGGTTCTAACTCAATAATGTGGTTTGGGTCTTCCACATATTTACGTAACATGAATATGTGAAAAACGTTATGTTGGGAGAATACATATTATGATTTGATGTTTTAATGTATATGCTCATGATTATTTGTAAAGTCCTTTAAGTAATATATGTACAAGGACTTAGTGATAGATCAAATTTGTTAGGTTGATCTAAGCTCTTAACGTGTATCATTCTGTAATTGAATGTATAGAAAGAAAATATCAAAGCTAATAGGTTGATCTTGAGATGTAATAGATAGGCTTCGAAGAAATCGTAGTGTATCAATCTGATCAACATTGCAGAAGTCAAGGCAGAAACGTAGAGCTTCAAATATCGTAGTGTGCCTGACTTGAAAGGCCTCTTCTGAAATCGTAGAGTGGTCCCAACGTTTGCCGAGCCAACTCAGAGATCGTAGAATGCCCTCGGAAACGTAGAGTTTACAACTCAAGCAAGCGAAGATCGTAGTGTGCAAAGACTTAAGAGAAATCGTAGTGCTCTCGGCTGATAGCATCAGACCAGGCACCAAGGCGACAAGTCACCACGATCTGAATCGTAGAGTACCACGATCTGAATTATAGAGTATCACAATCTGAATCGTAGAGTATCATCTGTCTTGTGTTAGAAACGTCAAAGCCTCATGATTTGTATGGAGACAGACTTCAATATATGAGGAATGGATTCTAAATATTGCAGTTGTGACGCCCCCAAAATAGGTATACAACACCCATTTTGAGTCGCCAAATACATGGTACAGAAAGCAAACTATAACTTCAATAATACAATTATCGTGCAAAATACGACAACACATACTGTGAGTTTAAATACAAATATTGTCTTCTAGACAATATCCACATTCAAATAAGTCCTCATTACAATTATTCAAACACTATTTTACAGAAATAGTGAGGACTGCTAAAACATCTTTCTAGAACCATCACTCCATACCCCGACTAGATCCTGCAATGTTCTCACCTCCTGAGAAGAAAAATGGAACAAAAAGGAAAAGAGTGAGCTCAACTAGCCCAGTAAAGAATATTATGACTAAGATAATATACAACAATTTATCATTAGTCTTCAACATGGAAAAATCTGATAAAATATAATAGACAACAAGTTTCAAATCAATAACTGCAGTGGAAACAACAATCCATTAGAAGAGTCAAGTAGAGAAAGAATTCCACTATCTTCTAAGATTTAAAAGTCCATCATCAATATTTTATCCCTGTAACAACAATCAATATACATCTTTAATCAAATATTCATCTTTTTGCACTCTGAGCCAAAGATATTCATTTGTCTCACCAGTTGGTTATGTTCATCTCAACACATGTTCATCTTTGTACTACGGGCCAAAGATATTCATTAGTTAATCATTCATCTTTGCACTATAGGCCAAAGATATTCAGTAATATCATCAATTAGGACTGAGGATGATGAAAAATATTTTAAAAGAACGAATCCAGTGAAACAAAATAACAAACATTAGATATTCGTATTACAGTTTATCCAAGATCAATAATACTCCATAATAACTGATTTTGAAGCAAAATTCAAGAATAAAGATCAAAACATGGATACAATCAAAGATAGTAACTATAATAGACATCTTGGACAAAAAGGAGAAAATTTCATTTTTCGGTGAATAGTGTCGTATACGTGAATAGTAACCCCGACACAAAAAGTTCCAAATTTGATAAAAAGTTCAAACCAATATTTCGGCATAATGATATTGAAGAAAATAATATCATTTAAGAAGAAATAACATCCCTTACCAAAAAAACAAAGACTTCGATTGAAATATCTAAGAAAAAGGTGAAGGAAACTTGCACTGATAAATAGAAACTCACAAAGTATCTAAATACTCACAAAATACACTCGATAATATAGAGAGAGAAAGAGAGAAAGCTTATATTTCTGGTGTGATTTTCAATTCTAACTTAGCCCACTATTTATAGGAAAATGTTAGCACGCCGAAGCAGACTTGACCTATAACCTGATAGCTTTACCTGCTACTATTCCCACCCACCACATTTGAATAAAAATTCCAGAACATTTATCACCAACCAAAAGTGGGGCCTACCAATTTTAGAATTTTCCACCAAAATGATAAATTCCAAAAATTCAACAATTTCTGAACCAGCCACGTCTTAAAATTCATAACAAATCATACGTTCATTTTTAACGGTTCAAAATTTGTGGACATATACTCAATTTATATATGTATAACATATCCAAAAATCACAACGATCCAACGGTCGGATTAAAAATTATAACTCACATAATATATCTCAAAAAAAACATGGTTGGTTTAATTTTAATACCTCCATTCCAAACAAAAATCTTGATAAAACTCCTCAACATTAACTCCTTCATTTTTAACCATAATAAATATATCCAACATTTCTATCCACATAAAATAAATATTTCCTTATCATATGAATCAATAATTAATTATTCACAAATAATATTACAGAATCATATTTATGACAACCAGGCCTTTCTCAGGAAAGAGGGGTCTTTCCAATAAAGATTTCTCCATCTTGGCGCCGCAATTAGGTGACCAAACCTCTCCTGATGAACTTTCTAGACATTGATAATAATGCTATCTAATAATATTATTCAAATAATATGAATTATTGATCTGATAATGGGAAATACTGTGCACTGACAATTATTGAAACAACAATAATATAAAATATTAACGCAACAATTATTTAACCAATAAAATAAAATATTGAACATTAATTACTGTAATAATTATTGAGTAGTGCCTTCTTACGTAAGAATCAATAATTCAAAAATACTGTGCATCCACGTGTATTACTGTATTTTAACCACCGGGTATTCCAACAGTGTTAACGGTAACAACTACGCCGTTATTTATAAAAACTCAAACTTGTCGTTTTTTTCATCTTACAGTTATTCTGTTATGGGGCCCATAAATGATTACGCCGTCATACGAATATTCCCCGACAACAAGTATATTCCACGACCAAATGAATATTCCCCGACAACAATGATTATTTTATAACCACTTGCTTATTTTGCAAAATTAGCACATTTCACCAATAACCAAAATATTATATCAATTTAACACCTTATTATTCATAATAATAATTAGGGGAAATTCAATTTTATTTATAATAAGTTGGGGTCTTACAACCTCCCCTCCTTATGAAATTTTGCCCTCGAAATTGACAAACGTTCCTGGTGTTTCGAAAAGGTGAGGGTACCTCGCTTTCATTTCCAATTCCAACTCCCAGGTCATTTCCTCAATAGCATGGTTCCTCCACAAAACCTTAACTTGTGGTATAACCTTGGTGCGTAGGACATGCTCTTTCCTATCCAAGATCTTAACAGGTACCTCTTCGTACGTTAAATCTTGACTATCTAAATCGGTTCTAAAGCAATAATATGGTTCGGGTCTTTCACATATTTACGAAGCATAGATATATGAAAAACATTATGAACACGAGACATACTTGGAGGTAATTAGAGTCTATAGGCCACATTAGCTATTCGGTCAAGAATCTCAAATGGACCAACAAATCGTGGATTGAGCTTTCCTCTCTTCCCAAATCTTGTAACTCCCTTCCATGGAGCAATACGTAACAGTACATGATCTCCAATATTAAATTCCACGTCTTGTCGATGAAGATCAGCATAACTCTTTTGTCGATCTTGTGTGGTTTGAATACGTTGTCGAATCATTTGGATCTTTTCTGTAGTCATGCGTACTAATTCTGGTCCTAACAACGTTGCTTCTCCCACCTCGTCCCAGCATACTGGAGAACGACACTTTCGTCCATACAACGCTTCGAATGGAGCCATTGTGACGCCCCCCAAAATTAGGTATACGTCACCCATCTTGGGTCGCCACTTACATGGTACATAAATTCAAATACAAACTTAATTATACATCTGTCGTGTAACATACGACAATACATAAACTGAGAGTTCTAATAGGAATATTGTCATTTAGACAATATCCATACTCAAGGAGTCCTCATTACATTTATTGTCACACTATTTAATGAGAATAGTGAGGACTACTAATGCTATCTTGGGACCATCACTCTTTTCCCCGACTCGTCCCAGCTATATTCTCATTTCCTGAAGAGAACAGTGAAAGAAAAAGTGAGCTCAACTAGCCCAGTAAGAAATATTATAACTAAGATAATGCAGAATAAATTATCAATAGTCTTCAACAATGTTAAACCGATAAAATACAATAGACAACCGGTTTAAGCTGCAATGAATATGCAATCCATTAAAAGAGTTAAGTAGAAAATAAAGTCTACTATCTTTTAGGTTTTAAAAGGTTTTCATCAATTTTTATCACTAAAACTCAGTTTAATGAATAAACCACAATATCTAATCATCCCTGTACCACGGTCAAGGATTTTCATCAAATTATCAATGGTCATGATTATACCGAATCACCCCTGGTCATAATCATACCAAAAACTATCCATCATCGCATTACAAAGCCATCGAGGACTTTTGTCACATCATTTATATCAAGCCATGATTATACCGAATGATCCCTGGTCATAATCATACTAAGTTCATCTATGCACGTAAGCCAAAGATAACATAATATAACATGAGGATGATGACAATGACATAATAATTCAATAAAACAAGTTCAAGAATTAATTTATTCAGGAACTAATAACGTTCAAATTGTCAACATGATACTGCTTTGTAGAGTAAAATTCAAGAATGCTCAGAAAAATATTTTCATTAAAAATACTGGATGAAGCACAAATATCAAGGATATTCCACTAAATTCATGGAGTATAGAAGTCAAAATTTTAACCAACTGAGTATAATAGCGAATGAAATAACAAAAGAAATCACCATGCATGCGATTCAGCAGTATGAAAAGTTATTCCAACGTAATAATAAATGAGAATAATAAAAAGCGGAACCAGTCCGGTGTAAAGCACACGCAGATGAGGATATTCCAATAGAATAATAAAAAGACAGTAATAATAAAGACGGAACCAGTCCCATGTAAAACACACGCATGAGGATATTCCAATAGAATAATAAAGACGAGAATAATAAAGAGCGGAACCAGTCAAAGGTGTAAAAACACACAGCATGTGATGTTCCAACGGAATAATAAAATAATAGAAGAATATCACCAAGTATAGGGATTTCAGATATACAAAGTTATTCCAATGAATAAATAAGAATGGAATAATATAAGGATTTCACCAAGTATAGGGTATTTCATATATATCTGAAGTCATGTATAGGGTATGCCACTTTTACAAAGTTATTCAATGGAATAATAAAGAATGGAATAATGAAGTTCTCTTCATGAATAAAAAAAATAACACCCCTTACGAGTACAACAAATAATATTCCCTACCTTAGAAGAGTGAATATTGGAAAAGTGAAGTAGCAAAATATTTTTCTTCTTTCTCTCTATAGTTTTCTCTCCAGAGTTTCCAGTGAATTCGTAAGAAATAATGAAGGAATGAGCTTTCTATTTATAGAAAAACTGAGGGTGGCTCTTGGTCTTAACGAAGGGTCAAAATGACTCTTGGTAATATTGAAGAGACAACTACTATTTCATGAAGGGGTAATTAACCCTTGGAAACAATCAAAGGCGTTAACTCTTGGTAATATTGAAGGGACAACTACTATTTGTGAAGGGGTAATTACTATTGACGAAGGTAATTACTATTGACGAAGGTAATTACTATTGAAGAAGGTAATTACAATTAAAGAAGGTAAATACTATTGACGAAGGTAATTACTATTCACAAAGGTAATTACTATTCACGAAGGTAAATACTATTGACGAAGGTAAATACTATTGACGAAGGTAATTACTATTCACAACGGTAATTACTATTCACAAAGGTAATTACTATTGACGAAGGGACTCTTAGATGATGACATATGGGCCCCCCCATAAAATAATCAAACTTACCACAAACGTCTCATAACAGACTCTTTATATACATCAAGGATTGAATAAATATTACCACAAATCATTTTATTTTTAATCAACACATATTTAATCTTTCAACAATTATTAATCATTTATAACTTGTCGTCTCAATTAATAATTTAATACTATAAATATATTACGATGATGATCTTTGTGACAATAATTGAATCAATAATATAAGAGATATGATGCAAACATTCATTTGTAGTAATAATTTAGTATAGCTAAGTGACTTCTCACGTAAGCATCAATAATCAATATCGTGTGCTACTATACAACTACGCAGACATCGTATTTTTTACTCTTAGGGTAGTTCAACAGTTTTGATGGTAACACCTCTCTGCCGTTATTTTTTATTAAAAAAAATTTTGTCGTTTTCTAACTACGACAATACTTCCGTTGTGGGGTCCACCAATGATTGAGCCGTCGTACGAATATTCCCCGACAAAAAGAATATTCCCCGACCAAACTAATATTTTATAACAACTTGCTTACTTTGCAAAATTTATAAATATTACCCACAACTATAACATTATATCAAATTTATTCCATAATATTCAAAAATAATATTTATAAAAATTTCATCTTTATTTATATAAAAATTTGGGGTCTTCTGACCATGCTTATACTTGCTTGATAACTGTTGTTGTAGGAGAATTCCACCAGTGGCAAGTACTTATCCCAACTTTCTTTGAAATCTAAGACACAAAGTCTTAATAGATCTTCAAGGGTGGGGTTTGAATAGTCCTTTTCGATGCTTTCGTCTGGTTTGAGGATGGTATCTTTGAACTAAATCGTAAATCTGTGCCCATAGCTTTCTGCAAGCTAACCCAAAATCTTGAAGTGAATCTTGGGTCACGATCCGAAACTATGGATACTGGCATGCCATGCAATCTCACAATCTCATTCAAGTACATACGAGCAAGACGTTCAAGGGAATAAGTCTCACGTATTGGCAAGAAATGAGCAGACTTGGGTAATCTATTAACAATATCCCAAATCGCATCTATGCCTTGAGAAACTTTGGGAAGACCTGTAACGAAATCCATGGTAATGTGTTCCCACTTCCATTTTGGAATCTCAAGTGGTTGCAATGGACCGTTTGGCACTTGATGCTCTGCCTTTACATGTTGACAAGTTAAACACCTCGAGGTAAACTCCGCGATCTCTCTCTTCATATTGTTCCACCAAAATGTGTGTCGAATATCATGATACATTTTGGTACTCCCAAGATGGATTACAAACGGTGTGTTGTGTGCCTCCATCATAATTCTATGCTTCAAGTCAGAATCGTTAGGAACAAAAAGTCTGGAGTTGAATCGATGTATTCCTTCTTCATCGATTCTTGCTTCTGGAATAACACCTTCTTGCACTTTCTTCTTCATACGATCGCATTTGTGTCTCAGTAGCTTGAGCAGCTTTAACTTTATCGATTAAAGTCGGTTCTACTAGTATATTCGACATCATCACGTGGGTCCCTGGAGTCTTTAACTCTATCTCCATCCTTTGCAAGTCATACAAAATGGGCCTTTGCGTTGACAATATCGGACTCGTACTCGCATATGATCTTATACTCAATGTGTCAGCTACTACGTTCGCTTTTCCAGAATGATATTGGATGGTGTGATCGTAATCTTTTCAATGACTCGAGCCAACGCGTCGTTGCCGTGATATTGAGTTCTTTTTGGGTGAAGAAATATTTAAGGATTTTATGATCTGATAGATCTCCAATTTGTCCCCATATAGGTAGTGTCTCCAGATTTTCAATGCGAAAATGAATGCTGCCAACTCTAGATCATGAGTAGGATAATTCCTCTCATATTCTTTGAGTTGTCGTGAGGTATAGGCTATGACTTTCCCATATTGCATGAGAACGCATCCTAACCCTTTGCTCGAAGCATCATCAGATATAACAAATCCATCCGTACCAGATGGTATTGCCAGAACAGGTGCCGAAATGAGTCTCCTCTTGAGCTCTTGGAAACTCTTCTCGCATTCCTCGCTCCATACAAATTTTGTATCTTTTCAAGTCAACTGAGTTAACGGAGTAGCGATTCAAGAAAATCCTTCCACGAATCTCCGATAATAACCAGCTAAGCCCAGAAAGCTACGCACTTCGGTCACCGATTTCGGTTGCTCCCAACTTTGTACTGCTTCAATCTTCACCGGGTCAATAGATACTCCATGTTTTGACACCACGTGCCCAAGGAATGCTACTTCCTCAAGCCAGAACTCGCATTTCTTCAGCTTGGCATAATGCTTGTTTTCACGAAGCCTTTCAAGTATCAGCTTCAAATGGTGCTCATGATCTTCACGGCTTTTGGAATAGATGAGGATGTCATCAATAAAGACAACAACAACCGATCCAAATATTCCTTGAATACACGATTCATCATATCCATGAAAGCAAAGAGAGCATTAGTCATTCCAAAAGACATGACTAAGAATTCATAATGCCCGCATCGAGTTTCAAGGCGTCTTTGGAATATCCTCGCTTTTAATCTTCATTTGATGATATCCGAAGCGAAGATCGATCTTTGAAAAGAATTGTGCTCCTTGTAACTGGTCGAACAGGTCATCAATGCGAGGTAGCGGATACCTATTCTTGATGGTGACATGATTTAATTCTCGGTAGTCAATACAAAGTCGTATACTCCCGTCTTTCTTCTTTACAAATAAAACAGGAGCACCCCAAGGAGATGTACTAGGGACCTAATGAAACCTATGTCTAACAATTCCTGTAGTTGGACTTTTAACTCCTGAAGTTCAATAGGAGCCATTCGATATGGGGTTTTAGAAATGGGTTTTGTACCCGGTTCGAGGTCAATAAAGAATTCAACATCACGTTCTGGGGGTAGACCCGGAAGTTCTTCAGGAAACACATCAGGAAATTCTTTAACAACAAAAATATTATCCAAATCTGACTTGTCTCTGGTCAAATCCATAACATGGGCTAAGAAAGCTTGGCATCCGTTTTTCAATAAACGAATAACTTTATGGCTTGATATGACAGTGACTGATTTTAGTGGTTTAGTTGTTTGAATTCGTATGATAGGTTGGTTAGGAATATGAAAACTAACAACCTTACGAAAACAATCAATTTTGGCATGATGAGTGGTTAACCAATCAATTCCTAAAATATCATCAAAAGCAAGTATCTTTAAAGAGATAAGATCAACAGGTAATGTGATAGTGCCAACTTGGATCAAGCAAGATTTATAAACTGTAGATGTAACGAAGGTTTCACCCAACGGAGTTTCAATAGATAAATCAAAGTCTAATTTCTCCGGAGTCAAGTTTAAACGTTGAGCACAAGCAGGAGAGATAAAAGAATGGGTTGAACCGGTATCTAGTAAGGTATAAACTTTGCAAGAATTCAAGATTAGCTTACCCGTGATCACCTCGTTCGGGTTCCTCACGTTTTGGCTAGTCACGACAAACGCTCTTCCAGGAACCACTGATTTTGACTTATCTGGGACAGCCCTTGGAGTC
Organism: Panax quinquefolius; assembly: GCA_020205615.1. Classification (NCBI taxonomy): domain Eukaryota; kingdom Viridiplantae; phylum Streptophyta; class Magnoliopsida; order Apiales; family Araliaceae; genus Panax; species Panax quinquefolius. Next base: position 164,449 of record JAINUW010000704.1, read on the forward strand.
ACCATCCCCGTTGAACTTGGTTTTGCTACAGAACAATCCCGAGCTATGTGGCCTTCCTTTCCACAGTTGTAACATACCTTGGATTGTTGTGGACGATTTTAATGATGATATGTCCCTCTTTCCGCATTTGTAACATCTAATCGGAGGTCGTTCTCCTCCCCTAGAATTTGTTGTTGGTCTTTGGTGTTGTCTGCCGATGTCTTCCCGTCATTGTTGAATCTCCTCTTTCTGAAATTTCCACTTGACTCACCTCTCCTATTATCATGGCCACGATGACCACGCGAGTGGTTACCGCCTTTGTTCGTATTTTCCTCCTCATTTGGTTATCATCGCTCGATGATCGCATCACACCCAGATGACCTCGGTTGTGGTCCCTCGGTTGAATATACTCACTATCTCGCTCTAATAATTGAGCCCTATTGACAACATCTGAATACAGAGAAAATTTATGAGAGATAAGGTATTGACGAATCTCGGGTTTTAGACCTCTCAGAAACATCCGTGTCATTCGTTCCTCATTCTCTACCAAATGAGGTGCAAACCTGGATAACTCAGCGAACTTCGCCTCGTACTGGGACACCGTTATGTTGTTTTGTTCCAATCTAATAAACTCTACCTCCTTCATATTACGAATACTTTTAGGAAAGTACTTGTCATTGAATAGTTTCTAAAATGTTTTCCAAGACATGTTGAGTGCAAAGAAGTCGGGTACGCTCACGCAGACTCCCACCCGAAGAGTCCGCCGCCTCATGCGGAACATAAAGGTGGCGAATGGAACCTTCTGTTCCTCCGTGCATCCCAAGACATCGAATATCTTGGTAATTTGCTTGACCCACATTTCTGCCTTGATCGGATCCGGCTTTCCAATAAATTCTGGTGGTCCCAACTCCTTGAATCGCCTCATGTGATGTAATCGCACGTTGGTATCACTTCCACCCGTATTTTGTACACGAATCTCCCTCGTCTGATTTTGCATGAACTGCAAAAAGCTCCTAAACATTCCATCATTCATCGTTTGTTCGGTAGTGTTGTTTACAGAAGGAATATTGCCTTCCTGTTGTACATTCTCCTGGTTTGTGACTAAAAGTTGTTCCACAGTCTCATACACTCCATTGTTAACGTTCTCAGCAGCCATTCTTAAATACTGCCATAAAACAAGGGTTAATTAAACAAATTAACATATGACATAATATCCCTATATTATGTCTGACCAACAAATAAGCTTAGATAGGACACACTAACGAAGGATTTACTCATCTCTCCCCTCCTAGTTCTATTCCCGATCTCGCTTAAAGACCATATCCCTAAGCTTTGATATTAATCTGTGGACGCCTCAAAAATAGGTATACAACACCATTTTGAGTCGCCAAATACATGGTATGTAAAGCAAACTATAACTTCAATAATACAATTGTCGTGCAAAATACGACAACACATACTGTGAGTTTAAATACAAATATTGTCTTCTAGACAATATCCACACTCAAATAAGTCCTCATTACAATTATTCAAACACTATTTTACAAAAATAGTGAGGACTGCTAAATCATCTTTCTAGAACCATCACTCCATACCCCGACTAGATCCTGCTATGTTCTCACATCCTGAGAAGAAAAATGGAACAAAAAGGAAAAGGGTGAGGTCAACTAGCCTAGTAAAGAATATTATGACTAAGATAATATACAACAATTTATCATTAGTCTTCAACATGGAAAAATCTGATAAAATATAATAGACAACAAGTTTTAGATCAACAACTGCGCAATGAAACAATGACAATCCATTAGAAGAGTCAAGTAGAGAAAGAATTCCACTATCTTCTAAGATTTAAAAGTCCATCATCAATATTTTATCCCAGTAACAACAATCAATATACATCTTTAATCAAATATTCATCTTTACACTACAGGCCAAAGATATTCATTTGTATCACCAGTTGATCATGTTCATCTCAACACCTGTTCATCTTTGCACTACGGGCCAAAGATATTCATTAGTTAATCATTCATCTTTGAACTACAGGCCAAAGATATTCAGTAATATCATCAATTAGGATTGAGGATGATGAAAAATATTTTAAAAGAACTAATCTAGTGATACAAAATAACAAACATTAGAGATTCGTATTACAGTTTATCCAAGATCAATAATACTTCATAATAACTGATTTGGAAGCAAAATTCAAGAATAAAGATCAAAACATGGATACAATCAAAGACAGTAACCATAATAGACATCTTGCATAAAAAGGAGAAAATTTCATTTTTCGGTGAATAGTGCCGTATACGTGAATAGTAACCCCGACACAAAAAGTTCCAATTTTGATAAAAAGTCCAAATCAATATTTTGGCATAATGATATTGAAGAAAATAATATCATTTAAGAAGAAATAACATCCCTTACCTCAAAATAATAGTACTTCTGATCGGAATATTGGTATAAGACTGAAGGAAACTTGCACTGATAAATAGAAACTCACAAAGTATTTAAATACTCATAAAATACACTCGATAATATAGAGAGAGAAAGAGAGAAAGCTTATGTTTCTGGTGTGATTTTCAATTCTAACTTAGCCCTCTATTTATAGGAAAATATTAGACAGCCAAGGGATTTTGACACAACAACATGATGGCTTTACCTGCTATTATTTCTACCCACCACATTTGAATAAAAATTCCAGCACATTTCTCACCAACCAAAAGTGGGGCCCACCAATTCTAGAATTTTTCACCAAAATGATAAATTCCGAAAATTCAACAATTTCTGAGCCAGTCACCTCTTAAAATTCATAACAAATCATACGCTCATTTTTAACGGTTCAAAATTTGTGGACATATACTCAACTTATATATGTATAACATATCCAAAAATCACAACGATCCAACGGTCGGATTAAAAATTATAACTCACGCAATATATCTCAAAAACACTAGTTTAATTTTTAATACCTCCATTCCGACAAAAATACTGATAAAACACCTCAACATTAACTCCTTCATTTTTAACCACAATAAATATATCCAACATTTCTATCCACATAAAATAAATATTTCCTTATCATATGAATCAATAATTAATTATTCACAAATAATATTACAGAATCACATTTATGATAACCAGGCCGTTCCGAGGAAAGAGGGGGCTTTCCAATAAAGATTTTTCCTTACTGGCGCGCAATTAGGTGACCAAACCTCTCCTTGATAGAACTTTCTAGACATTGCCAATAATGCTATCTAATAATTTTACTCAAATAATATGAATTATTGATCTGATAATGGGAAATACTGGGCAGTGACAATTATTGAAACAACAATAATATAAAATATTAACGCAGCAATTATTGAACCAATAAAATAAAATATTAAACAGTAATTACTGTAATAATTATTGCGTAGTGCCTTCTTACGTAAGAATCAATAATTCAAAAAAAATTGTGCATCCACGCCAGACATCGTAATTTACCCCACGGGTATTTCAATGATGTTAATGGTAACAACTACGCCGTTATTTATAAAAACTCAAACTTGTCATTTTCTTCATCTGACAGTTATTTTGTTATGGGGCCCACAAATGATTACGTTATCGTACGAATATTCCCCGACAACAAGAATATTCCACGACCAAACGAATATTCCCTGACAACAATGATTAATTTATAACCACTTGCTTATTTTGCAAAATTTGCACATTTCACCCATAACCAAAATATTATATAAATTTAACACCTTATTATTCACAATAATAATTAGGGGAAATTCGATTTTATTTATAATAAGTTGGGGTCTTACAACGTCCCCTCCTTATGAAATTTTGCCCTCGAAATTGACGTACGTACCTGGTGTTTCGAAAAGGTGAGGGTACCTCGCTTTCATTTCCGATTCCAACTCCCAGGTCATTTCCTCAATAGCATGGTTCCTCCACAAAACCATAACTTGTGGTATAACCTTGGTGCGTAGGACATGCTCTTTCCTATCCAAGATCTTAACAGGTACCTCTTCGTACGTTAAATCTTCGGCTATCTTGTCTGGTTCTAAAGCAATAATATGGTTCGGGTCTTTCACATATTTACGAAGCATAGATATGTGAAAAACATTATGAACACGAGACATACTTGGAGGTAATGCGAGTCTATAGGCCATATTTCCTATTCGGTCAATAATCTCAAATGGACCAACAAATCGTGGATTGAGCTTTCCTCTCTTCCCAAATCTTGTAACTCCCTTCCGTGGAGCAATACGTAACAGTACATGATCTCCAATATTAAATTCCACGTCCTTTCGATGAAGATCAGCATAACTCTTTTGTCGATCTTGTGAGGTTTGAATACGTTGTCGAATCATTTGGATCTTTTCTGTACGCGTACTAATTCCGGTCCTAACAACGTTGCTTCTCCCACCTCGTCCAAACATACTGGAGAACGACACTTTCGTCCATACAACGCTTCGAATGGAGCCATGCTTATACTTGTTTGATAACTGTTGTTGTAGGAGAATTCCACCAGTGGCAAGTACTTTTCCCAACTTTCTTTGAAATCTAGGACACAAAGTCTTAATAGATCTTTAAGGGTTTGAATAGTCCTTTCCGATTGCCCGTCCGTTTGAGGATGGTATGCTGAACTAAATCGTAAATCTGTGCCCATAGCTTTCTGCAAGCTAACCCAAAATCTTGAAGTGAATCTTGGGTCATGATCCAAAACTATAGATGCTGGCATGCCATGCAATCTCACAATCTAATTCAAGTACATACGAGCAAGACGTTCAAGGGAATACGTCTCACGTATTGGCAAGAAATGAACAGACTTGGTTAATCTATCAACAATAACCCAAATCGCATCTATGCCTTGAGAAATTTTGGGAAGACCTGTAACGAAATCCATGGTAATGTGTTCCCACTTCCATTTCAGAATCTCAAGTGGTTGCAATGGACTCTTTGGCACTTGATGCTCCACCTTTACACGTTGACAAGTTAAACACCTCGAGGTAAACTCCGCGATCTCTCTCTTCATATTGTTCCACCAAAATGTGTGTCGAATATCATGATACATTTTGGTACTCCCAGGATAGATTGCAAACGGTGTGTTGTGTGCCTCCATCATAATTCTATGCTTCAAGTCAGAATCGTTAGGAACAAAAAGTCTGGAGTTGAATCGAAGTATTCCTTCTTCATCGATTCTTGCTTCTGGAATAACACCTTCTTGCACTTTCTTCTTCATACGCATCAGCCCCAGGTCTGTAGCTTGAGCAGCTTTAACTTTATCGATTAAAGTCGGTTCTACTCGTATATTCGACATCATCACGTTGGTCCCTGGAGTCTTTAACTCTATCTCCATCCTTTGCAAGTCATACAAAATGGGCCTTTGCGTTGACAATATCGCACTCGTACTCGCATATGATCTTATACTCAATACGTCAGCTACTACGTTCGCTTTTCCAGAATGATATTGGATGGTGTTATCGTAATCTTTCAACAGCTCGAGCCAACGTCGTTGCCGCATGTTGAGTTCTTTTTGGGTGAAGAAATATTTGAGGCTTTTATGATCTGTATAGATCTCCACTTTCTCCCCATACAGGTAATGTCTCCAGATTTTCAACGCGAAAATGACTGCTGCCAACTCTAGATCATGAGTAGGATAATTCCTCTCATATTCTTTGAGTTGTCGTGAGGCATAGGCTATGACTTTCCCATGTTGCATGAGAACGCATCCTAACCCTTTGCCTGAAGCATCGCTGTATATAACAAATCCATCCGTACCAGATGGTATTGCCAGAACAAGTGCCGAAATGAGTCTCCTCTTGAGCTCTTAGAAACACTTCTCGCATTCCTTGCTCCATACAAATTTTGTATCTGTCCGAGTCAACTGAGTTAATGGAGTAGCGATTCGAGAAAATCCTTCCACGAATCTCCGATAATAAACAGCTAAGCCCAGAAAGCTACGCACTTTGGTCACCGATTTCGGTTGCTCCCAACTTTGTACTGCTTCAATCTTCGCCGGGTCAACAGATACTCCATGTTTTGACACCACGTGCCCAAGGAATGCTACTTTCTCAAGCCAGAACTCGCATTTCTTCAGCTTGGCATAATGTTTGTTTTCACGAAGCCTTTCAAGTATCAGCTTCAAATGGTGCTCATGATCTTCATGACTTTTGGAATAGATGAGGATGTCATCAATAAAGACAACAACAAACAGATCCAAATATTCCTTGAATACACAGTTCATCATATCCATGAAAGCAGCAGGAGCATTAGCTAATCCAAAAGACATGACTAAGAATTCATAATGCCCGCATCAAAGTTCAAGGCGTCTTTGGAATATCCTCAGTTTTAATCTTCAGCTGATGATATCTAGAACGAAGATCGATCTTTGAAAAGAATTGTGCTCCTTGTAACTGGTCGAACATGTCATCAATGCGAGGTAGCGGATACCTATTCTTGATGGTGACATGATTTAATTCTCGGTAGTCAATACAAAGTCGCATACTCCCATCTTTCTTCTTTACGAATAAAACAGGAGCACCCCAATGAAATGTACTAGGACGAATGAAACCTATGTCTAACAATTCCTATAGTTGGACTTTTAACTCCTGAAGTTCAATAGGAGCCATTCGATATGGGGTTTTAGAAATGGGTTTTGTACCCGGTTCGAGGTCAATAAAGAATTCAACATCACGTTCTGGGGGTAGACCGAGAAGTTCTTCAGGAAATACATCAGGAAATTCTTTAACAATAGAAATATTATACAAATCTGACTTGTCTCTGTTTAAATCCATAACATGGGCTAAGAAAGCTTGGCATCCGTTTTTCAATAAACGAATAACTTTATGGCTTGATATGACAGTGACTGATTTTAGTGGTTTAGTTGTTTGAATTCGTATGATAGGTTGGTTAGGAATATGAAAACTAACAACCTTACGAAAATAATCAATTTTGGCATGATGAGTGGTTAACCAATCAATTCCTAAAATCACATCAAAAGCAAGTATCTTTAAAGAGATAAGATCAACAGGTAATGTGATAGTGCCAACTTGGATCAAGCAAGATTTATAAACTGTAGATGTAACGAAGGTTTCACCCAATGGAGTTTCAACAGATAAATCAAAGTCTAATTTCTCCGGAGTCAAGTTTAAACGTTGAGCACAAGCAGGAGAGATAAAAGAATGGGTTGAACCGGTATCTAGTAAGGTATAAACTTCACAAGAATTCAAGATTAGCTTACCCGTGATCACCTCGTTTGGGTTCCTCACGTTTTGGCCAGTCACGACAAACGCTCTTCCAGGAACAGCTGATTTCGACTTATCCGGGACAGCCCTTGGAGTCACCATCCCCGTTGAACTTGGTTTTGCTACAGAACAATCCCGATATATGTGGCCTTCCTTTCCACAGTTGTAACATACCTTGGATTGTTGTGGACGGTTTAATGATATGTCCCTCTTTCCGCATTTGTAACATCTAACTGGCGGTCGTTCTCCTCCCTAGAATTTGTTGTTGGTCTTTGGTGTTTGTCATGATGTCTTCCGTTATTGTTGAATCTCATCTTTTCGAAATTTCCACTTGACTCACCTCTCCTATTATCATGGGCCACGATGACCACCCAAGTGGTTACCGCCTTTGTTCGTATTTTTCCCTCCTCGCTGGTTATCATCGCTCGATGATGCATCCCCAGTATGACCACGGTTGTGGTCCCTCGGTTGAACATACTCACTATCTCGCTCTAATTATTGAGCCCTGTTGACAACATCTGAATACAGAGAAAGTTTATGAGAGATAAGGTATTGACAAATCTCGGGTTTTAGACCTCTCAGAAACATCCCTGTCATTCGTTCCTCATTCTCTACCAAATGAGGTGCAAACCTGGATAACTCATCAAACTTCGCCTCGTACTGGGACACCGTCATGTTATTTTGTTCCAGTCTGATAAACTCTACCTCCTTCATATGACGAATACTTTCAGGAAAGTAATTATCATTGAATAGTTTCTGAAATGTTTCCCAAGACATGTTGAGTGCAGCAGGCTGGGTACGCTTCACAGACTCCCACCAGTAGTCTGCCTCACCGCGGAACATAAAGGTGGCGAATGGAACCTTCTGTTCCTCCGTGCATCCCAAGACATCGAATATCTTGGTAATTTGCTTGACCCACGTTTCTGCCTTGATCGGATCCGGCTTTCCAATAAATTTTGGTGGTCCCAACTCCTTGAACTGCTTGGCTGTGACAGACCGCATGTTGGTATCACTTCCACCCATATTTTGTACACGAGTCTCCCTCATCTGATTTTGCATGAACTGCAAAAAGCTCCTAAACATTCCATCATTCATCGTTTGCTCGGTAGTGTTGTTTACAGAAGGAATATTGCCTTCCTGTTGTACGTTCTCTTGGTTTGTGACTAAAAGTTGTTCCACAGTCTCATACACTCCATTGTTAACATTCTCTGCAGCCATTCTTAAATACTGCCATAAAACAAGGGTTAATTAAACAAATTAACATATCACATAATATCCCTATATTATGTCTGACCAACAAATAAGCTTAGATAGGACACACTAGCGAAGGATTTACTCATCTCTCCCCTCCTAGTTCTATTCCCCGATCTCCGCCAGAGACCATATCCCTAAGCTTTGATACCAACTGTGATGCCCCCAAAATAGGTATACAACATCCATTTTGAGTCGCCAAATACATTGTACAGAAAGCAAACTATAACTTCAATAATACAATTGTAGTGCAAAATACGACAACACATACTGTGAGTTTAAATACAAATATTGTCTTCTAGACAATATCCACACTCAAATAAGTCCTCATTATAATTATTCAAACACTATTTTATAGAAATAGTGAGGACTGCTAAAACATCTTTCTAGAACTATCACTCCATACCCCGACTAGATCCTACTATGTTCTCACGTCCTGAGAAGAAAAATGGAACAAAAAGGAAAAGGGTGAGCTCAACTAGCCCAGTAAAGAATATTATGACTAAGATAATATACAACAATTTATCATTAGTCTTCAACATGGAAAAATCTGATAAAATATAATAGACAACAAGTTTTAGATCAACAACTACAGCGGAAACATCAATCCATTAGAAGAGTCAAGTAGAGAAAGAATTCCACTATCTTCTAAGATTTAAAAGTTTATCATCAATATTTTATCCCTGTAACAACAATCAATATACATCTTTAATCAAATATTCATCTTTACACTACAGGCCAAAGATATTCATTTGTATCACCAGTTGGTCATGTTCATCTCAACACCTGTTTATCTTTGCACTACGGGCCAAAGATATTCATTAGTTAATCATTCATCTTTGCAATACAGGCCAAAGATATTCAATAATATCATCAATTAGGACTGAGGATGATGAAAAATATTTTAAAAGAACGAATCTAGTGAAACAAAATAACAAACATTAGAGATTAAGTAGACACGGTTTATCCAAGATCAATAATACTCCATAATAACTGATTTTGAAGAAAAATTCAAGAATAAAGATCAAAACATGGATACAATCAAAGATAGTAACCATAATAGACATCTTGGACAAAAAGGAGAAAATTTTATTTTTCGGTGAATAGTGTCATATACGTGAATAGTGCCGTATACGTTAATAGTAACCCCGACACAAAAAGTTCCAATTTTGATAAAAAGTTCAAACCAATATTTCGGCATAATGATATTAAAGAAAATAATATCATTTAAGAAGAAATAACATCCCTTACCTCAAAATAACAGTACTTCTGATCGGAATATCGGTATAAGGCTGAAGGAAACTTGCACTGATAAATAGAAACTCACAAAGTATCTAAATACTCACAAAATACACTCGATAATATAGAGAGAGAAAGAGAGAAAGCTTATGTTTCTGGTGTGATTTTCAATTCTAACTTAGCCCTCTATTTATAGGAAAATGTTAGCACGCCGAAGCAGACTTGACCTGTAACCTGATGGCTTTACCTGCTACTATTCCCACCCACCACATTTGAATAAAAATTCCAGCACATTTCTCACCAACCAAAAGTGGGGCCCACCAATTCTAGAATTTTCTACCCAAATGATAAATTCCAAAAATTCAACAATTTCTGAACCAGCCACCTCTTAAAATTCATAAAAAATCATACATTCATTTTTAACGGTTCAAAATTTGTGGACATATACACAACTTATATATGTATAACATATCCAAAAATCACAACGATCCAACGGTCGGATTAAAAATTACAATTCACGCAATATATCTCAAAAACACTGGTTTAATTTTTAATACCTCCATTCCGAAAAAAAATACTGATAAAACACCTCAACATTAACTCCTTCATTTTTAACCACAATAAATATATCCAACATTTCTATCCACATAAAATAAATATTTCCTTATCATATGAATCAATAATTAATTATTCACAAATAATATTACAGAATCACATTTATGATAACCGGTAGTTCTCGAGGAAAGAGGGGCTTTCAATAAAGATTTCTCCTCATCTTGGTAGCGCAATTAGGTGACCAAACCTCTCATTGACAGAACTTTCTAGACATTGCCAATAATGCTATCTAATAATATTATTCAAATAATATGAATTATTGATCTGATAATGGGAAATATTGTGCAGTGACAATTATTGAAACAACAATAATATAAAATATTAACGCAGCAATTATTGAACCAATAAAATAAAATATTGAACGGTAATTACTGTAATAATTATTGAGTAGTGCCTTTTTACGTAAGAATCAATAATTCAAAAATACTGTGCATCCACGCGTATTACTGTATTTTAACCATCGGGTTTTCCAACAGTGATAACGGTAACAACTACGCCGTTATTTATAAAAACTCAAACTTGTCGCTTTTTTTCATCCAATTATTATTACATTATGGGGCCCACAAATGATTACGCCGTCGTACGAATATTCCCCGACAACAAGAATATTCCATGACCAAACGAATATTCCCCGACAATAATGATTATTTTATAACCATTTGCTTATTTTGCAAAATTTGCACATTTCACCCATAACCAAAATATTATATCAATTTAACACCTTATTATTCACAATAATAATTAGAGGAAATTCGATTTTATTTATAATAAGTTGGGGTGTTATAGCAGTACTCACCAGTCCCAAAGTTATAAGAAATATCCTTAGTATGCAACAAAGAAGCGTATTGAACAAGCTAAGGAAAGTACCATTAGTAAGGGGGAAAACACCTTTTCAGGTGTTAGGTGAGAAAGAAATCTGTGCTGTGTGTGTCGGTGGGCGTAATGCAATTCAGAAGATGTTCAGAAAAGTCTCCATCAAAGATCAGAAAGGTCAAACGCATTTAATGCTTCAACGAATGGATCCAACGGATAGTTTTGAAGATCACATATATGTAAATCAAACAGATGAGAGAGATAAGCAAGCATTGAATATACAACGTGAAGAACTCTCAAAGCTCAACTCTACGATCTGATAAATAGAAAAGCTTGCTCAGCTACTCAGTTCTTTCGGACAAGTGCTTAAACAGCAACTGAGTAGCAACCATCAAGAACTCAACATCTACCAATCAACTAAAGAAGAGTACCAAGTCTGCTGGACTTGAAGAGTTCTAAGTGAACTGTAAGAGAGCCAAGTCTTCTGGACTTGAAGAGTTCTAAGTGAACTATAAGAAAGCCAAGTCTGCTGGACTTGAAGAGTTCAAGAGTGAACTAAGAAGTTCCTAGACTTCTGGTTTAGAAGGAATCTGTGTGATTTAGAAGTTGTAAAAGATATCCTTAGTGGATTTCCTACTAGAGGAGTAGAAGAGTGGACTAGGAGCTTTAAGTGCTCTTAACCACTTAAAACGACTGTGTCTCTTACTTTCATACGATAACTGCTATATCTGCCATAACTGCTATAATTGCCTCACTTTCATAACTCCACTACTTTGTAAAGGAGATTAAAACAAACATTAATTCCGCTAAGTTTTAATCATCATCAACGAACAAGTTTAAAACGAAAAGATTTTTTTTAAATATCTATTCAACCCCCCCTTCTAGATAACTATTGTGCCAACTAGGAACTAACAACTGGTATCAAAGAAGGTTCTATTTTATAGCTTACAAGCTTTAGTAGATCCAATGGCACACGTACCCAGCGAATCAAAGACTGAAGGAGGCAGCAAGCCACCAATGTGCAACAAGGATAAATTTGCAAACTGGAAAGTCAGAATGCAAGCATACATGGACTCAATAGATGAAGATCTATTTGAGACCATTTAGAATGGGCCCTATGTTCCAACAAATCTTGCACCAACCACTGACGATCCAAACAGAATACAAATCAAAGTTAAAGAAGAGTGGACAGACAACGAGAAGAGAGTTGTCCAACTTGACAAAAAGGCCAAGAACATCCTGATCCAATCCTTAGAAGACGATCTGTTTGAAAACGTTGTCAACAGCAAAACTGCTAAGGAGGTTTGGGAAGCACTGCTAATCATGCACGAAGGAACTGAAGAAGTTAGAGAAAACAAACAATCACTCCTGACACAGTAGTATGAGATATTTGCTCATGTTCAGGGAGAAAACGTAACTGCCACCTATGAGAGATTCAACGTTCTGCTCAACTCTCTACGAGCATATGGGAAGATCTATCCTAACAAAGATCTGATCATAAAGTTCATGAGAGCCCTACCGAGTAGGTGGGATGCCAAAACCACTACTATAAGAGAGTCAAAGAATCTTCACGAGATGACAGTTCAACAACTATATGGAAATCTCCTGACATACGAACTTGAGCCGACTCAACGTGCTGAAACCCTATCAGAAGGAAGGATAAGGATGTTGCTCTCAAGGCAACTGAAGGTGCATCAAAGGTCAACACTGAGATTGACTCTGATTATGATGAGGACGATGATGAAGACCTTGCTATGCTGGTAAAAAGACTAAGAAGGTTCATGCGTCAAGGAAAAACCAGCAAGCCAAAGAAGGTCAGCAATTACAGCAGCCAGGAGCAAATGATTGATCTATGCTACAACTGTAAGAAGCCTGGCCACTTCATTGCCAACTGTAACAAACCTCTCAGAGAAGAACTAAAGAAGAAATCACATGCAAAGAAGGAATACAAAGGCAATAAAAGTCCTCAGAAGAGAGACAAAGGCCTGGTAGCTGGAGGATCGTGGAGTGATTCAGACAATGACTCCAATCCTGACTCCGGAGATGATGAAGAACCACAAATGGCTAATCTGTGCCTAATGGCCAAACATGTAAAGGACAAACAAAATTTCAACATAAATGATGTAAGTCTCGATGAGGTATTTGACTTCAACTCACCTGATGTAGACATAAATGATTTAAGAACTGCACTACATGGCATAACCACTGATCTACATCAATACATGAAGTGGTTCAGAGTTTTGTCTAAGGATCATTCACTTCTTCAAGAGGAGAAGAAGAAAGTTCAAGAAGAGCTTGAAACAACCCTTCTAAGTACTAACCTTCTCTCCAAGCTTGAGGCTGAGAATGAGATCTTAAAACAGACAAATAAACTCAATACACAAAGAGAGTCTAATCTAACCTCTAAAATTGAGGAACTAGAAAAGACTATCTCTACATGGAACAAATCCTCATCATCCATGGACTCCCTACTCTCTAGTCAGAGAAGTACATTCGACAGAACAGGCTTAGGCTTTATGGAATCCATCTCAGAGCCATGTGTGGAAAAGACAAAGGAAACTAGCACTAGTAATGCCTCAAGTTTTAGTAGAAGGATTACCTTTGTGAAATCCTCTTAGAAGAACCAGTTCAACCATGTTCTACTGTTTCCATTCACACTCAAAGGAGTAAAGGATCGCATACTGGCCTGGGCTTCATGAAAGAGAAGAGTAACCTAACCTCAACTCACCAACCTCAAAGAATCGTAGGGTCAAGCAAGACCAACTCTACGAATCAACTGGGAAGGTACAGTAGAGGTAAGGCACACTCATCACTATTTATGAAATCCAAGGACACGTGGAAGAATGAGAATCAGTTTAACAGAAGGACAACTATAGAACCACACAAGTTCAAATGGAGGATGAATCATTATACACACACATGCATGCATCATACTAGATGTTTTATATGCAATAAATATGGTCACAAGGCTGCCAACTGTTATTATAATTCCATATATGTGAGACCCAAGATTAAACAGATTTGGGTCCCCAAAGGCACTAACAAAGAAGGACCCATGCAAATATGGGTACCAAAATGAAGGTTCAATGTTTTGACAGGAAAAGATCTCCACGATCACAACATGATATCTGGACAGTGGATGCTCAAGGCACATGACAGGGAACAAAGCGCTTCTATCTAACTACATAGAAAAGGAGGGTCCCTCAGTCATCTTTGGAGACAACGGCTCGGGCAAGACAAGAGGATACGGCTCTGTTGGTAATGGTGCAGTATCTTTTAGCAAAGTAGCATATGTGGAAGGTCTCCAACACAACCTTCTAAGCATCAGCCAACTCTGCGACAAGGGTCATCAAGTAACATTCCTCAACAACCAATGTCAAGTCAGAGATTTAAAGACATCTGCTGTAAAGCTAACCGGGACAAGAGAAGGAAATGTCTACACAGTGAATCTTGGTCAACTAAGCTCAGACGAGACAATATGTTTTCTGGCAAAAACATCTGAAGAAATGAGTTGGCTATGGCATAGACGGTTGTCCCACTTAAACTTCAAAAACATGTCTAAACTAGCATCAAAAGATCTCGTTGCTGGCCTACCTAAGTTCAACTTCGTAAAGGAAAGGCCATGCAATGCCTGTCAGCTTAGAAAGCAAACCAGAAGCTCATTCAAGAGCAAAACTGCCAACTCTATTGATAAGCCCCTGCAGTTGCTCCTAATGGATCTATTTGGGCCAATTCCAACAACTAGTCTTGGAGGAAAAAGATACTCTCTAGTTATAGTCGACGACTACACCGGATTCACACGGGTATTCTTCCTAACTTCAAAGGATGAAACGAGCTCCCAATTAATTAAGATGTTCAGACTGGTGATGAACGAGAAAGGAGAGAAGATTAAGGCCATAAGGAGTGATCATGGAAGAGAATTTGACTTCTCAGAAATGGACCAGTTCTGCACAGAAAATGGCATCAGTCATAACTTCTCAGCTCCACGAACTCCTCAACAAAATGGAGTAGCTGAAAGAAAGAACAGAACCTTGATAGAGGCTGGAAGAACTCTACTAGTAGCAGCTCATCTGCCTGAATACTTCTGAGCAGAAGCTGTTAACACTGCATGCTACACGTAGAACAGATCACTAATACACTCTACGATCAAGAAGACACCCTACGAACTGTGGAAAGGAAGAAAGCCAAGTGTCAGCTACTTTCATGTTTTCGGCTGTGCATGCTACATTCTCAACAATGGAAAGCAGTACTTGACAAAATTTTAGCCCAAGTAAGACGAAGGAATCTTTCTTGGATATGCCACAGACAGTAAGGCCTACAGAGTGTTCAACAAGAAGACACTGAGTGTTGAAGTCTCGATTCACATCATCTTTGATGAAACAGACTTAGACAATACAGTGCTTCAAGACACTACGACCGATAATGCAGACACTATGAATGAAGTCGTTGAGCTCAACACTATGATCGTAGTGCCAGATAGTGAAATCGTTAAGAAAGAAAATGAGATTGTAGAGAGGTCTATGCAAGACAACGAACCTCCACACCAAGAAGAAGAAATAGATCTTGAAGACTTAAGACAAGAAGGCATCGGGAAGATGTCCCAACCCGAAATAGATGGGCCAGAGATCACACTCAAGATCTAATCATTGGAGATCTGAGTGCTAGAGTCAAAACAAGAGCTGCCACTCAAAATGAATGTTTTTATCTAAGCTTCCTGTCACAAATAGAACCAAAGAAGATAGAGGATGCTATGGAAGACTCTAGTTGGATAGAAGCCATGCAAGAAGAACTCAACCAATTTGAACGAAGCAAAGTATGGAGATTGGTACCAAGACCAAAGAGTCATCTTGTCATTGGAACCAAGTGGGTCTTCAGAAATAAAATGGATGAAGATGGAGTTATAACCAGGAACAAGGAAAGATTAGTGGCAAAGGGCTACTCTCAAGAAGAAGGCATTGACTACGATGAGACATTTGCTCCTGTTGCCAGACTAGAAGCCATCAAAATCTTTCTTGCCTTTGCTGCTCACATGAAGTTCAAAGTCTTTCAGATGGATGTCAAAAGTGCATTCCTAAATGGAGAACTCCAAGAAGAAGTCTATGTAGAGCAACCTCCAGGTTTCATCAATCCATCTCTTTCTAATTATATTTATAGATTAGACAAAGCCTTATATGGTCTTAAACAAGCACCTAGAGCATGGTATGAAACACTAACTAACTTCTTGATTGAAAATGGGTTCACTAGAGGTAGAGTAGATACCACATTATTTCTTAGAAAGCATAAAGACAAAGTCTTATTAGTTCAAATATATGTTGATGATATTATTTTTGGTTCTATTGACGAAAAGTTATGCAAGAGATTCTCCAAGCTAATGCAGAGCAAGTTTGAAATGAGCATGATGGGTGAGCTGAATTTCTTCCTTGGACTGCAAGTAAAGAAGACTGATGAATGAATCTTCATAAACCAAGCCAAGTACATCAAAGACCTACTTAAGAAGTATGGCATGGAATTAACCTCTCCCATGAAAACCCCAATTGCTCCTGCAACCAAACTTGGCAAAGATGAAACAGGTAAAAGTATTGATATAACTCAATACAGAGGTATGATAGGCTCTCTTTTATATCTAATTGCCAGTAGACCAGACATAATGTTTGCAACATGCATATGTGCTAGATTTTAGGCTAACCCTAAAGAATCTCACTTATCTGCTGTAAAGAGGATTTTCAGGTATCTCAAGGGTACACCTTACCTGGGGCTTTGGTACCCCAAGGAATCCTCATTTGAACTAACAGGATATATATATGCTAATTTTGCAAGCTGCAAAATAGATAGAAAGAGTACCAGTGGCACCTGTAATTTGTTAGGAAACAGACTTGTGTCCTGGTTTAGCAAAAAGCAAAACTCAAAGGTTCACTTAATCGAAGTTTGAATACATTCTTTCTTTGGAAGTCATTACTCAGATCCTATGGATGAAAAATCAGCTAGCTGATTATGGGTTTGATTTCAAATCTATTCCCATTCACTGTGATAACACAAGTGCTATAGCAATAACTCATAATCCTGTTATGCATTCTATGACTAAGCATATAGAAATAAGGTATCACTTCATTTGGGATCATGTGCAAAATGGAACTATATCTTTACAATATATCCCTACTGAAAATCAACTTGCTGATGTTTTTACAAAACCTCTAGATGAATCCAGATTTAATAAGTTAATAAGTGAGCTAGGCATGCTAAATCTACAACCATAAAATATATGCTCTAGATTGTGCTAACCATAACAGATACAAACGCTAAACTCAAAATCGTAGACATGATCAAGGGAAGTCCGCGATCATAGAGCTGAACAGACAAAACTACCTCAACGATCGTAGCAAAGACTCAACCATCGTAGTGAAGACTCAACGATGACAAAAGCCCCATCAACAAAGCAAGAATGCATCTTGTGATGATAAGCTTCAAAACAAAGCAATCCCTCTGATAAGCGCCTCAGGAACAAACCTAACCCTTGACTCACTCCAAGAGGTTGGCCCTTCCTAAGTTACCTTAAAAGAATGCTATGTCAAAAACTCATCACAAGGATCCGGTCAGACTAGACGATCGTAGATCAAACACGATGGTTCTTTGAATGGACTTCGACGATCGTAGCTTCGAGACATGACAAATCTTTGGGCGGACTCGATGATCGTAGCTCGTATACATAGCGAATCTTTGAATAGACTCGATGATGATCGTAGCTCGCATAACAAGAGGCGAATCTTTGAGCAGACTCGACGATCGTAGCTCAGACACGACGAATGTTGAACAGACTCGACGATCGTAGCTCAGACACGATAAATGTTGGATAGACTCGACGATTGTAGCTCAGACACGATGAATGCAGAACAAACTCGACGATTGTAGCTCAGACACGATGAATGCAGAACAGACTCGATGATCGTAGCTCAGACTTGACAAATGGAAAGTAGACTCAACGATCACAAGACTACCTCAGCGATCGTAGTCCTCCCTAAGGACACATCAGCTCTGCAGAAGTCAAGGGCAAATCAGTACAATCCTTATCAGTCGTCAAAATCGTAGAGCCAAGCAAAAGTCGACACCTGCCCCACTAAGCAAAATGGAGAGAGGGAAGTTACATATACTCTTTGAAATCGTATTTTTGAAAATCAGAAGTTCGAAAGATAATCTCTCTCATCCTCTCCCAAAGAAAAAACCCTAAATCAGAAGAAAGCTCAGTCAAATCTCACTTCTAGCAAGAAAATCAATGGTGACTTCCAGTGTAATCTCCGGCTACAGACTTTATTTTGACGAGTTCAAAATAGCTCAACCTAATTTTCATAAGACTCTGGCGCTACTGAAGAAGGAGGGTCTCGAAGATACTTTGGGCACAGACACATTGATCTATCCCAAGCTAGTTAAAGATTTCTACAAGAATGGTGTGTTTAAACACGACACCATCACTACAAGAGTAAAGGATGTGGAAATTAGTCTGAAGGCTGAAGACATCAACCTCACCCTAGGTCTCACAAATGAACGGCATTCGTTCATAGTCAGCATGGGTTTCCAAGAGGGACTCAAAAGAATGCATCACAAGAAACTCCCCTCTGTGAAAGGGTACAAGAAGAAAGAGTTCCCACAGAGGTATGAATTTCTAGCCGATATAGTTAGGAAATGTATATGCTGCAAGAGCTCAGGTCATGACTCTGTGAATGAAGTACAACTTAAGCTCATGACTGCCATGTGTTATGGAATACAACTCAACTATGGAGCCCTATTGCTCGAGTGGATTGGTAAGTGGATCATCTACTCAAAGAAGTCAAAAAGCCCTCAAAAGATGCTCTACGGGCGATTCATAAGCATCATTCTACAGTCTGCTCTGGGTGACAAAATTGGGGATGAAGAAGGAGAAGCTATCAATCCAAGCAGACGAATGACCCAGAAATTGTTTAAAAATTAGAAGAGGAACCCAGGTGAGTATGTTCGCATGATGACCGAGTTAAGTGGAAGAACTGGTGATCCAAGGACTCAGGCCTTCCAGGAAATATGTCTGTTGTCAAGGAAATCGAAGAAGAATGAGAAGCAAACAAAGGAGAACCCTCTGTCCTTGTCAAAAAAAGCAAGGGCAAGAGGAAGCTTAAGGCAAGGATGGAAGAAGAACCCCAGGGATCCACAATGATAGACCAGTAGAGTCCTCTGACATTGAGACTCTAAGGATTCTAAGAAAGAAGCAACAGCAGGCTGAGGCTAAAGAAGATAGAGCCACCATATCTTAGCTGCTGAAGAAGAATAAAATCAGCCACAAACCCAAAAAGCCATCCATCTCCTCAATCGTAGAGTCTCTATTGATCGTAGAGACCAAACCAAGCACATCAGGCAAGGAAGTGGATGCATCAAGCATATTGGCTGACCAACAAGACAAAACTGAGGTTCAAGAAAGTCCTGAGGCTGTGGCTCAGCCTAGAAAATCAAGCAGAAAGCTGGTCAAGAAATACATCCTTGAGAATGAAAAAGTTCTCAAGAAGGAAGCAAAGAATGTAGTTGCCAAAAAAGAACTGTCCAGAGCAAGTCAAGAGGACAATGCTCCAGCTGAGGGGAGATCCTTAAAGTTCTCATGATAGAGAATACACCAGCTGAGGGGGAGACACCTGAAGCTCTAGAAGATGCTCCAGCTGAGGGGGAGTTTTTGAGCTTACAAGAAGATGATCAAGTTGAGGGGGAGCCTTAGGATATCTCCATGGAAGAAGAAGAGGTCCCTGCCATAAATGAAGAAGAATCAGTGCAAGAACATCAAGAGACCATTGAGATAATGGAATCCTCCAACAAGAACAGAGAAGAGGAAGAAGATGATGATGATCTTGAGATCACTGGTGTGGGCAAAGATGGGTATAGAAGCTATCTCTACAATCAGATGTTCTCTTACCTACCCATGATGCCATATCATAAAGCCCAAATCCTAAACTCTTGGGATCACATATTCTGGAGCTTCAAAGAGTATCCAGCCATCTCAGTACTAGCCAATGGATTCCCAGGAAGATTCACCTTTGCCAAGAAGTTACTTACCAACAACTCTTCCTCAAAGGATAAACCTGAGGTATTGTCTATCCCAACCCTCTTCGGAGTTAATCACTTGCCATCATCCTCATTTAGCCATTTTTATGAATTCCCACGATGGTTGGAAGTGATACTTCATCCACTAAATCAGTTTTCAGTTGCAGAATCCCAAAATTCTAGAACTGAGGAACCAAATGCAGTCAACTTCATATTGCTCCCTCAAACTATAAACTCTACGATCACGGACTCTAGCCCCATTGCAGAGTCATCACCTCAAATCATAGAGTCACCAAACACAAACATCTTAACCCAGGCCCCTCCATCAGATATTCCATCTTCCTCCTCAAATGAATATTTTAATCTTGATCTTGCCCTCTACTCCCTGCAAGATCAATCCCAGAAAATATTCCCTCCATTCAACAATCCTCAACCCAGTGATACACTCCCAAATCTGCCCACGAAAGATGACTTGAAGGAAGCATCCAAGAACATGGTCAAGAACATAGAAGAAAGCATGGAAACTCACTCAAACCTCATTCATCTTCGGCTGAATCAAATGATCACTGCTGCAAATAATCTCCTTGGCACTATGAACGCTGAGCTTACAAAGAAGTTGAGGGAAATTATCTAAGAAATTCTTTAAAGCATGAAGGACAAAGATGAGATTCACTTCCAGATAGCTACAAAACAAAGAGAGGTTATCCTTGAAATACCGAAATCTCAAGAAACACAAAATAATCTTATGCTGGAGAACATTATCAACCTGAAAGTTTTAGTCAAAGAATTCCAGAAAGCTTATGTAAATTAGAAACAGCAGACTGACATTGTTCTAATTTCCCTCCGAAACAAAGAAGCTAGATCTGAAGTCCTGATCAAGGAAAGTTGAGAGGACATTGCTCAAACACAAAGCCAACTCAACGAGCTTGTCCAAGGAGTAAATCGACTTTCTACAGACATTCGAACCCTTGATGCTGACATAAAGGGGGAGAATAAAGGGAAAAGAGTTTAAGGAGATCAGGGAGGCCAGGGCAGAGGAAGAGGAGGTCAAGGAAGCCAAGAAAGGGGTAGAGGACAATTTCACGCTCAAGCGTCAAGAAGCCCTCCTGCAAGATAATTCCACCAACAGACTCGACGATCTGATCAACAGGAAGTCTTAATGGCTCATCCATTAAGGAGTCAAGGGCCAGCCACTAGTTCTCAAAATATGACCACTACAAGCCTAAGAATGCCAATTGGAGATCCTGCATTCAGGAATAGACATGATCACAACCCCTTGATAAGTCCAAGTGAGCTGGAAGAGTTAACCAGAAGGGATGAAGCTAGAAGGAAAAGAAGGGCTGAGGAGTATGCCAATCCTCCAAGGAAAAGATTAAAGAAATAGAGATAAGTAAAAGTTTAAATTCTTATTGATGTAAAGCTAAATTGTAGTACTCTTCAATCATCAATAAATTCATGCTTATTCTCTAGAAATTTTAGCTGCTCACTGAAATACTAAGTCATGTTTAAATTTCCTGCAAATGCATCTAGACACTAATAATCATGACAACAAATCTCCTTGGTTATGTCAACATCAAATAGGGGGAGATTGTTGGGAGAATGCATATTATGATTTGATGTTTTAATGTATATACTCATGATTATTTGTAAAGTCCTTCAAGTAATATATGTACAAGGACTTAGTGATAGATCAATTTTGTTAAGTTGATCTAAGCTCTTAACGTGTATCATTCTGTAATTGAATGTATAGATAGAAAAGATCAAAGCTATTAGGTTGATCTTGAGATGTAATAGATAGGCTTCAAAGAAATCGTAGTGTATCAATCTGATCAACATTGCAGAAGTCAAGGCAGAAACGTAGAGCTTCAAAGATCGTAGTGTGCCTGACTTGAAGGGCCTCTTCGAAAATCGTAGAGTGGTCCCAACGTTTGCCAAGCCAACTCAGAGATCATAGAATGCCCTCGAAAACGTAGAGTTTATAACTCAAGCAAGCGAAGATTGTAGTGTGCAAAGACTTAAGAGAAATTGTAGTGCTCTTGGCTAATAGCATCAGACCAGGCACCAAGGCGACAAGTCACCACGATCTGAATCGTAGAGTACCACGATCTGAATTGTAGAGTATCACGATCTGAATCGTAGAGTATCATCTGTCTTGTAACAAAAATATCAAAGCCTCATGATTTGTATGGAGACAGACTTCAACATATGAGGAATGGATTCTAAATGTTATAATACGCATCAGTCCCAAAGTCATAAGAAATATCCTTAGTATGCAATAAAGAAGCGTATTGAAGAAGCTAAGGAAAGTACCATTGGTAAGGGGGAAAACCCCTTTTCAGGTGTTAGGTGAGAAATCAGTCTGCTGTGTCAGAAAAGTCTCCATCAAAGATCAGAAAGATCAAACGCATTTAATGCTTCAACGGATGGATCCAACGGATATTTTGAACATCACATATATGCAAATCAAACAGATGAGAGAGATAAGAAAGCATTGAATATACAACGTGAAGAACTCTCAAAGCTCAACTCTACGATATGAGAAATAGAAAAGCTTGCTCAGCTACTCAGTTCTTTCGAACAAGTTCTTAAACAGCAACTGAGTAACAACCATCAAGAACTCAACATCTACCAATCAACTAAAGAAGAGTACCAAATCTGCTGGACTTGAAGAGTTCTAAGTGAACTGTAAGAGAGCCAAGTCAGCTGGACTTGAAGAGTTCTAAGTGAACTATAAGAGAGCCAAGTCTGCTGGACTTGAAGAGTTCAAGAGTGAACTAAGAAGTTCCTAGACTACTAGTCTAGAAGGAATCTGTGTGATTCGGAAGTTGTAAAAGACATCCTTAGTGGATTTCCTACTCGAGGAGTAAAAGAGTGGATTAGGAGCTTTAAGTGCTCTGAACCACTTAAAACGACTATGTCTTTTACTTTCATACGATAACTACTATATCTACCATAACTGCTAAAATTGCCTCATTTTCATAACTCCACTACTTCGTAAAGGAGATTAAAACAAACATTAATTATGCTAAGTTTTAATCATCATCAAACGAACAAGTTTAAAACGAAAAAGATTTTTTTTAAATATCTATTCAACCCCCCTTCTAGATAACTATTGTTCCAACTAGGAACTAACACGTTATGAACACAAGATATACTTGGCGTTAAGGCGAGTGTATAAGCCACAGTTCTTACTCGGTCAAGGATTTCAAATGGGCCAATGAATCAAGGATTGAGCTTTCCTTTCTTTCCAAATCTTGTAACTCCTTTCCATGGAGCAACACGTATCAACACATGATCACCAACATTGAATTCTACGTCCCTTCGATGAAGATCATCAAAACTCTTTTGTCGATCTTTTGAGGTTTTTATACGTTACAGATCATTTGAATCTTCTCCGTAGTCATACGTACCAATTTCGATCACAATAACGTTGCTTCACCCACCTCGTCTTAGCATACTGGAGAACGAAACTTGCGTCCGTATAACGCCTTGAATGGAGCCATACCAATACTTGCTTGATAACTGTTATTGTAGGAGAATTCCACCAATGGTAAGAACTTGTCCCAACTTCCTTTGAAGTTAAGGACACAAAGTCTTAATAGATCTTCAAGAGTTTGAATAGTCCTCTCCGACTGCCCATTCGTTTGAGGATGAAATGCCGAACTGAATCGTACATCAGCTTTTTGTAAGCTAACCAAAAATTATGAAGTCAATCTTGGGTCTCGATCATAAACTATGGATACTGGCATACCATGTAGTCTTACAATCTCATTTATGTAAATACGTGCAAGATGTTCAAGTGAATAAGTTTCTCGTATATGTAAGAAATGAGTAGATTTGGCCAATTTATCAACAATGATCCAAATTGTATCTATGCCTTGAGAAACCTTGGGAAGACCAATAACGAAATCCATGGTAATGTTCTCCCACTTCCATTCTAGAATTTCAAGTGGTTGCAATAGACCTTTTGGCACTTGATGCTCTGCCTTGACTCATTGACACGTTAAACACCTTGAGATAAATGTCGCGATCTCTCTTTTCATGTCGCTCCACCAAAATGTATGTCAAAGATCACGATACATTTTGGTACTCCCAGGATGGATTGCAAACAGTGTGTTGTGCGCCTCCATCATGATCTTATACTTTAAATCAGGGTCGTTAAGAACACAAAGTCTGGAGTTGACTCGAAGTATTCTTTCTTCATCGATTCTTGCTTCTGGAATAACACCTTCTTGCACTTTCTTCTTCATACGCATCAGCTCCAAGTCCATAGCTTGAGCAACTTTAACTTTATTAATTAAAGTCAGTTATACTCGTATATTTGACATTATCACGTGTGTACCTAGAGTCTTTAAATCTATCTCCATCCTTTGTAAGTCATATAAAATGGGCCTTTGCGTTGACAATATCACACTCGTACCCGCATATGATCTTCTACACAATGCGTCAGCTACCACGTTCATTTTTTAGGATGGTATTGAGTGGTATGATCATAATATTTCAATAGCTCGAGCCAACTTCGTTGCCTCATGTTGAGTTCCTTTTGGGTGAAGAAATATTTGAGGCTTTTATGATCCGTATAGATCTCCACTTTCTCCCCATACAGGTAATGCCTCCAAATCTTTAATGCGAAAACAACTGCTGCCAACTCTAGATCATGAGTAGGATAATTCCTTTCATATTCTTTGAGTTGTCGTAAGGCATAGGCTATGACTTTTCCATGTTGCATAAGAACACATCCTAACCCTCTGCCTGAAGCATCGCTCTAGATGACAAATCCCTTCGAACCAGATGGTATTATCAGAACAGGTGCTGAAATGAGTCTCCTCTTGAGTTCTTAAAAATCTTCTCACATTCCTCGCTCCAACCAAATTTTATATCTTTTCGAGTTAGCTGAGTTAATGGAGTAGCGATTCGAGAAAATCCTTCCATGAATCTCCGATAATAACTAGCTAAGTCCAAAAAGATACGTACTCCGATCACTAACTTAGGTTGCTCCCAACTTTGTATTGCTTCAATCTTTGTTGGGTCAACAGATATTCCGTGATTTGATATCACGTGCCCAAGGAATGCTACTTCCTAAAGCCAAAACTCGCATTTCTTTAACTTGGCATATAACTTGTTCTCACGAAGCTTTTTGAGTATCATCCTCAATTGTTGCTCATGATCTTCACGGCTTTTGGAGTAAATGAGGATGCCATCAATAAAGACAACCACAAAATGATCCAAATATTCCTTGAATAGTTGATTCATTATATCCATGAAGGCAACATGAGCATTAGTCAATCCAAAAGACATGACTAGGAATTCGTAATTCCCATACCAAGTTCTAAAAGCAGTCTTTAAGATGTCATCAGTTTTAATCTTTAACTAATGATATCCGGAACGAAGATCGATCTTTGAAAAGAATTTAGCGCCTTGCAAGTGGTCAAATAGGTCATTAATGCAAGGTAACGGGTACCTATTTTTGATGGTACATGATTCAACTCCCGATAGTTAATACAAAGTCGCATACTTCCATCTTTCTTCTTCATGAATAGAACAGGAACACCCCAAGGAGACGTACTAGGATGAATAAAACCAATGTCTAACAATTCCTGCAGTTGAGTTTTTAACTCCTGAAGTTCAATAGGAGCCATTCGATATGAGGCTTTAGAAATGGGTTTTGTACCGGGTTTAAGGTCGATAGAAAATTTGATTTCACGCTCTGGGGGTGGGCCAGGAAGTTCTTCAGGGAATATGCCAAGAAATTTATTAACAATAGAAATATCATTCAAATCTGACGTAATTTTGTTTAAAGCCGTGACATGGGCTAAGAAAGTTTTACATCCATTTTTTAATAAACAAATAGCTTTATGGCTTGATATGACAGTGATTGACTTTAGTGGTTTGGTTGCTTGAATTCATATAATAGGTTGGTTAGGAATATGAAAGCTAACAACCTTACGAAAACAATCAATTTTTGCATGATGAGTAGTTAACCAATCAATCCCTAAAATCACATCAAATGCAAGTATTTTCAAAGAGATAAGATCGACAGGTAATGTGAAGGTGCCGATTTGAATCAAACAAGACTTATAAACAGTGGATGTAATAAAGGTTTGTCTCAACGGAGTTTCAATAGATAAGTCAAAGTCTAATTTTCTCGGGGTTAAATTTAAACGTTGAGCGCAAGTAGGAGAAATAAAAGAATGGGTAGAACCGGTATCAAATAAGGTATAGACTTCGCTAGAGTTTATGATTAGCTTACTCGTAATAACGTCGTTCGGATTCCTCAATTTTTATGAGTTCACGACAAACGCTCTCCCTTGAACTACCGGCTTTGACTTCTCTGGGACGACCTTTGGTGCCTCCATCCCGGCTGGACTTGGCTTTACTACACGACAAAATTGAGCTAGGTGACCTTCTCTTCCATAATTGTAACATGTTTTGGACTGTTGCGTAAAATTTGGACTGACGTGTCCCTCCCCTCCGCATTTGGAGCATACGATCGGTGATCGTTCTCCTTCTTTAAAAACGAGTGTTGGTGCTGACGTCTTTCCATCATTATTGAAACTCCTCTTCTTGAAATTTCCACTCTTATTGTCTCGGTTATGAATACCACCGAAGTGGTTACCATTTCTGGCATGTTGACTTCCTCCACGTTTGTTGTCACCGCTTCGATGACTGCTTCCACTGGTATTATCATTTTACCGGATGCTCTCTCTTGTTTGGGTTGACTCATTATCACGCTCTAATAACTGAGCTCTATTTATAACATCTGAATACAAACATAATTTGTGAGAAATGAGGTATTAACGTATTTTGGGTTTCAAACCTCGTAGAAATATTCACATCATTCTCTCCTCATTATCAACCAAATGGGACGCAAACCGGGACAACTCGGCAAACTTAGCTTCGTACTGTGACACAGTCATATTGTTTGGCTCCAGTTTGATAAACTCCATCTCCTTCATGTGACGAATACTTTCGAGAAAGTACTTATTGTTGAATAGTTCTTGGAACTTCTCCCAAGACATCTTCAGTGCGGCAGGTTGGGTGCGCTTTACAAATTCCCACCAGTAATTTTCCTCTCCTCGTAACATGAAGGTGGCAAAGGGAACCTTTTTCTCCTCGGAGCATCCCAAGACATCGAATATCTTGGTGATCTACTTTATCCACGTCTCCGCCTTAAGTGGTTCTGGCTTTCCCAAAAACTTCGGTGGTCCCAGCTCCTTAAACTGTTTAGCGGTGACCGTCCGAGAGTTTTCAGTGTTTCCACCTATATTTTGGACAGGAGTTTCTCTTGCCTGATGTTGTACGAATTACAGAAAGCTCCTAAACATTCCGTCGTTCACCATTTGGTCGGTGTTGTTGTTCACCTGAGGATTATTGTCTTCCTATTGCACATTATCCTGAGTATTAATTTGTGGTGACTCCACGATCTCATGTGCTTCATTGCTTATCTCAACATTTTCGGATGCCATTTTTCAAACTGCCACAAAACAAGGGTTAATTAATATATCACATATTATCCCTATACTCTGACCAACCAGTTAAATACCAAATAAACTTATTAAGGTCATACTGGTGAAGGAATTCCCCGTCTCTCCCCTCCCAGTTCTTATCTCACATCTCAGCCAGGGATCATATCCCTAAGCTTTGATACCAACTGTGATGCCCCCAAAACAGGTATACATCACTCATCTTGAGTCGCCAGATACAAGGTACTGAATACAAATACAACTTAATTATACAACAGTCGTGTGAAATAAGACAAAACATAGGCTGTGAGTTTTAATACAAATATTGTCATCTAGACAATATCCACACTCAATGGAGTCCTCATTACATTTATTATCACATTATTTCACAGAATAGTGAGGACTACTAATGCACCATCTAGGACCATCACTCTATTCCCCGACTAGTACCAGCTACGTTCTCATTTCCTGAAGAGAACAGTGAAAGAAAGGGTGAGCTCAACTAGCCCAGTAAGAAATATTATGACTAAGATAATGCAGAATAAATTATCAATAGCCTTCAACAATATAACAACTGATAGAATATAATAGACAACAAGTTTTAGATCAAAAAATGCAGCAGAATAAGCAATCCATTAGAAGAGTCAAGTAAAGTATAAAATCTACTGTCTTCTATGATTTAAAAAGTTTTTCATCAACTTTATCTCTGAGACTTAGCTTAATAAATAAAATCGAATCATCCCTGCTCCACGGCCAAGGATATTCACATAATCATCAATGGTCATGACTATACCGAGAGTTGCCAGTGTTTCCACCTTATTTTGAATAGAAGTCTCTCTTGCGTGATGTTGCATGAATTACAGAAATCTCCTAAACATTCCATCATTCATCATTTGGTCAGTGTTGTTGTGTACATGAGGATTATTGCCTTCCTGATGCACATTTTCTTGGTTATTGATCATCAGTGACTCATCGGTCTCATGTGCTCCATTGCTTATCTCAACATTCTTGGATGCCATTTTCAAACACTTCCACAAAATAAGGGTTAATTGACATATCACATATTATCCCTATATTCTGACTGACCAATTAAATAACAAATAAAGTTAGGTAGGTCATACTAGCGAAGGATTTCCCTGTCTCTCCCCCTAGTTCTAGTCTCACATCATAGCCAGGGATCATATCTTTAAGCTTTGATACCAACTGTGACGCCCCCAAAATAGGTATACATCACCCATCTTGAGTCGCCAAATACATGGTACAAAATTTAAATATAAACTTAATTATACAACGGTCGTGTAAAATACGATAAAACATAGCTGAGAGTTTTAACAGGAATATTATCTTCTAGACAATATGCATACTCAAATTCAATCCACATTACATTTATTATCACACTAAATAGTGAAGACTACTAAAACAACCATCTCGGACCGTCACTTCATTCCCCGACTAGTCCCGACTACGTTCTCATTTCTGAAGAGAACAATAAAAGCAAAAGGGTGAGCTCAACTAGCCTAGTAAGAAATATTATGACTAAAATAATGCAGAATAAATTATCGTTAGCCTTTAACAGTGTTAAACTGATAAAATATAATAAACATCAAGTTTAACTGCAGTGGAACAAGCAATCCATTAGAAGAGTCAAGTAGAGCATGATATCTACTATCTTCTATGATTTAAAAAGTTTATCATCAATTTTATCGCTGAGACTCAACTTAATAAATAATCCACATCACTGAATTATTCATGCACTACGGGGCAAGGATATTCATTAGTATCTCGTCCACGAATTATCCATGCACTACGGGCCAAGGATAATCGTGTTATCACCAATGGTCATGATACCAACAACTGTCCATCAATGCACTACGGGCCAATGAGGACTTTTACCACATCATTTGTAACATTACATGTCATGATTATACCGAATGATCCCTGATCATAATCATACCGATCAACAGTCCATCTATACACTACTGGCCAAAGATGACTTTCATAACAATATAAGCATAAGGATGATGACAATGATATAAGAATTCAATTAAATGAAAGCAAATGATAAATTTTTAAAGATTTATAATATAATTTATCTAGAATTCAAAAACTTCCAAATTGTCAACATGATACTTCTTTGTGGAGTAAAATTCAAGAATAATATTGTATCAAAAATGATTTGGACCGAAAAGAAATTAATTTTTGTCATGAATAGTACTTCGGGTAATAGTATCCCGTGAATAGTACTTTGAGAATAGTACCCCATGAATAGTACTTCGGCATGAAAAGGTTAAAAATTATCAAGAATGCTCAGAATAATATTTCCATGAAAAAATACTGGATGAAGCGCAAATTTCAAGGATATTCTACTAATTTCATGGAGTATAAAAGCCAAAATTTAACAAAATAAGTTTAGAATTCAAAATCTAAAACGAAATAATATTACATACATACTACAGAGTATGGAAGAAAATATTATTTTTTACGAGTATTGAACAAAAATAATATCCCTTACCTTAAAAAGAGAGTACTTCTGACTGGTAGGGCGGGGATATTCTTGAAAAAAACTTATACTGTTTTCTACGCTCAAAGTTTTCTTAAACTCTAAAAAAATATGCTCAAGATTATAGAAGAAGAATTTTCTGATTCTGGTGTGATTTTAATTCTAAACTAAGCATCCTATTTATAGGAGAATGGAAGGATACTATTTAGAATTTTTTCTCACTGACCAACAGTAGGATTTCCGACAAAAGCATCACGGGCGAAAATTTTCCTGAGAATTCAAGGATGCCCAACATTCAAATAAAACATAATTCTATAATATATATATATATATATATATATATATATATATATATATATATATATGAACGTCACCCACCACCACCACTTTCTCATCTGTAAGACCCCAACTTTTTGAATAAAGATTAAATTTTCTCGAAATATATTTTTGAATATTATGGTGTGAATTTGATATAATGTTATAGTTGTGGGTAATATTTATAAATTTTGCAAAGTACGCAAGTTGTTATATAATATTCGATTGGTCGGGGAATATTCGTTTTAACAGGGAATATTCGTACAATGGCACAATCATTGGTGGACCCCCACAACGGAATTATTGTCGAATTGAGAAAATGACAAAAATACTTTATGAAAATAACGGCAGAAGTTTTACCGTTAACTATTGAACTACATGGTAGTAAAAGTACAGTAATACGCGTGGTTGCATAGTAGCACATGGTATTGATTATTGATGCTTAAGTGAGAAGTCACTCAGTTATACTCAATTATTGCTACAGTAATTGATGCATCATATCTCTCATATTATTGATTCGATTATTGTCATAGTATCATCTGCATAATATGTTATTTTATTAAATCAATAATTGAGACGACAAAGTTATTCATATTATTAAATTGCAATATTTACAATGTCTAGAAGTTCTGTCAAGGAGAGGTTTGGTCACCTAATTGCGCACCAATAGGGAGAAATCCTTATTGGAAAGCCCCCCTCTTTCGGGAAGCGACACGATTGATAAATATTGTGAGTTATAATATTAATGATGAATGTTATTAAAATTGAAGTTGTGTTCAGAGTTGAATTTGGAGACGCGGACGTGATATTTGAGTCCAGAATGATGAAATTAGTAAAAATAGTCTATAAACACAAAATTTTTTAGAATTCACTATTTGGTCAAAAAGTCAACAGTTGACTTTTTTGGGAAAAGTCAAACTTCGAAATTTCAAAATTTATATTTTTGATAAAATAGTTTCATTGTGTTGGAATTATTTGTGTTAGTGAAAATCGTCAATTATTTCGATAATAATTGTTGTCTGGAGGTTATATTGACTAATCGGGTATTTAACCGGATAAATGAGCAATTGATTGCTATTATTTCACATAATTATAACTATTTGTTCACATGTGTATACTATTGTTTCATATTCTTGTTACTATTAGGGTAGTTGGTGCAAGATTGATAATACTTGCATGACTAAGTTAAAAATGGAGGTATAGATGGAGGTACTATACTGTAATTCGTATTTTCACATGTCTAGAAGTATTGATTCACATAATTTACTATTGAATCACATTATTTACTATTAGGGGAGGTGGTGCAAGTTTGATAATACTTCCATGACTAAATTAAAAATAAAGGAAAAGTTGGAGGTATTGTACTGTAATTTTTTGAGCCCCAAAACGTGCAATTATTGAAACTATATTTTTTTATAAATAGAAGCTCATTCTTCCTTCATTTCTCACCAATTCACAAAAGCTTTAGAGCGATTATTATAGAGAGAAATTATAGAAAGAAGAAAGAAGTCTCGCTACCTCACTATTCCAAAGATCCGCTTTTTCTAAGGTAGGGAGTATTATATCTTTCTTATCCATAAAGAGAACTTCATTATTCCATTCTTTATTATTACATTGGAATAACTCAGTATCTGTGAGCTACCCTATACTTGGTGAAATTCTTATGTTGTTCCATTCTTTATCATTACGTTGGAACATCCTGTCATCATGCGTTTCTACGTTGGGACTGGTTAAAATCTTTATTATTACATTTGAATATATCTCTCATCATGCTTTTACGCCTTGGGACCGATTAAAATCTTTATTATTACGTTGGAATATCACATGCATGTATGCGTTTTACGGTGGGACCGATTCCGTTATTTATTATTACATTGGAATAACCTACCATATGTGATTACATCGCATGCCCGGTGATTTCTTTTGTTATTCCATTCCTTATTATACTTAGTTGGTTAAAGTTTTGACTTCTATACTCCATGAAATTAGTGGAATATCCTTGATATTTGTGCTTCATCCAAAGATCTTTTCATGGAAATATTCTTACGAGCATTCTTGAATTTTACTCTACAAAGCAGTATCATGTTGACAATTTGGACGTTATTAGTTCCTGGATAAAATAATTCTTGAACTTGTTTTATTGAATTCTAATATCATTGTCATCATCTTCATGTTTATATTTTGTTGAAAGTTATCTGTGGCCTATAGTGCATAGATGGACTTGGTATGATTATGACCAGGGATTATTCGGTGTAATCATGACTATAATGTTACAAATGATGTGGTAAAAGTCCTCATTGGCCCGTAGTGCATTGATGAACAGTTGTTGGAATGATCATGACCATTATTGAATACACAAATATTCTTGGCCCGTAGCGCATGGATAATTGTGGTCGTGATACTAAAGAATATCCTTGGCCGTAGTGCATGGGTGATTCGATGATGTGGATTATTTTTTAAGCTGAGTCCCAGTGATAAAAGTAATGAAAAACCTTTTAAATCATAAAAGATAGTAGATTTTATTCTCTACTTGACTCTTTTAATGGATTGTTTGTTCCGCTGCAGTTAAACTTGATTGTTGTTATATTGTATCAGTTTAACTCTGTTGAAGGCTAACGATAATATATTCTGCATTATCTTAGTCATAATATTTCCTATTGGGCTAGTTGAGCTCACCCTTTTACTTTTATTGTTCTCTTCAGGAAATGAGAACGTAGCAGGGACTAGTCGGGGAACGGAGTGACAGACCAGATGATAGCATTAGTAGTCCTCACTATTCAGTGAAATAGTGGAGAATAAATGTAATAATATTGATTTGAGTTTGAATATTGTCTAAACGACAATATTTGTATTAAAACTCACAGCTTATGTTTTGTCGTACTTTACAGGACAGTTGTATAATTAAGTTGTATTTGTATTCTGTACCATTTATTTGACAACTCAGAATAGGTGATGTATACCTATTTTGGGGGCGTCACAGTTGGTATCGAAGCTTAGGGATATGATCCCTGGCTAAGATGTGAGACTTGAACTAGGAGGGGAGAGAGGGGGAATTCCTTCGCTAGTATGATCTACCTAAGTTTATTTGGTATTTAATTGGTCGGTCAGAATATAGGGATAATATGTTACATGTTAATTAACCTTTGTTTTGTGGCAGTATCTGAAAATGACATCCGAGAATGTTGAGAATAGCAATGGAGCACAGGAGACTGTTGATTCTCCACAGATCAATAATCAGGACAATGTGCAACATGATGACAATAATCCTCCTGTAAACAACAACACTGATCAATTGTCGAACGACGGTACATTTAGGAGCTTTTTAGAATTCATACAACATCAAGCGAAGGCGGCTCCTGTTCATAATGCAAGAGGAAACAATGGCAACCCACGGTTGGTCACCGCTAAGCAATTCAAGGAGCTGGGACCACCAGAGTTTTTGGGAAAGCCAGAACCACTTAAGGCGGAGACGTGGTTAAAGCAGATCACCAATATATTTGATGTCTTGGGATGCTCCGAGGAGAAAAAGGTTCCCTTTGCCACCTTTATGTTGCGTGAAGAGGCAGATCACTGGTGGGAATCTATAAAACATACCCAGCCTGACGCACTCAAGATGTCTTGGGAGAAGTTCCAAGAGTTGTTTAATGACAAGTACTTTCCCAAAAGCATTCATCACATTAAGGAGGTGGAATTTATCAAGTTGGAGCAAAACAACATGACCGTGTCGCAATACGAAGCCAAGTTTGCCGAGTTGTCCCGATTTGCGTCCCACTTGGTTGATAATGAAGAGAGAATGACGCGGATGTTTTTAAGAGGTTTGAAGTCGAAGATACATCAATATCTTATTTCTCATAAACTGTGTTTGTATTCAGATGTTGTAAATAGGGCTCAGTTAGTGGAGCGCGATAATGAGTCAACGCAACCAAAAGAGAGCAGCCGGTAAAATGATAATACCAATGAGAGCAGTCATCGAAGCGGTGACAATAAGCATGGAGGGAATCAACATGCAAGAAATGGTAACCACTTCGGTGGTAAACATGGTCAAAACAATAAGAATGGACATTTCAAGAAGAGAAGGTTCAACAATGACGTGAAAACGTCGGCACCAGTACCCGTTTCAAAGGAAGAAGAACGACCATCGGTCGTATGTTTCAAATGCGGACAGGAGGGACACATCCGTCAAGTCAGACGCAAAGAATCCAAAACGTGTTTTAATTGCGGAAGAGAAGGTCACCTAGCTTGATTTTATCGCATGGTGAAGTCAAGTCCAGCTGGGATAGTTATGCCAAAGGATGTCCCAGACAAGCTAAAGCCGGTAGTTTAAGAGAGCGTTTTTTTTTCGTGACAAGGAACCTGAATAAAATTATCACGGATATGTTAGTCATAAACTCTTGTGAAGTCTATATCGTGTTAGATACCAGTTCTACTAACTCTTTTATTTCACCTAGTTGTGTTCAATGTTTGAAGTTAACTCTGAAGAAGTTAGACTTTGATATATCTGTTTAAACTCAGTTGGGAGAAACCTTCATTACTTCCACTATTTATAAATCTTGTTCAAATCAACACTTTCACGTTACGTGTCGATCTTGTCTCTTTGAAAATACTTGCCTTTGATGCGATTTTAGGAATCGATTGGTTAACTACTCATCATGCTTTTTGTAAGGTTGTTAGCTTTCATATTCCTAACCAACCAATTATGCGAATTCAAGCAACCAAACCACTAAAGTCAATCATTGTCATATTAAGCCATAAGTAAAGAGCCCCGGTCCTTTCGTTGTTGACTTTCTTGTGTGGAATGCACCGAAGCCAGACTTTCTGTAGGCGATGTCGTGAATGACGATAGCAAGTTGATAGGTATCAATGTGACGTACTATCCAAGTCTTGGATGAGGGTCACAGTTTTGAATGATATTTCTATTATTAATAAATTTCCTGACTTATTCTTGAAGACTTCGTAGCCTACCCCTAGAGAGTGAAATCGAATTTTGTATTGACCCCAGTACAAAACCCATTTCTTAAACCTTCAAATATTTCTTCAACTAAAATGAACGTAACATGCACCAAAGACGTTGACTCGAGCTGTTGAAGATTACGATCGTACCATTCAATATCATCGTGGAAGTATGAACGTGGTAGCTGACGTGTTGAGTAGAAGATCGTATGTGGTTACAAGTGCGAATATATGAACCCACGTGAAGATAACGAATATACGATTAGAATCGACTTAAATCGATAAAGTTAAAGCCACTCAAGCTACATACTCAGAGCTGATGAATGTGAAGAAGAAGGTTCAAGAGGGCGTTATTCTAGAAACAAGAATCGACGAAGAGAGGAAATCTCAACCCTCGATTCATTGGCCCATTTTTAATCCTCGATCGAGTAGGAACTATGGCATATAGACTTGCGTTACCGCCAAGTATGTCTCGTGTTCATAACGTTTTTCACATATCCATGTTACGTAAATATGTGAAAGACCCGAACCACATTATTGAGTTAGAACCGGATGAAATAGAGGAAGATTTAACGTATGAAGAGGTTCCTGTTAAAATCTTGGATAAGAAGGAACATATTCTACGCTCCAAGGTTATACCTCAAGTCAAATTTTTGTTGAGAAACCACGATATTGAGGAAATGACCTGGGAGTTAGAATCTAAAATGAAATCAAAGTATCCTCACCTCTTCGACATACCAGGTACGCACCCTAATTTTGAGGACGAAATTTCATAAGAAGGGGAGGTTGTAAGACCCCAACTTTTTGAATAAAGATTAAATTTTCTCGAAATATATTTTTGAATATTATGGTGTGGATTTGATATAATGTTATAGTTGTGGGTAATATTTATAAATTTTGCAAAGTACGCAAGTTGTTATATAATATTCGATTGGTCAGGAAATATTCATTTTAACAGGGAATATTCGTACAACGGCACAATCATTGGTGGACCCCCATAACGGAATTATTGTAGGATTGAGAAAACGATAAAAAAATACTTTATGAAAATAACGGCGGAAGTTTTACCGTTAAGCTGTTGAACTACCCGGTAGTAAAAGTACGATGAATGCGTGTGGTTGCATAGTAGTACACACCAGTATTGATTATTGATGCTTACGTGAGAAGTCACTCAGTTATACTCAATTATTGCTACAGTAATTGATGCATCATATCTCTCATATTATTGATTCGATTATTGTCATAGTATCATCTGCATAATATGTTATTTTATTAAATCAATAATTGAGACGACAAAGTTATTCATATTATTAAATTACAATATTTACAATGTCTAGAAGTTCTATCAAGGAAAGCCTAATTACGAGCCAAGAGGGACAAATCCTTATTGGAAAGCCCCCTCTTTCCTAGGAACGACCTGGTTGATAAATATTGTGAGTTATAATATTAATGATGAATGTTATTAAAGTTGAAGTTGTGTTCAGAGTTGAATTTGGAGACGCGGACATGATATTTGAGTCTGGAACGATGAAATTAGTAAAAATAGTCTATAAACACAAAATTTTTCGGAATTCACTATTTGGTCAAAAAGTCAACAGTTGAACTATTGATTCACATAATTTACTATTGAATCACATTATTTACTATTAGGGGAGGTGGTGCAAGTTTGATAATACTTCCATGACTAAATTAAAAATAAAGGAAAAGTTGGAGGTATTGTACTGTAATTTTTGAGGCCCCAAAACGTGCAATTATCAAAACTATATTTTTCTATAAATAGAAGCTCATTCTTCCTTCATTTCTCACCAATTCACAAAAGCTTTAGAGCGATTATTATAGAGAGAAATTATAGAAAGAAAGAGAAGTCTCTTACCTCACTACCAAAGTATCCGATTTTTTTCTAAGGTAGGGAGTATTATTTCATTCTTATCCATGAAGAGAACTTACATTATTCCATTCTTTATTATTCATTGGAATAACTGTATATAATGGGCTACCCTATACTTGGTGAAATTCTTTTGTTGTTCCATTCTTTATCATTACGTTGGAACATCCATGTCATGCGTTCTTCATGGGACTGGTTTAAAATCTTTATTATTACATTGGAATATCCCGCTCATGCATTTTACGTGGGACCGATTCCGCCTCTTTATTATTACGTTGGAATATCCTGTCTTTGCATTTTTTATCTTGGGACTGATTCGTTATTTATTATTCTGTTGGAATAACTTTTGCTGCAATGCGATCTATCGCATGCACGGTGATTTCTTTTGTTATTCCATTCCTTATTATACTCAGTTGGTTAAAGTTTTGACTTCTATACTCCATGAAATTAGTGGAATATCCTTGATATTTGCGCTTCATCCAGTATCTTATCATGGAAATATTCTTCTGAGCATTCTTGAATTTTACTCTACAAAGCAGTATCATGTTGACAATTTGGACGTTATTATTTCTTGGATAAAATAATTCTTGAACTTGTTTTATTGAATTCTTATATCATTGTCATCATCCTCATGTTTATATTTTGTTGAAGGTCATCTGTGGCCTATAGTGCATAGATGGACTTGGTATGATTATGACCAGGGATTATTTAGTGTAATCATGACCGTAATGTTACAAATGATGTGGTAAAAGTCCTCCTTGGCATGTAGTGCGTTGATGGACAGTTGTTGGCATGATCATGACCATTATTGAATACACAAATATTCTTGGCCCGTAGTGCATGGATAATTGTGGTCGTGATACTAAAGAATATCCTTGGCAGTAGTGCAAGGGTGATTCGATGATGTCGATTATTTATTAAGTTGAGTCCCAACGATAAAAGTGATGAAAAACATTTTAAATCATAAAAGATAGTAAATTTTATTCTCTACTTGACTCTTTTAATGGATTGCTTGTTCTACTGTAGTTAAACTTGATGGTTGTTATATTGTATCAGTTTAACACTGTTGAAGGCTAACGATAATATATTCTGCATTATCTTAGTCATAATATTTTCTACTGGGCTAGTTGAGCTCACCCTTTTACTTTTATTGTTCTCTCGTGAAATGAGAACGTAGCGAGGGGACTAGTCGGGGAATGGAGTGACGGATTGATGATAGCATTAGTAGTCCTCACTATTCAAAGTGAAATAGTGGAAAATAAATGTAATAATATTGAATTTGAGTTTGAATATTTTTTTTAGCGACAATATTTGTATTAAAACTCATGACTTATGTTTTTGTCGTACTTTTACACTAGTTATATAATTAAGTTGTATTTTTATTCTGTACCATGTATTTGACGACTCAGAATAGGTGATGTATACCTATTTTGGGGGCGTCACATCATCTACCTATCACTATCACAATACTATCACTTTTTCACCACCACTTTTATTCACTACACACACACACACATGCACACACACACACACACACACACACACACACACACACACACACACACACATATATATATATATATATATATAATGGGTAAATGGGGGTCTGAATAATACGCCAAAATTTACAACAAATACTTTATAAAAATCCCCTCAATATTTTTAACAACATTTATTTATCATTATTATAACTAACAATATTAACAACCAGATCATTCCCAGGAAAGAGGGGACTTTTCGATAAGGATTTCTCCCTATTGGCGCGCAATTAGGTTATAAGATCCCCGACTTTTATGAATAAATTTTAATTTTTCTCAAAATATATTTTTGAATATTATGGTGTGGATTTGATATAATTTTATAGTTGTGGGTATTATTTACAAATTTTGCAAAGTAAGCAAGTGGTTATATAATAATCGATTGGTTGGGGAATATTCATTTTAACAGGGAATATTCGTACGACACAATCATTATTGGACCCCACAACGGAAGTATTGTCGTAGTTAGAAAATGACAGAATTATCTTTTTATAAAAATAACGACAAAAGTTTTACCGTTAAACTGTTGAACTACCCAGTGGTAAAAGTACAGTAATATGCGTAGTTGCATAGCAGCACACGATATTGATTATTGATGCTTATGTGAGAAGTCACTCAGTTATACTCAATTATTGTTATAGTAATTGCTGCATAATATCTCTCATATTATTGATTCAATTATTGCAACAGTATCATCTGCATAATATTTTATTTTATTAAATCAATAATTGATACGACAAAGTTATTCATATTATTATTTGCAATATTGATAATGTCTAGAAAGTTCTGTCAAGGAGAGGTTTGGTCACCTAATTACGCGCCAATAAGGAGAAATCCTTATCGGAAAGCCGTCTCTTTCCTGGGAATGATCTGGTTGTTAAATATTGTGAGTTATAATACGAATGATGAATAAGTTCGTATTAATTAAAGATGAAATTGATATTTCCATTATGTTGGGATTATTAGTGTTAGTGGAAATCGACATCTATTTCGATAATAATGGATGTCTGGAGGTTATATTGACCAATCAGGTAATTAATCAGATAAATGAGCAATTAATTGCTATTAATTCACATGTTTATAACTATTTATTCACATGTGTGTACTATTGATTCACATGCATGTACTATTAGGGATGTGGTGCAAGATTGATAATACTTGCATGACTAAATTAAAAATGGAGGTATAGATGAATGTACTATACTTTAATTATTTTTTCACATGATTGTTGTGACGCCTTCAAAACAGTTATACATCACCCATCTTGGGTCGCTAGATACATGGTACAGAAATCAAATACAAACTTCTTTAATACAACTATCGTGTAAAAATACGACAAAACATAGCTGAGAGTTTTAAAACGAATATTGTCTTTTAGACAATATCCACACTCAATGGAGTCCTTATTACAATTATTATCACACTATTTCACAGAATAGTGAGGACTACTAATGGACCATCACGGACCATTACTTCGTTCTACGACTATTCCCAGCTATATTCTCATTTCCTGAAGAGAACAATGAAAGAAAAG
Source organism: Panax quinquefolius (assembly GCA_020205615.1). Lineage (NCBI taxonomy): Eukaryota > Viridiplantae > Streptophyta > Magnoliopsida > Apiales > Araliaceae > Panax > Panax quinquefolius. The sequence continues at coordinate 204,820 of JAINUW010000704.1, forward strand.
GGTGAGCTCAACTAGCCCAGTAAAAATATTATGACTAAGATAATGTAGAATAAATTATCCTTAGCCTTCAATAGTATAACAACTGATGGAATATAATAGACAACAAGTTTTAGATCAACAACTGCATCGGAATAAGCAATCCATTAGAAGAGTCAAGTCGAGCATGATATCTACTATCTTCTATGATTTAAAAAGTTTATCATTAATTTTATGGCTGAGACTCAGTTTAATAAATAAACCACATCATCGAATCATTCATGCACTACTGAGGATATTCATGTAATCATCAATGGTCATGATTATACCGAATAATCCCTGGTCATAATCATACCAACAATTGTCCATCAATGCACTACATGCCAATGAGGATTTTTACCACATCATTTGTAACATTACGATCATGATTATACCAAATAATCACTGGTCATAATCATACCAATCAATAGTACATCTATGCACATAAGCCATAAATGACTTTATCACAATATAAGCATGAGGATGATGACAATGATATTAAAATTCAATTAAAAGAAAGAAAATGATAAATTTTTAAAAATTTATAACTTAATTTATCCAGAATTCAATAATGTCCAAATTGTCAACATGATACTGCTTTGTGGAGTAAAATTTAAGAATAATATTGTATCAAAAATGATTTGGACAGCAAAGAAATCAATTTTTGTCATAAATAATTCCCTGGGTGAATAGTACCCGAGTGAATAGTACCCCATGAATAGTAATTCGGGAATATTACCACTGTGAATAGTACTTTATGAATAGTACTCGTGAATAGTACTTTATGAATAGTACTTTGTGAATAGTACCTCGTGAATAGTACCGTAAAAATGAATACTACTCATGGAAAGTACTCTGGCATGAAAAGCTTAAAATTTTACAAGAATGTGTAGAAAATATCATTGTGAAATGATACTAGATGAAGCGCAAATTTTAAGGATATTCTACTAATTTCACGGAGTATAGAAGCAATACTTTAACTAAATGAGGCTATAATTAGGAATATGAGACTAAATAATATTACTCACATACTACAGAGTATGGAAAAAATATTATTTCTATGAATGAAGATAATCTTCCTTGCGAATATTGAACGAAAATATTATTCTTTATGAATATTGAACAAAAATAATATTCATACGAATACGAAAAAATAATATCTCTTCTGAATATGAAATTAATAATACCCCTTACAAATACAACAAATAATATTCCTTACCTCAGAAGAAGACTGAATATACTGGAATAGTGAAGTAACATACTTCTCTTCTTCTTTATCTCTATAGCTTCTCTCTCTATAATTTCTCTTGTGAGTCTTAGTGAATTGGTGAGAATGAAAGAAGAATGAGCTTCTATTTATAGGAAAACATAGTTTCGATAATGACATGTTTTGGGGCTCAAAATATTACAGTATAATACCTTCATCTTATCTTTCATTTTTAATTTAGTCCTGCAAGTATTATCAAACTTGAACCACCTCCCCTAATAGTACATCTTGTGAATCAATAGTACAATCATGTGAATCAATAGTACAATCATGTGAAAAAAATAATTACAATATAGTATCTTCATCGATACCTCCAATTTTAATTTAGTCATGCAAGTATTATCAATCTTGCACCACCTCCCCTAATAGTACATGCATGCGAATCAATAGTACACACATGTGAACAAATAGGTATAAACATGTGAATTAATAGCAATTAATTATTCATTTATCCGATTAATTACCCGATTGGTCAATATAATCTCCAGACATCCATTATTATCGAAATAGATGTCGATTTTCACTAACACTAGTAATCCCAACACAATGAAAATATCAATTTCATCTTTAATCAACAAAAACTTATTCGACATTTATATTATAACTCACAATATTTAACAACCAGATCATTCCCAGGAAAAAGGGCTTTTCGATAAGGATTTCTCCCTATTGGCACGCAATTAGGTGACCAAACCTCTCATCGACAAAACTTTCTAGACATCATCAATATTGCAAATAATAATATGAATAACTCTGTCGTCTCAATTATTGATTTAAAAAATATAAATATTATGCAGATGATACTATGACAATAATTGAATCAATAATATGAGAGACATTATGCAGCAATTAATGTAGCAATAATTGAGTATAACTGAGTGACTTCTCACGTAAGCATCAATAATCAATACAGTGTGCTACTATGCAACCACATGTATTACTGTACTTTTATCACCGATTATTTTATGACAACTTGCTTACTTTGAAAATTTTCACATATCACCCTTAAATTTAACCTTTTATCAATTTAACTATTTACTAAATAGAATAATAATTATAGGAAAATTGAATACTTTCATTTCATAAAATTAGAAATCTCACAATCTCCCCTCCTTATAAAATTTCGCCCTCGAAATTTACGTACCTGGTATGCCGGAGAGATGAGAATACCTTGCTTTCTTTTTGGATTGTACATTCCGGTTATTTCCTTTGTATCATGTTTTTCCCCTTTGCTCATCTCCTGTATTTCAGATATCATTCTAGAATATATATCTTCAAAACAAAGGTTAATTGACATATCACAATTTGTCAACTTATCAAGTAAACAATTTTAGCTTAGGTAAGTCTCACACTAGCGAAGTATATTACTCGTCTCTCCCCTCCTAGTTCTAGACTCATATCTCCGCCAACGACCATATCCCAAAGCTTTGATACCAACTGTGATGCCCCCAAAATAGGTATACTTCACCCATCTTGGGTCGCCAGATACATGGGACATAAATTAAATACAAACTTCTTTAATATAACTATCGTGTAAAAATACGACAAAACATAGCTGAGAGTTTTAAAATGAATTTTGCCTTCTAGAAAATATCCACACTCAATGGAGTCCTCATTACAATTATTATCACAATATTTCACAGAATAGTGAGGACTACCAATGCACCATCTCAGACCATCACTCTATTCTATGACTAGTCCCAGCTATATTCTCATTTCCTGAAGAGAACAATGAAAGAAAAGGGTGAGCTCAACTAGCCCAGTAAGTAAAAATATTATGACTAAGATAATGCAGAATAAATTATCCTTAACCTTCAACAATATAACAACTGATAGAATATAATAAACAACAAGTTTTAAATCAACAACTGCAGCGGAATAAGCAATCCATTAGAAGAGTCAAGTAGAGCATGATATCTATTATCTTCTATGATTTAAAAAGTTTATCATCAATTTTATCACTCAGACTTAGCTTAATAAATAAAACACATCATCAAATAATCCCTGCACTACGGGCTAAGGATATTCATGTAATCATCAATGGTCATGATTATACCGAATAATCCCTGGTCATAATCATACCAACAATTGTCCATCAATGCACTACAGGCCAATGAAGATTTTTACCACATCATTTGTAACATTACGGTCATGATTATATCGAATAATCTTTGGTCATAATCATACCAATCAATAGTACATCTATGCACGTAAGCCATAGATGACTTTTATCACAATATAAGCATGATGATGATGACAATTATATTAGAATTCAATTAAAAGAAAGCAAAGGATAAATTTTTAAAGATTTATAACTTAATTTATCCAGAATTCAATAATGTCCAAATTGTCAATATGATACTGCTTTGTGGAGTAAAATTTAAGAATAATATTGTATCAAAAATGATTTGGACAACAAAGAAATTAATTTTTGTCATGAATAATTCCCTAGGTGAATAGTACCCCATGAATAGTACTCGTGAATAGTACTTTGTGAATAGTACTTTGTGAATAGTACTTTGTGAATAGTACCCCGTGAATAGTAGTAAAAATGAATACTACTCATGGACAGTACTCTGGTATGAAAAGCTTAAAATTTAACAAGTATGTGTAGAAAATATCCTTGTGAAACGATATTAGAGAAGTGCAAATTTCAAGGATATTCTACTAATTTCACAGAGTATAAAAGCAATATTTTAACCAAATGAGGGTATAATTAGGAATACGAGACGAAATAATATTAATCACATACTACAGAGTATGGAAGAAAACATTATTTCTATGAATACTGAACAAAATAATATCCCTTACCACTATTGAACGAAAATAATATTCTTTATGAATATTGAACAAAAATAATATTCATACGAATATGAAAAATAATATCTCTTATGAATATGAAATAAATAATACCCCTTACAAATACAACAAATAATATCCCTTACCTCAGAAGAAGACTGGATACTAGAATACTGAAGTAGCAGACTTCTCTTCTTCTTTCTCTCTATAGCTTCTCTCTCTATAGCTTCTTTCTCTATAATTGCTCTTGTGAGTCTTAGTTAATTGGTGAGAATGAAAGAAGAATGAGCTTCTATTTATAAGAAAACATAGTTTTGATAATTGCACGTTTTGGGGCTCGAAATATTACAGTATAATAACTTCATCTTTTCTTTCATTTTTAATTTAGTCCTGTAAGTATTATCAAACTCCCCTAATAGTACATCTTGTGAATCAATAGTACAATCATGTGAATCAATAGTACAATCATGTGAAAAAAATAATTACTGTATAGTACCTTCATCTATACCTCCAATTTTAATTTAGTCATGCAAGTATTATCAATCTTACACCACCTCCCCTAATAGTACACGCATGTGAATCAATAATACACACATGTGAACAAATAGGTATAAGCATGTGGATTAATAGCAATTAATTTCTCATTTATCCAATTAATTACTCGATTGGTCAATATAACCTCTAGACATCCATTATTATCAAAATAGATGTCGATTTTCACTAATACTAATAATCCCAACACAATGAAAATATAAATTTCATCTTTAATCAATACAAACTTATTCATCATTAATATTATAACTCATAATATTTAACAACTAGATCATTCCCAGGAAAGAGGGGCTTTCAATAAGGATTTCTCCCTATTGGCGCGCAATTAGGTGACCAAACCTCTCATCGACAAAACTTTCTAGACATCGTCAATATTGCAAATAATAATATGAATAACTTTGTTGTCTCAATTATTGATTTAAAAAATATAAAATATTATACAGATAATACTGTGACAATAATTGAATCAATAATATGAGAGACATTATGCAGCAATTACTGTAACAATAATTGAGTATTGAAAGTAGTATGCACACAAGCCAATCATGTTTGATGATAAAGCATATACTTTGTAACAATCTTATTCATTTATTAATAAAAAGTATTAATTTATTAAAGGCTTTTAATTATCTACATGATGCTGTTTTATAATATGTGATAAACCCATAGTTTTAAGCAATGCTTTTAGAATAATGATGATGATCATTCTAATGAGATCTAAATTCTTAGAAAGCTTAAAAACTAAAATAGTTCCCAATCATTGGATTACTAAATTGGGGATTAGTGAATCCGAATAGATTGGTACATACGTTGCTTGCTCATTGGATGAGGATGATTGATCTCATGATCATTTGTGTGGAGACACTAAAGCAAGTATGTAGGTGCTTATTAGAGAATAAGTTTACTGAACGTGGCTCGCTAAGGAATACCTAATGGAGTTTTATTTGCCTGTCAATAGGAATTCATGTAGTGATAGTAGTACAAGTAATCCTTGGACTTGAGATCATCATAGTATCTTGTGTATGATGAGTTATACTTTGACTTATTCCTTAAGACCCTGAGGGTATATCAAAGGGTATGCTTGGGTATAATAAGTTGTATATGGAGATAATGTATGATCAATAAAGAATCTACCACTTCTAATAAAAGAAGAGAAATGTCCTATGTGATTCGATAAATGACAACCCAAAGAGTCCTTGGGTAAGGCGAGAATGAAATTAGAAAGGAGTTTCTAATTTGCATTATTTGGAGTTGTGCATTTAAGGATCGAAATACATATAATTAAATAAAATAAGACTTGTGATGTAATTCCATGTCTTATATTTAATTGGGACATTGTATGGTGGAAGGATTGAATTGTACGGTAACTATTTATTCAAAGGTTCTTTTATGATTAATGTTGAAATCTATATTATTTGGAAAGTCGTTGATCGCTAGGGAGGCTTATCTCTATTGTAGAATAAATATTATTTATTTAAATAAATTAATTGTTTAATTTATTTATTTAAATAAGATTAGAATTGTTCTAATTGATTTATTCACAACCTAGGTTTAATATGGAGAACCTAAAGGGTCACACCATAAAAGGAAGAATAATTATTTAAGAAGTTAATGGCATAATCGTAATAATATATGTTATGTATATTTAATTTAATCTATGGTGATAGAATAAATTAAATAGCTTAATATTTATTATTTGATATTTTAGAAATATTAAATATAAATTAATAAGAGGAATCTTATTAATATTATTACAATTATTATTATTTTAATTTCTAAAAGAGTTTAGGAATTAATTTAATATAAGTACTCTCATTTATTCCTAATTGGATTAGGAAGGAAAATTAGTTAAAGGAGTTTTAATTAATTATCCCTAATAAGATTAGGGAGCTTAATTAATTAAAAGAATTTAATTAATTAAATAAAACCCAATTCCTTAATTGTTAAGGTGGGTTGCCCACATCTATAAATAAGAGGAGTCTTATTATGGGTGGGGGGGGGTTGTTGACTTTTTACAACATACGTAATTCCAATAGTTGAGAGAAGACGTTCTTTCTATAGAGATAGAAAACTAGGGTTTAGCCAACCACCCTTCTTCTTGAATTTTCTTCTTCCTTAGTGGATCACCTCAGAGGCCAAACATTTGGGTGGCTAACGTTGATCAAAGGAAGGAACCAAACCCGGTGGATTCAAGTTGAACACGAAAAGGATTGGAGGTGAACTTGTACCTGAGGAAGCTCGATCTTCAAGGGTATGATTCTTATTCGTTATCTTTTTCGTTTAATTAATAATTGTGCATAAAGGATGATCCGGGTATATGGTTTGTAAAAATTTTAAACTCTGATTTTATCTCGCTTCCGCTAATTTTTGCAATTTGATTGCTTCTTGAATATTACAAACCTAACAGTGGTATCAGAGCCAAACCTTTATGTAAATTATTAATTGTTTTAATTTAATATCTATATTGATATGTGTTTAAAATAATTTAATTGGGCATAATTTTATTGTATAAAATTTAATAAATAAAAAAAAAAAAAAAAAACCGGCATTTTTTTTTATTTCGCTGGTATAATTTTTTTTTCTCTCTAATTCACGGCTGGCTTCATGTAAAGAAAAAAAAAAGGATGATGCATTTGATTTCAAGGCAAAATGAAATTAAAAAAAAAAAAAAAACGTCGTCTTGCTTTTTTTTTAAGGGATCGATGGGTCATTTTAAAAAAGGAACAAGTCAAAGTTACATGATGCCTAAAAATAAAAAAAAAGGAAAAAGTTAGTATATATATATATATATATATATATATATATATATATATATATATATTATAATTATATATATATATATATATATATATATATATTATACAGTTAATATAATATATATATATATTAATTATTTTATAATTAAAATAAAAGTTTATTTTAATTTTAAAATAAAAGTTTATTTTAATATTAAAATAAAAGGTTTATTTTAATTTTAAAATTGGATTTCATGCTAACTAATTAGTGTTGGAATTGGATTCCATGATAACTAATTGGAGTTGAAATTGGATTCTATTTTTCCTTAAATAAAGGAGTTTATTTAGATATGAAATAAGATTTCATATTATTCAAAATAAAGGAGTTTATTTGTGAATAGAAAGAGAATCCTAATTTCCTTAAATAAAGGAGTTTATTTAGATATGAAATATGATTTCATATTATTCAAAATAAAGAAGTTTATTTGTGAATAGGAAAGAAAATCCGTGTTTCCTTTAATAAAAGATTTTTTTTTTACATGGAATTGGATTCCATAATTAATTAAAATAAAATAGTTTATTTTAATTAAAGATTTTTTATTACATGGAATTGGATTCCATAATTAATTAAAATAAAGGAGTTTATTTTGATTAAAGTTTTTGATTAAAATAAAATAGTTTATTTTATTCAAAATTGGATAAATTAAAATAAAATAGTTTTATTTTGATTTAAATTTGTATTAAAATAAAGGAGTTTATTTTAATTCAAAATTAGATTTTATACTAACCAAAGTTGCCCATTAAATGATATCAATATATATATTAAATGTTTATTATTCATAAGATGAATGTTATTTATTGATGCATATGATGATGTGTATGATAATAAATGGGATTGATTAAGGACTATTGACCAATGCGATTGGATTTTATTTTAGTTGGATGCATGAATGTATGGGTTTTATTAAATGGGGTCTGCGTACCTCGTCTTCTCTAATTTTTCTAAATGTAAATTCTATCTCCCTCCTATGTACTTCCCCTTGACTGCTGATCAAGGTTTCTATTTATTTTAAATAGTTTTGTAATAGGAATAGTTAGAATTAATTTTTGAAGAATTAGAGATCAAGGAGCAAGGAGCGCTTGAAGACCCGTTTGTAATGGAGCCCGGGTTTAAATGTAATAGTTATATTTAAATATTATTTCTTGCACCCCTAGGGTTTGACCTTTTGGTTCACTTGGTGGCTCTAGTGAACCAAACTAGAATAAAAGTCCATAATCAATCCGGGTAGAATATAGTATTCTATATGTGCATGCTTATACTATATATATTATATATTATGCAAACATGCTTCAGATGTTCATTAATATGACGCGTATTTTATATATATATATGTGCATACTGGCGCTAAACAAGATGAGACAAATTAATAACAACCCCTCAAATTTTTATATTAAGTCCTAAGCGTTCAAAGATATTTGGAATATCGAGCGTCAGCCTTCTAGCATGATAAAATTAATAGAGTATTAAATATTTAATATGAGTTTGTTGTGTCACCACAAGGCAAGTATTAAGTATTTAAGATGTTAATTTATCACATTTGATGCTTATAAAGAAAATTGAACAATATTGTTTTGTTGTGTCACCACAAGGATGATATTTTTCTTTTTTGAATATATGGAGTGCTAGGTCCGACTTAACTTGGATAATTTTGATTCGGATGTGCCACCACTTGATCAAAATAATCTAAGAGGCAAAAGAAAAGGAGTTGCATAGTTGATGTAATTGACAAAAGTTGTCTACCTATTTATTTATATATAGTTTGTTGTGTCACCACAAGGCTATATACATTTGAAATGGGATCCTTATTCTCACTAGCAAATCTTTAATTAGATTTTTCCGAACTATATATATTGAGGGTAATATAGTTTGAAGAAAATAGTGGGAGATACCAATTTAAAACAAGACCTAAATTATTTTGGTAATTAATAAAAGAATGTATGTTAAAATGTTGTTAATTACAAATTCATTTTACGTAATTTTACAATGTCTAAAATTACTATCATCTTTGCGAAGCATATTAGATGCTAAATTAACCGAATCAATTAAGCGGATTGGTTAAGGAATTTGAGAATAGTTCTCATAGTGAAAAGCTATCTTATGTCCTTAATACGCCTATCCTCGCAATGGTTGCGAGATAATGCCTCCGAGGAAGACATTGCTACTTTTAGAAAGTGGCAAGATGATGCACTGATTGGCTCAATGCATCATGCTCGCATCCACGAGTAACGAGCTTCAAATACAAAGATGAAACTATGGATGCTTCTACTATATTCCTGCACATCAAGTAGTTGATGGTGAGGAAAGTAGGATTGATAGATATCAGATATCTAAGGAGCTCTTCCGATCTAGAATGGCCAATGGCACTATAGTACAGACAAAAAGGTTCTTAACATAATCAATTTGATTGATCAATTAGGACAACTAGTTTTGTCATGGATGGAGAGTTGAGCCAAGATTTGATCTTGCACTCACTCCCGGACTCCTTTCACAATTGTTGTGAATTTTTCATATGAACAAGCTAGATATCAGCCTCACTGATTTTCTTAACATATTGAAAAATGTTGAGAGTCATTTTTCAACCAAGAAAGATCAAGTCTTACTGGTAGGGGCTAAAGGATCTTCTGAAAAGAAGAACGATTCAAAGAAGGTATATAGAAAGGCAAAAACAAAGGATAATAAGAACAAAACTGATACGGATAACAAAGGAGCTTGCTTCCACTGCAATAAGCCTGGACACTGGAAAGAAACTGTGAGAAGCATCTTGCAGAGGCTAACCAAAGAAGCTTAGTGAAGTTTGTTCATAATCGCTTTTTGTTCATGATTGAAATAAATTTTTCTTTAAGTCAAGGTTCTACTTGGGTATTGGATACCGACTTTGGTTATCATAAATATAGATTTATGAAGGGACCAAGCAGAAGTAGAAAGTTAAACAAAGATAAGTAATCCTATGTGTGGAAAATGAAACAAAGGTTGTTGCATTAGCTATAGAAACTTATAGTTTAGCACTGCCTACGGGCAAATCTATTAAGTCAATAAGTTGTTATTGTATTCCAGTTCTTGTTAAAAATATTATTTCCATTTTATTATTGGACAATGAAATCTTTGGTATTATAATTAAGAACAATTGTTGTTCTATTTATAATAATAATGTTTTGTATAGAACTGGAATATTACTTAATGGATTTTATATACTTGACTTACGTGAAAATAATTTTGCAAATTGAACAAACTAGTATAAGAAACTGAGATGATCATTCAAAGAGTTGAATGTGTGTATTTTCTGAAACAAGTTTCTAGATCATCTTAAATGGTTTTTTCATAATGGACGCCTCCTGATACGCAATAATTGATTGATGTATTTGAATGGAAAAATCATACCTTCTTGGACATGGTACGGTACATAATGATTTTACCGACATTCCAGTATCCTTCTAGGATCATGTCCTAGAAATGGCTGCATATCTATGAAAAAGTAACCTCAAAATCAAGCCCCAAGACTCCATAAAAGTTATGGACAGGGAGGATTCCTAATCTTAAGTATGTTAAGATAAGGGGTTGTCCAACTTATGTGAAAAGGTTTCAAAGGATAAGCTTGGGACAAGATTTGACAAATACAGATTTGTGGGACATCTTAAAGTAAGTTTAGGGTAGATGTTCTATAATCATACTTAGCAAAAGGTGTTTATTGTGAAACACGCTTCCTTCTAAGATAAAGGTGTTTATCATTGAAAGGGCTAGTGGGAGGATAATAGATCTTGAAGTGTTCAAGAACCACAAAACACTATAAGTCAAATAAGAGGAACCTGTAGATAGACCTATTGTACCTGGTTGAATCGTAAATTTGAATATAATCTTGAAGATACCTAGGAGGTATGGATTCATCATGGATGATGATGATGAGGTACGCATCATAGAAGATGATGATCCAGAGTTACATGCGATGATGTAAGACTTCTAGTGTGTACAAAAGGGTCAGTGGGAGCGTCGTGAAATTTCTAGTATTATATGTTGATATACTACGGATGAGGAATAACATACTAATGCTACAATCAGTAAAGATAAAGTTGTCTAAACATTCCTCCATGAATGGTTTGGGAAGAGTATCATTATTGGGGATGCAAATCTATATAGATAGATTTAAAAGGATGCTCGACTTAACCCAAGGAACGTATATTCATTTGATGCTAAAGTCGTTTAGCATGGCAAACTCCAAGAGATGTCTCATGTCGATGAGCTATGGAGTGTATCTCTCTTAATAGTCCCCACAGACTCCTGAAAAGAGAGGTCGCATGAGTGACAATCATGCATGCAATGAAATGTACGAGACCTGATGTTGATAGGTCATATTCTGGAGAAGATCACTGTAAGACAGTGAAAAACATCTTAAAGTTCTTAACCGGCACTAAGGATGTGATCATATTCATCGTGGGTCTAAATTAAAACTAGAGGGCTTAACAAACTCAAGTTTTTCGAGATGAGCATAAAGACGATGAAAAATCCACTTTAAGGTAAAGGGTTACCTTGAATAGTGGTGCAGTGAATTGGAAAGGTTCCAAACAACAAAGAGTTGCTGGTTTAGTGATAAAGACAAAGTATATAGCTATAAATGAAGCTGCAAGTTGATTGTTTGGATGATAAGTTCATTACAGAACTAGGAATAGTTCCTAAGTCTCATCTTGGATCAAAACATGTGTTGTGGCACTTTTATTTGATTATTAGAATCATTGAAAGATGGGAAATCACTATAGAGATAGTGGACTCTCGTGAACAACATTACATATCCATTAATTAAAGCTTATCCAACAGCAGGATAATCGTCACTTAGAGAAGAAGAGTATGAGATACCATGACGATTGGCTTTAGTGCAAGTGGGAGATTGAAAGTAGTATGCACACAAGCCAATCATGTTTGATGATAAAGCATATACTTTGTAACAATCTTATTCATTTATTAATAAAAAGTATTAATTTATTAAAGGCTTTTAATTATCTACATGATGCAGTTTTATAATATGTGATAAACCCATAGTTTTAAGCAATGCTTTTAGAATAATGATGATGATCATTCTAATGAGATCTAAATTCTTAGAAAGCTTAAAACTAAAATAGTTCCCAATCATTGGATTACTAAATTGGGGATTAGTGAATCCGGATAGATTGGTACATACGTTGCTTGCTCATTGGATGAGGATGATTGATTTCATGATCATTTGTGTGGAAACACTAAAGCAAGTATGTAGGTGCTTATTAGAGAATAAGTTCACTGAAAGTGGCTCGCTAAGGAATACCTAATGGAGTTTTATTTGCTGTCAATAGGAATTCTGTAGTGATGATAGTAGTCAAGTAATCCTTGGACTTGAGATCATCATAGTATCTTGTGTATGATGAGTTATACTTTGACTTATTCCTTAAAGACACCGAGGGTATATCAAAGGGTATGCTTGGGTATAATAAGTTATACATGGAGATAATGTATGATCAATAAAGAATCTACCACTTCTAATAAAAGAAGAGAAATGTCCTATGTGATTCGATAAATGACAACCCAAAGAGTCCTTGGTTAAGGCGAGAATGAAATTAGAAAGGAGTTTCTAATTTGCATTATTTGAGTTGTGCATTTAAGGATCGAAATACATATAATTAAATAAAATAAGACTTGTGGTAATTCCATGTCTTATATTTAATTGGGACATTGAATGGTGGAAGGATTGAATTGTATTTCAGTAACTATTTACTCAAAGGTTCTTTTATGATTAATGTTGAAATCTATATTATTTGGAAAGTCGTTGATCGCTAGGGAGGCTTATCCCTATTGTAGAATAAATATTATTTATTTAAATAAATTAATTGTTTAATTTATTTATTTAAATAAGATTAGAATTGTTCTAATTGATTTATTCACAACCGGTTTAATATGGAGAACCTAAAGGGTCACACCATAAAAGGAAGAATAATTATTTAAGAAGTTAATGGCATAATCGTAATAATATGTTATGTATATTTAATTTAATCTATGGTGATAGAATAAATTAAATAGCTTAATATTTATTATTTGATATTTTAGAAATATTAAATATAAATTAATAAGAGGAGTCTTATTAATATTATTACAATTATTATTATTTTAATTTCTAAAAGAGTTTAGGAATTAATTTAATATAAGTACTCTCATTTATTCCTAATTGGATTAGGAAGGAAAATTAGTTAAAGGAGTTTTAATTAATTATCCCTAATAAGATTAGGGAGCTTAATTAATTAAAAGAATTTAATTAATTAAATAAAACCCAATTCCTTAATTGTTAAGGTGGGTTGCCCACATCTATAAATAAGAGGAGTCTTATTATGGGTGGTGGGGGTTGTTGACTTTTACAACATACGTAATTCCAATAGTTGGGAGAGTACGTTCTTTTCTATAGAGATAGAAAACTAGGGTTTAGCCAACCACCCTTCTTCTTGAATTTTCTTCTTCCTTAGTGGATCACCTCTAGAGGCCAAACATTTGGGTGGCTAACGTTGATCAAAGGAAGGAACCAAACCCGGTGGATTCAAGTTGAACACGAAAAGGATTGGAGGTGAACTTGTACCTGAGGAAGCTCGATCTTCAAGGGTATGATTCTTATTCGTTATCTTTTTCGTTTAATTAATAATTGTATATAAAGGATGATCCGGGTATATGGTTTGTAAAAATTTTAAACTCTGATTTTATCTCGCTTCCGCTAATTTTTGCAATTTGATTGCTTCTTGAATATTACAAACCTAACAAGTATAACTGAGTGACTTCTCACATAAGCATCAATAATCAATACAGTGTGCTACTATGCAACCACGCGCATATTAGTGTACTTTTATCACCGATTATTTTATGACAACTTCCTTACTTTGAAAATTTTTCACATATCACCCTTAACTATAACCTTTTATCAATTTAACCATTTACTAAATAGAATAATAATTATAGGAAAATTGAATACTTTAATTTCATAATATTCGGGATCTCACAATTATACTATTGAGTCACATGATTGTACTATTGATTCACATGATATACTATTAGGGGAGGTGGTGCAAGTTTGATAATACTTGCAGGACTAAATTAAAAATGATGCAAAAAATGAAGGTATTATACTGTAATATTTCGAGCCCCAAAACGTGCAATTATCGAAACTATGTCTTCCTATAAATAGAAGCTCATTCTTCTTTCATTCTCACCAATTCACTAAGACTTACAAGAGAAATTATAGAAAGAGAAGCTATGGAGAGAGAAGCTTTAAAGAGAAAGTAGAAGAGAAGTCTGCTACCTCACTATTCCAGTATGCAGTCTTCTTCTGAGGTAAGGGATATTATTTTTTTCAATATTCAGAAAGAATAATATTTTCTTCCATACTCTGTAGTATGTGATTAATATTTTTTCGTCTCGTATTCGTGATTATACCCTCATTTTGTTAAAGTATTGCTTCTATACTCCGGGAAATTAGTGAAATATCCTTGAAATTTGCGCTTCATCTAGTATCGTTTCACAAGGATATTTTCTGCATATTCTTGTTAAATTTTAAGTTTTTTATGTCGGAGTACTATCCATGAGTAGTATTCATTTTTATGGTACTATTCACAAAGTACTATTCACATGGTACTATTCATAAAGTACTATTCACATGGTACTATTCATAAAGTACTATTCACAGGTAGTATTCACAAAGTACTATTCACGGGTACTGTAAGACCCCAACTTTTATGAATAAAGATTATTTTTTTTCTCAAAATATATTTTTGAATATTATGGTGTGGATTTGGTATAATGTTATAGTTGTGGGTATTATTTACAAATTTTGTATAGTAAGCAAGTGGTTATATAATATTCGATTGGTCGGGGAATATTCGTTTTAACAGGGAATATTCGTACGACGACACAATCATTGCGGTGTATGATAAGTACGATTTACACCTACTTATGGAGTACCAATTCATGCGAACTATGCCCATCTCAAGTACATTTTAGTGGGTTTTAGTTGCATTTCATGATAATTTGTATTTCGCATACTTAAAACTCTTTTTGGTGAATAAGTGCAGGAATCGACCTATTTTGTTGGTGTTATTGAGCACAAGGCTAATGGATACTTGAGACGAGGCAAAAGATGGGATATGCATGGCATGAAGATGCAATGGAGCAAGGAGATGAAGCATGACGGAACAAGTAGCAGCAGCAGTAGCATGATAGAACCAGAACAAGAACTATGATCTGCAGATTGCAAGCCACGTGGCCGCGCGGTAGAATAGCCTTGAGAGCGCACGCCCGTGCGATTACCCAGCCAGACCATGGAACCTACTGGAAGTTTCACGGCCACGAGAAGGACAAGTTTAGGAGGCTTGGCGCCGCATGCGAGATCAACAAACATACAAACCATCGCAGTCTCGTGGTGCATGAGCATACCACGCCGGAGGCCTTGTGAGCGCTGCCATGTGAGGGCTCTGCAGCAATTCTTGACTTGTCTTATTTTATTTCCAAACTTTAAGGGTTGTAATTTTTTTAAAAAACGACTCCTGACTGGTGTGAGGTGTATCACTTGTCATTTTATTAAGTTTTTCACGTATCTTTACTTTGGAATTAGGGTTTTACTCTCTGGGGGAGATTCCAACGTTGAAGGAGGCCACAACTCTACTTTTCTACTCCTTCTTGGGATTTTCTACCAGAGTGGATTATTAATATCAGTTTTGCTGGATTCTTATGAGGATCTGAATATTGATTTATATTCAGCAATTGGGTTTGATAGTTTTATCTTTCATCTTTCAATTGTCGTTTATTGACCATATTTAGATTTGATCCCATAATGGCTTTTGGTTTAGTCATGAACTAAACTCCATTATGGGATTCTAACGGATTTTAATATGTAGTTTGATTGCATGCTTAAATGCTGGTTTGTTTTACATATCATAAGGGATGTCTGTCATGATTGTTTTGCATGTATGAATGCTTGCTCATCATTCGTTTCAGTATTTGCATGGAATTGACAATGAACATGCAAAATGGATTGTAATCATGATAGTATACGTATATAGGGCTGTGTGATATGGCTTATGTATTTCGTGACCCAGATAGACATATACTACGTATAAGTTAGAATAAGGGCTTGAACTTAAAATCAATATAGATGCAATTTCATATAGACATATAGTGATTTTTGTTATATTGATGATTACATAGAGTTTATCATTTGTGGATGTTGTGTAAGTAGGTCTTAGTGCATTGAAAAATGGCTAATACTCTTTTAGTGCTCTTGGCTACTTTCTTGTGATATATGAACAAGCCATGCATGATAGTGGCGATTAAATGAAGTTAGGATCCCATTAGTTCCAATATCATTTATTCTATCGTTATTATTATTTTAGTTGTTATTTGCAATTCGGGAACAAACCAAGTTTTGTCATTAGTTTGAGCATATAAATATAGTGAATTAATTAATGAATAGTAGTTTAAGTTAAACAACTTTCGATGTGGGATCGATACTTTACTTGCTCTGTATTACTTGTTGACGCATGTATGCTTGCATGAGTTAGAGCTCTTTTGTTAAGACTAAAAAAGAGGCAACAAGTTTTTGGTGCCGTTGCCGGGGAAAGGCGTTTAATTTAGTTTTACTATCATTAGTTTTAAGCTATATTGTATGACTTAGACAATTCTAGTCTTATCTCATTTCAATTTTTGTTTCAGGAATTTGGATAAAGTTTTATGCGCACGCGGTCATCTAACCCCGATTTAACACCTGTTCAGGATAATATAAACGGGAGAGGTTGGAAAGCACGTGTTAGTAGAAATTTACAAGAACAATTGGAAAACACGACAGCTAACATGGCAACCGAGGCACAAGGAGAAGATCAAAGAGAGGAGCATAGGGCTCTGAAGGAGTATTCCATGCCCAATATTAATGGACTACAGTCTAGCATAGTCAGATCAGCGATAGCATCAAATACATTCGAGATAAAAACTGGCACTATTCAAATGGTGCAGAATACATTCGATTTGGGGTCTTTTGCTCACAGATGATCCGAATGAACACCTGTTAAGTTTCATCGAAATTTGTGATACATTCATATACAATGGTGTGAGGGAGGATGCTATTAGACTAAGGTTGTTCCCATTTTTATTGAGGGATAAAGCGAAAAGTTGGCTTCATTCTCTGCCAGCAGGATCTATAACTACATGGGAGGACTTAGCACAGAAGTTGTTAGCTAAGTTCTTCCCAATGGCTAAGACTGCTAAGATGAGGACAACTATCTCTCAGTTTGAGCAACAACAGGGCGAGTCATTATATGAAGCATGGGAGAGATACAAAGAAATGCTGTGAAAGTGCCCACATCACGGTATGCCAGATTGGATGGTAATCAACACGTTTTATAATGGATTGGGATGGTAGTCGAGACCGATCGTAGATGCAGCTGCAAGAGGGCATTATGGGCAAAGAACTATGAGGAAACCTATGACCTTATCGAGACAATGGCATCGAATGATTTTCAGAATCCTACATCTCGAATGCCACAAGCCAAAGTTGCAGGTGTGTTGGAGGTTGATGCTATCACTCAGTTGTTAGCACAGATGGCAGCCATGGCAAAGAAGATAGATACTTTGGCAGAAGGAAAAGTAAAGATGGTTGCCTTCGTATGTGAGATTTGTGCGGGGTCACACTCGACGGATCAATGTGCTATCAGCTCTGAATCAGTGCAGTATGTGAGCAACTATAGAAAAGACGAAGGGCAATTTCAGAACACATACCACCCCAACAATAGAAATCATCCAAACTTTAGTTGGTCGAATAATCAAGGGAATCAGCAGACTCAGTTTCAAGCAAATAATCAATTTCAGACACAACCAGCGCAGCCGCAGTTTAATCCTAGACACCCCTTTCTATCGGGATTTTCTCAACAACAACAACAACATCACACTCCAGCTGCACCTCAGCAAGAAAAGAAATCAGAAGTGGAGGAGATGATGATGAAATACATGGCAAACACAGAAGTTATGATTAAGAGCCAAGCAGTGGCTATAAAAAATCTGGAAACTCAAATGGGGCAGATGGTGAACATGCTTACTAACAGGCCCCATGGTTCATTGCCAAGTAATACGGAGACAAATCCAAGAAGAGAAGGGAAGGAACAGTGTCAAGCGATCACATTGAGATCTGGGAAAGATTTGTAAGTTACTGCAAGTTGCACGCCCGCGCGAGAATGCACTGAGGAGGGTGTGCAGTCGCGCGAAGCAGAGGAGCCCGCTACTGAGAAAGAAAATTTGGAGAAATCTGAGGGTCAGCAGGAAGAGAAAGACAAAGCAGGTTCAGAGGAGACGTTTAAGAGTCCAGTACCACCAATTCACATTCAAGTTCCGTATCCACAGAGATTAAATAAAAAAAAGGAAGATAAACATTTTAGCAAATTCTTGGAGGTATTCAAAAAGTTGCAGATCGACATACCATTCGCCGAGGCATTGGCACAAATGCCAAGCTACGCAAAATTTATGAAGGGTATATTGTCAAGGAAGAGAAGATTAGATGAGTTTGAAACGGTAGCCTTGACAGAGGAATGCAGTGCAGTGTGTAAGACCCCAACTTTTATGAATAAAGAATAATTTTCTCGAATTATATTTTTGAATATTATGGTGTTGATTTGATATAATGTTATAGTTGTGGGTAATATTTACAAATTTTGCAAAGTAAGCAAGTGGTTATATAATATCCGATTGGCGGGGAATATTCTTTTTGTTAGGGAATATTCGTACGACGACACAATCATTGGTGGACCCCACAACGGAAGTATTGTCGTAGTTAGAAAACGACAAAATTATCTTTCTATAAAAATAACGGCGGAGGTGTTACCCTTAAAACTGTTGAACTACCCGGTAGTAAATGTACAGTAATACGCGTGGTTGCATAGTAGCACACGGTATTGATTATTGATGCTTACGTGAGAAGTCATTAAGTTATACTCAATTATTGCTATAGTAATTGCTGCATCATATCTCTTATATTATTGATTCAATTATTGTCACAGTATCATCTGTATAATATGTTATATTATTAAATCAATAATTGAGATGACAAGTTATAATTTTAATGATTAATAATTGTTGAAAGATTAAATGTGTTGATTAAAAATAAAATGATTTGGGGTAATATTTATTCAATCCTTGATGTATATAAAAAGTCTATTATGAGACGTTTGTGGTAAATTTGGTTATTCTATGGGGGCCCATATGTCATCATCTAAGAGTATCTTTCGCCAATAGTAATTACCTTTACCAGACGTCAAACCACTTGCCGTTTCATATTATAGGCGTCGAACCAATTGTCGTTTCACATTATAGGCGTCGAACCAATTGTCGTTTCACATTACAGGCGTCAAACCACTTGGTGTTTCACATTACAGGCGTCAAACCACTTTTCTTTTCACATCTCCAGTCGTTAAGCCGCTTGCCTTTTCACATTGCAAGTGCTAAGCTAGAAATCTTTTATAAATAGAGGCCTAGTTCTTCATTATTTTTCACGAATTCATTCAAGCTATAGAGAGAGAATAAGAGAGAAAGAAGAAGAGTATTTTGTTACTACACTACTGCAGTATTCAATCTCCTACTAATATAAGGGGTGTTATTTCTTTTATATTCATGAAGAGAACTTCTGTTATTCTATTATTTATTATTACATTTGGAATATATCGTATGCATGCATGCGTTTCTACGCTTGGGACTGGTTCCGATCTTTATTATTTTGTTAGAATATCCCTGCATGCATTTTTACGGACCTGGTTCCATTCTTTATTATTACGTTGGAATATCACATGCATGCGCTTTTACTGGGACCTAATTCCGTTATTTATTATTCTATTGGAATAACCTGCCTGTGCGGTCTATCACATGCGTGGTGATTTCTTTTGTTATTCCATTCTTTATTATACTCAGTTGGTTAAAACTTTGACTTCTATACTCCATGAAATTAGTGGAATATCCTTGATATTTGTGTTTCATCCAGTATCTTTTCATGGAAATATTCTTCTGAGCATTCTTGAATTTTACTCTACAAAGCAGTATTATGTTGACAGTTTGGACGTTATTGGTTCCGGGATAAATTAATTCTTGAACTTGTTTTATTGAATTCTTATATCATTGTCATCATCCTCATGTTTATATTTTATTGAAAGTCATCTGTGGCATGTAGTGCATAGATGGACTTGGTATGATTATGACCAAGGATTATTCTAAGTAATCATGACCGTAATGTTACAAATGATGTGGTAAAAGTCCTCATTGGCCCGTAGTGCTTTCATGGACAGTTGTTGACATGATCATGACCATTAATGAATACACAAATATTCTTGGCCCGTAGTGCATGGATAATTGTGGTCGTGATACTAAAGAATATCCTTGGCCGTAGTGCAGGGGTGATTCGATGATGTGGATTATTTATTGTCGAGTCCCAAAGTGATAAAAGTGATGAAAAACCTTTTAAATCATAAAAGATAGTAGATTTTATTCTCTACTTGACTCTTTTAATGGATTGCTTGTTCCACTGCAGTTAAACTTGATGTTTGTTATATTGTATTAGTTTAACACTGTTTAAGGTTAATGATAATTTATTCTGCATTATCTTAGTCATAATATTTCTTACTGGGCTAGTTGAGCTCACCATTTCTTTCACTGTTCTCTTTAGGAAATGAGAATATAGCTAGGACGAGTCGGGGAACGGAGTGATGGTCCTAGATGGTGCATTAGTAGTCCTCACTATTTTGTGATAATAATTATAATGAGGACTCCTTTTGAGTTTGTATACTCTCTAGTAGACAATATTTGTATTCAAACTCACAGTTTATGTTTTGTCGTATTGTACACGACAATTGTATTATTAAGTTGTATTTGAATTCTGTACCATGTATCTGGCGACTCAAGATGGGTGATGTATACCTAATTTTTGGGGCGTCACAATTGGTATCAAAGCTTAGGGATATGATCCCTGGCTAAGATGTGAGAATAGTACTAGGAGGGGAGAGACGGGGAATTCCTTCGCTAGTATGACCTACCTAAGTTTATGGGGTATTTAATTGGTTGGTTAGAATTTAGGGATAATATGTTACATGTCAATTAACCTTTGTTTTGTGGCAGTATTTGAAAATGACATCCGAGAATATTGAGAATAACAATGGAGCACAGACGACCGTTGATTCACCACATATCAATAATCAGGATAATGTGCATCAGGAAGGCGACAATCCTCATGCAAACAACAACACTAACCAAATAATGAATGATCAAATGTTCAGAGGCTTTATGCAATTCATGCAACAGCAGGCGAGAGCGTCTCCTGTCCAAAATGTAGGTGGAAACACTGGAAACTCTCGAACGATCACCGCTAAACAGTTCAAGGAGCTGGGACCACCGGAGTTTATTGGAGAGCCAAAACCACTTAAGGCGGAAGCATGGATAAAGTAGATCACCAAGATATTTGATGTCTTGGAATGCTCCGAGGAGAAAAAGGTTCCCTTTGCCGCCTTTATATTGTGAGAGAGAGGCGACATCGGTGGAATGGTGGCAGTAAAGCGAATCAACCGCCGCACGAAAAATATCTTGGGAGAAAATATCTTGGGAGAAGTTCCAAGAACTATTCAACGACAAAGTACTTTTCCCAAAGTATTCGTCACATGAAGGAGGTGGAGGCAACATTGAAAAAATATCTTTGAGAAAGTCGTCACAATTCGAAAGATAGAAATAAGGTTAACGAGTAATGTGATAGTACTGACTTGAATCAAGCAAGATTTTTTAAACAAGCGGATGTAATGAAGTTTCTCCTAATGGAGTCTCCACAGATAGGTCAAAGTTTAATTTCTCCGTGGTCAAGTTCAAAGCGTTGGCGCAGCAAGTAAGAGAGAGATAAAAGAATGGGTAGAACCAATATCTAGTAAGGTATATACTTCGCTGAGAGAATTTATAATTAATTAACTAACCCGTGCTAACCCGTTCGGGTTCCTCGCATTTGACCGATCACAACAAACGCTCTTCCGGAATCGTTGACTTTGACTTTTACGGGACGATCTTTTGAGTCATCAGTCCCCATTGAACTAGGTTTTGCTACATCTTTGTCTGATCTCGGCGATATGTCCTTCCTTTCCACAATTATAGCATACCTTGAGCTGTTGTGGGGCGGTTTGGTGATATGTCCTCTTTTCGCATTTGTAGCATGTAATGCTGAGGTGGTCGTTCTCCTCCCTTAAAACTAGTTACTCTTTGGTGAGCGTCTTCACATGAGTCATTGTTGAATCTCCTCTTTTAAAATCTCCTCCAGGCTTCGCTTCTTCTATTTTCATGGCCACGATTACCACAGAGTGGTTACCGCCTTTGTCCGTCATTCTTCTTTCTCCGTTGGTTATCGTTATTACGATGGCTACTGCTATCTTGGTGATATGATCCTGGTTATGGTCCTTGGTTGAGCGTACTTTATCTATCTAAGCTAACAAGCTGAGCCACAATGACAACATCTGAATAGAGAAAATTTATGAGAAATGAGATATCTTGGCGTATGTGGTTTCAAACCTCTCGAAACATCCGCGTCATACGTTCCTCATTCTCCACCAAATGAGGTCAAACTGAATAACATTGAACTTCTGTGAACTTAAGCCTCGTCTTTGGAACACCATAGTCATTATTATTACGCTCTAGTCTAATAAACTCCACTTCCTTCGTATAGAATACTTTCGAGGAAGTACTTGTCATTGCCCTGTTTCAAACGTCTCCCATGACATCTTGCGAGTCATTTGGATGGAGTGCAACTTCATGATTCCCCACCCGATGTCTGCCTCACCACGGAACATAAAGGGTGGCGAATGGAACTTTCTGTTCCTCCGTGCATCCCAGACATCGAATATCTTGGTAATTTGTTTTATTACGTCTCACCTCTTTAATCGGATCCCGAAGCTTTCCCAGAGTGCAGTGGTCTGAACTCTTTGAAGCGCTTGTTTGTGACCACGAAGTGAATTGCTATCATTTCCTCCGTATTTTTGAACACGAGTCTCCAAATGCGATTTTGCATGAAGCGCAAAAAGCTTCTAAACATCCCCTCGTTCATCATACGCCTTCGATTGGTGTTGTTCACAGGGGAACATTGCCCGACTGTTATTACGTTCTCCTCGTTGTAAATACGAGGCATCTCCACGGTCTCATTTACTCCCTTTGTTAATATTCTCATTCGACATTCTCAAATCATTGTCATAAAAGCAAGGGTTAATTAAAGAAATCAATATATCACATAATATCCCTATATCTTGACCAACTAACAAATAAGCTTAGGTAGGACACACCTTTAGCGAAGGATTTACTCGTCCTCTCTCCCTCCTAGTTCTATTCCCCGATCTCATGGAGATCATATCCTAAGCTCGATACCATTTGTAGATACGAAACAACTACAACTTTATTATTACTGACGATAAAGCTGTGAGTTTGAATACAAATATTATCTTCTAGATAATATCTATACTCAAATAAATCCTTCATAGCCAAAGATATTCTTCAAATCATTCATCTTTGCACTACATGTGCCAAAGATATTCAATAATATCATCATTTAAGGCTGAGGATGATGAAAATATTTTTTTAAGAAAGCAATCGGTGAAACAAAATGTGAGGATTAAGGATTAAGGATTAGTACTTGGGAGTATACATGAATAAGTTGGATCGACATGTATAATGATATTGAAGAAATAATATCATTACAAAAAAAATAATATCCCTTACCTCGAAAGATCGGTGACTTTAGCTAGAATCAAAGGGTATAGTCTTTGAAGGAACTTGCACCAAATCTAGCAATACTCAAAGTATACTCAAAATACTCACAAGTTATAATATTAATCAAAAAAAATACAAAAACGTTTTTCTTAACAAAATAATTTAAACTCCCAAAAATCAATTATTTGAACTTGAACTTCAATAATTCATAATAAATAGCCCTTTCATCAGAAAATTCGAACTAAGTTTTTATAGGAAATTCAATTCTCTCTTTGCAGAAGAAAGTTTTTCCAAATTCCAAACAAAAATCAACCAAAATCCACAAGCGAAGGCGATTTTACAAGCTATAATCAAATTTTGGTGATAATTGTGTCCACCGACACACAAAACATGTGTTAAACATTTAATGCCACAAAATACTCTTCCTCCTCATATACTCATATATCCCACATTCATTTGTAAAAATATCACAGTTAATATATTATTAAAATAATATATTTAAATGAATTATTTTATCGGGAAAAGATAAAATATTAATTTTCAACAATTGTCATTTTAAAATTTTCTCCATCTATATCCACATAAAATCAATATTTTTCCTCATCATATAAATCAATAATTAATTAATGCCTACCGTTATTTAAAAAACAACTTATATTTGTCGTTTTTTTCACACGAATATTCGCGGTCTAAGATGAATATTTTATAACTTGCTTATTTTGAAATATTTGCGTATTTAACCCATAACTATCCACATTAAAAGTCGTCCCACTTTGTGGATAATGAAGAAAGAATGACGGCGGATGTTTTAAGAGGTTTCCAAAAGTCGGAGATACGTCAACATCTTATTTCTAAAAGCGTGTTTGTATTGAGATGTTGTAAATAGGGCTCGATTAGTGGAGCGCGATAATGAGTCAATGCAACAAAAAAAGAGAGCGACCAACAAAATGATAATACCGGTGAGAGCGATCATGAAGCGGTGACAACAAGCGTGGAGGAAATCAACAGGCGGAAGTGGTAACCACTTGATTGGTGTCGAGGCCAAAACAATAAGAATAGGCATTTCAAGAAGAGGAGATTCAACAATGATGGAAAGAGCGTCATCACCAAAGACTGTCGTTAAGAGAACAATGATGGAGAGCGACCACTTAAGGAGGAGAAGCGACCACTTCATCATATGCTTCAAATGCGGAAGGGAGGGGCACATCAGTCCAAACTACGCGATGCCGTCTAAAGCATGTTATAATTGTGGAAGAGATGGTCACTTAGCCTGATTTTGTCATTCACCGAAGACAAGTTCAGCTAGGATGGAGGCACCAAAGGCCGTCCCAGAAAAGTCAAAACCGGTAGTGCAAGGGAGAGCGTTTGTTGTGACCTCCCAGAAAGCAAGGAACCCGAATGAGGTCATCACGGGTAAGCTTATCATAAACTCTAGCGAAGTCTATACTTTATTTGATACCGGTTCTACCCATTCTTTTATTTCTCCTACTTGCGCTCAACGATTAAATTTGACTCCGGAGAAATTAGACTTTGACTTATCTGTGGAAACTCCGTTGGGAGAAACCTTCATTCCATCCACTGTTTATAAGTCTTGTTTGGTTCAAATTAGTACCCTCACATTACCTGTCGATCTTATTTCATTGAAAATACTTGCATTTGATGTGATTCTAGGGATTGATTGGTTAACTACTCATCATGCAAAAATTGATTGTTTTCGTAAGGTTGTTAGCTTTCATATTCCTAACCAACCAATTATGTGAATTCAAGGGACCAAACCATTAAAATCAATCACGGTCATTTCATTCCATAAAGCTATTCGTTTATTGAAAAACTGATGTCAAGCTTTCTTAGCTCATGTCACAGATTTAAACAAAAATACGTCAGTTTTGAACGATATTTCTATTGTTAATAAATTTCCTGACGTATTCCCTGAAGAACTTCTGGCCTACCCCCAGAGCGTGAAATTGAATTTTGTATCGACCTTGAACCTGGTATCAAACCCATTTCCAAAGCCCCATATTGAATGGCTCCTATTAAACTTCAGGAGTTAAAGACCCAACTGCAGGAATTGTTAGACATTGGCTTTATTCGTCCTAGTACGTCTCCTTGGGGTGCTCCTGTTCTATTCGTGAAGAAGAAAGATGGGAGTATGTGACTTTGTATTGATTATCGAGAGTTGAATCATGTCACCATCAAAAATAGGTACCCATTGCCACGTATTGATGACCTGTTTGACCAGTTACAAGGAGCCAAATTCTTTTCAAAGATTGATCTTCGTTCTGGATATCACCAATTGAAGATTAGAACCGATGACATTCCAAAGACGACTTTCAGAACTAGGTACGGGCATTATGAATTCCTAGTCATGTCCTTTGGATTGACTAATGCTCATACTGCCTTCATGGATATGATGAACTAAATATTCAAGGAATATTTGGATTACTTTGTGGTCGTCTTTATTGATGGCATCCTTATTTATTCCAAAAGTCGTGAAGATCATGAGCAACACTTGAGGCTGACACTCCAAAAGCTTCGTGAATACAAGCTTTATGTCAAGTTGAAAAATGCAAGTTCTAGCTTGAGGAAGTAACATTCCTTGGGCACGTAGTATCAAGTCATGGAATATCTGTTGACCCGGCAAAAATTGAAGCTATTCAAAGCTGAGAGCAACCTAAATTAGTGACCGAAGTACGTAGCTTTCTCGGTTTAGCTAGTTATTATCTGAGATTCGTGGAAGGATTTTCTCGAATCGCTACACCATTAACTCAGCTAACTCAAAAAGATACAAAGTTCGGTTGGTGCGAAGAATGTGAGAAGAGTTTTTAAGAACTCAAGAGGAGACTCATTTCGGCACCTGTTCTGACAATACCATCTGGCTCGGAGGGATTTGTCATCTACAATGATGCTTTGGGCAAAGGGTTGGATGTGTTCTCATGCAACATGGGAAAGTCATAGCCTATGCCTCGTGACAACTCAAAGAATATGAGAGGAATTATCCTACTCATGATCTAGAGTTGGCAGCTGTTGTCTTTGTACTTAAAATTTGAAGGCATTACTTGTATGGGGAGAAAGTGGAGATATTTACGGATCATAAATGTGACGCCCCCAAAATTAGGTATACATCACCCATCTTGAGTCGCCAGATACATAGTACAGAATTCAAATACAACTTAATAATACAATTGTCGTGTACAATACGACAAAACATAAACTGTGAGTTTGAATACAAATATTGTCTACTAGAGAGTATACAAACTCAAAAGGAGTTCTCATTACAATTATTATCACACTATATCACAGAATAGTGAGGACTACTAATGCACCATCTAGGACCATCACTTCGTTCCCCGACTCGTCCCAGCTATATTCTCATTTTTCAAGAGAAAACGGTGAAAGAAAGGGTGAGCTCAACTAGCCCAAGAAGAAATATTATGACTAAGATAATGCGAGTATAAATTATCATTAGCCTTAAATAGTGTTAAACTGATACAATATAACAAACATCAAGTTTAACTGCAGCGGAACAAGCAATCCATTAAAAGAGTCAAGTAGAGAATAAAATCTACTATCTTTTATGATTTAAAAGGTTTTTCATCACTTTTATCACTGGGACTCAGCTTAATAAATAATCCACATCATCGAATCACCCCTGCACTACGGCCAAGGATATTCTTTAGTATCACGACCACAATTATCCATGCACTACGGGCCAAGAATATTTGTGTATTCATTAATGGTCATGATCATGTCAACAACTGTCCATCAAAGCACTACGGGCCAATGAGGACTTTTACCACATCATTTGTAACATTACAGTCATGATTACTTAGAATAATCCTAGGTCATAATCATACCAAGTCCATCTATGCACTACATGCCACAGATGACTTTCAATAAAATATAAACATGAGGATGATGACAATGATATAAGAATTCAATAAAACAAGTTCAAGAATTAATTTATCCCGGAACCAATAACGTCCAAACTGTCAACATAATACTGCTTTGTAGAGTAAAATTCAAGAATGCTCAGAAGAATATTTCCATGAAAAGATACTGGATGAAACGCAAATATCAAGGATATTCCACTAATTTCATGGAGTATAGAAGTAAAAGTTTTAACCAACTGAGTATAATAAAGAATGGAATAACAAAAAAAATCACCATGCATGCGATAGACCGCACAGGCAGGGTATTCCAACAGAATAATAAATAACGGAACCAGGTCCGGCGTAAAACGCACAGACAGGATATTCTAACAGAATAATAAAGAATGGAACCAGGTTTGGCGTAAAACTCACAAATAGGATATTCCAACAGAATAATAAAGACTGGAACCAGGTCCGGCGTAAAACTCATAAATAGGATATTCCAACAGAATAATAAATAATGGAATAACAGAAGTTTTCTTCATGAATACAAAAGAAATAACACCCCTTACATTAGTAGGAGATTGAATACTGCAGTAGTGTAGTAACAGGATACTCTTCTTCTTTCTCTCTTATTCTCTCTCTATAGCTTGAATGAATTCGTGAAAAATAATGAAGAACTAGGCCTCTATTTATAGAAGATTTCTAGCTTAGCACTTGCAATGTGAAAAGGCAAGCGGCTTGACGACTGGTAATGTGAAAAGAAAAGTGGTTTGACGCGTGTAATGTGAAACACGCGCTTTGTAATGTGAAACACAAGTGGTTTGGCGCTTTGTAATGTGAAACGACAATTGGTTCGACGCCTGTAATGTGAAACGACAATTGGTTCGACGCCTGTAATATGAAACGACAAGTGGTTTGACGTTTGGTAAAGGTAATTACTATTGGTGAAAGAGACTCTTAGATGATGACATATGGGTCCCCATAGAATAACCAAATTTACCACAAAAGTCTCATAATAGACTCTTTATATACATCAAGGATTGAATAAATATTGCCACAAATCATTTTATTTTTAATCAACACATATTTAATCTTTAAACAATTATTAATCATTAATATTATAACTTATCATCTCAATTATTGATTTAATAATATAACATATTATACAGATGATACTGTGACAATAATTGAATCAATAATATAAGAGATATGATGCATCAATTGTTATAGCAATAATTGAGTATAACTGAGTGACATCTCACGTAAGCATCAATAATCAATATCGTGTGCTACTATGCAACCACGCGTATTACTGTACTTTTACTACCGGGTAGTTCAACAGTTTTAACGGTAACACCTCCACCGTTATTTTTATAGAAAGATAATTTTGTCGTTTTCTAACTACGACAATACTTCCGTTGTGGGGTCCACCAATGATTATGCCGTCGTACGAATATTCCCTGACAAAAAGAATATTCCCCGACCAATCGAATATTATATAACCACTTGCTTACTTTGCAAAATCTATAAATATTACCCACAACTATAACATTATATCAAATCAACACCATAATATTCAAAAATATAATTCGAGAAAATTATTTTTTATTCATAAAAGTTGGGGTCTTACAATAAAAGCCTCAAATATTTCTTCACTCAAAAGGAACTCAACATGCGACAACGACGTTAGCTTGAACTCTTGAAAGATTATGATCATACCATCCAATACCATCCTGGAAAAGCGAATGTGGTAGCTGACGCATTGAGTAGAAGATCATATGCAAGTACGAGTGCGATATTGTCAACGCAAAGTCCCATTTTATGTGACTTGCAAAGGATGGAGATAGAGTTAAAGACTCTAGGGACCCATGTGATGATGGCGAATATACGAGTAGAAATAACTTTAATCGATAAAGTTAAAGTTGCTCAAGCTACAGACCTAGAGCTGATGCGTATGAGGAAGAAAGTGCAAGAAGGTGCTATGCCGGAAGCAAGAATCGATGAAGAAGGAATACTTCGACTCAACTCCAGACTTTGTGTTCCTAAAACCACGATTTAAAGTATAAAATCATGATGGAGGGCACAACACAACACACCGTTTGCAATCCATCTCAGGAGTACCAAAATGTATCATGATCTTCATCATACATTTTGGTGGAGCAATATGAAGAGAGAGAGATATTTGTTTATCTCAAGGTGTCTAACTTGTCAACGAGTTAAAGTGGAGCATCAAGTACCAAAAGGTCCATTACAACCACTTGAAATTCCAGAATGGAAGTGGGAGCACATTACCATGGATTTCGTTACCGGTCTTCCTAAAGTTTCTCAAGGCATAGATGCGATTTGGGTCATTATTGATAGATTGACCAAGTTTGCTCATTTCTTACCGATACGAGAAACTTATACACTTGAACGTCTTTCTCGTATGTACATAAATGAGATTGTAAGACTTCATGGTATGCCGGTATCCATAGTTTCTGATCGAGACCTAAGATTCACTTCACAATTTTGGGTTAGTTTGCAAAAAAGATATGGGCACAGACTTACGATTTAGCTCGGCATATCATCCTCAGACGGACGGACAGTCAGAGAGGACTATTCAAACTCTTAAAGATCTATTAAGACTCTGGGTCTTTGATTTCAAGGGAAGTTGGGACAAGTTCTTACCATTGGTGGAGTTTTCCTATAACAACAGTTATCAAGCAAGTATTGGCATGGCTCCATTCGAAGCGTTGTATGGAAGAAAGTGTCGTTCTCTAGTATGTTGGGATGAGGTGGGTGAAGCAACGTTGTTGGGACCGGAGTTGGTACGTATGACTACGGAAAAGATTCAAACGATCCGACAACGTATAAAAACCTCACAAGATCGACAAAAGAGTTATGTTGATCTTCATCGAAAGGATGTGGAATTCGATATAGGAGATCATGTGTTGTTACGTGTTGCTCCATAGAAAGGAGTTACGAGATTTGGAAAGAGAGGAAAGCTCAATCCTCGATTCATCGGCCCATTTTTAATCCTCGATCGAGTAGGAACTGTGGCCTATAGACTCGCCTTACCGCCAAGTATGTCTCGTGTTCATAATGTTTTTCACATATCTATGTTCCGTAAATATGTGAAATACCCGAACCACATTATTGAGTTAGAACTAGATGAGATAGAGGAAGATTTAACGTATGAAGAGTTACCTATTAAAATCTTGGATAAGAAGGATCATGTTCTACGCTCCAAGGTTATACCTCAAGTCAAAGTTTTGTGGAGAAACCACGATGTGGAGGAAATGACTTGGGAGTTAGAATCTGAGATGAAGTCAAGGTATCCTCATCTCTTCGACATACTAGGTATGTACCCTAATTTCGAGGATGAAGTTTCATAAGAAGGGGAGGTTGTAAGACCCCAACTTTTATAAATAAAGAATAATTTTCTCGAATTATATTTTTGAATATTATGGTGTTGATTTGATATAATGTTATAGTTGTGGGTAATATTTACAAATTTTGCAAAGTAAGCAAAATTTGTATTCAAACTCACAGTTTATGTTTTGTCGTATTGTACACGATAATTGTATTATTAAGTTGTATTTGAATTCTGTACCATGTATCTGGTGACTCAAGATGGGTGATGTATACCTAATTTTGGGGGCGTCACACAGTGCTTCAGCAGAAATTACCTCCAAAGCTGAAGGATCCGGGCAGCTTCACAATTCCATGTACCATTGGAAAGTTGAACTTCAGTAAGTGTTTATGTGATCTTGGGGAAAGCATAAATTTGATGCCCTTGTCAGTGTTTAACCAGTTGGGATTGCCGGATCCAAAGCCAACAAATATTGCATTGCAGTTAGCTAACAGATCCATCACATATCCACGGGGACTTGTTGAAGATATGTTGGTTAAGGTGGACAAGTTTATTTTTCCAGCTGACTTCAACATCCTAGACTACGAGGAAGACAAAAACATACCAATAATACTGGGAAGGCCATTCTTGGCCACATGCAGAACGTCAATAGATGTGCAAAAAAGTGAACTCACTATGCGTGTCCAGGATCAAGAGATCACCTTTAACGTCTTTAAAGCAATCAGTTTACCAACGGATGAAGAAGATTGCTTCCTGGTTGACGTGATGGATTGGTGCCTACAAGATGAAATATAGAAATCGAGGGATTATGGACCATTGATATGTGCAACGGGTAAAAATTCAGAGTTGAAGGTAGAGTCATTGACGAAAGATGAAGTCATTAAATTTCGGGGTGCGACAGACAAGGAAGAAGGCACCTCAATTCTACCTGTGACATGAAACTCAGAGATAGTCAAGCTAATTAACTATAACTTAGCGCTAGATGGGAGGCAACCCATTATTTCTAGTCTCATTGATTTATTTGTAGTTATTCATTTTGGATTATTTCAGTCTTATATCGAAGTCATTTTTTAATAGGTTGTTAGATGTTCATGCTTAAGTGTGTAGCAAGACTGGCATTGCGAATATTCGCAAGATGTCAACACTATGTGGTCACTAAGTCCTACCTTAACAAGATGCATTAATATCTATGCAAGAACCATCATTGGATCACATCACTGATACGCAGAGTGGAATTGAATGTTCACATTGCAGATAGATAAGGTCGCCGCGCTGCATGTGCCCAATGAAGAAAAAAAACATGCCAAGCATGGCCTGCGTCAAGTTAAGAAAGCCACCAAAACAATCTGCAAGTCTCGCGCATGGCGCAGCAAATTTCGATTTCAAAAGCGCTAGCTGCTGGCGTGCATAACACCTGGATTAAGACAGATCTAAATAGTTTAAAAACAGAGTTGTGGACCAATTGGACTCTCATTTGGGATAATAACAGACGCAAAATTCTCTCACTCTCCATAACTCACGTCGGTATCTATCTATCAGTTACAAGTTGTGCCGTACATCTCTTAATCAATTAGCCAAGATTCGTGCCTCAGTCAAAGTCCATATCTCCTCAACTTCTCCAAAGTGAACTATAAAGCTAGGGTTCCAAGTTGGATTGAAGAAACGAGTATTGGGGGTAGAAATTCTTCAAATTTTTCTTCATTCTCCATCATATAATCTGTGAAACCTCTATCAAACACAAATGGGGCCTAAGCGAGCAAGGTCTGTTACGTCATCTTCTTCTTCCTCGTCAGGCAGCCAAGAGGCTGATAATGTGGATCATACCAAGTTCCTCAACTTGGAAGCTCAACAAGAGTACTACCGCATTGTGGAGAAAACGTTCGTCAAGGAGCGAGGATTCAAATGGTGAGGCGGGATGGCCAACATGCGCCATGATTCGAGAGAGAGAGGTGGGGTGGGTGTGCGGCTACTCCAATACCTGTTCCTATGAGCGTAGTTTGTGATTTCTATGCCAATGCCAAGGTCACTATGAGCGAAATATCTCTTGTTCGTGGTATCGAGGTAGATTACAAACCCCGTGCCATCCGATTAATTTTTAAAATTCTCGATGCACTTGCTTGCTTGGTGAAATTGCTAATTAGAAATGTCGGTGCTCATTTAGAGACCGACATGGAGTTGATTATTGCAGAGTTATGTGTGCCGGGTACAAAATGGATATATAAAGTTGGCACGACACAACCGCGTATGTGACGCCCCCAAAATAGGTATACATCACCTATTGAGTCGCCAAATACATGGTACAGAATATAACTACAATCTTAATTATACAACAAGAGAGCTGTGAGTTTAAATACAAATATTGTCTTCTAGACAATATCCACTCTCAGAATAAGTCCTCATTACATTTATTGTCACACTATTTAACAGAATAGTGAGGACTGATAGCTAATACTATCATCCGGACCATCACTTTGTTCCCCGACTCGTCCCAACTACGTTCTCATTTCCTGAAGAGAACAGTGAAAGAAAGGGTGAGCTCAACTAGCCCAGTAAGAAATATTATGACTAAGATAATGCAGAATAAATTATCATTAGCTTTCAACAGTGTTAAACTGATAAAATATAACAACATCAAGTTTAACTATAGCGGAACAAGCAATCCATTAAAAGAGTCAAGTAGAGAATAAGATCTACTATCTTTTATGATTTAAAAGTTTTTTCATCACTTTTATCGCTAGGACTCAGCTTAATAAATAATTCACATCACCAAATCACCCCTGCACTACGGCCAATGATATTCTTTAGTATCACGACCACAAATTATCCATGCACTACGGCCCAAGGACATTCGTGTATTCATCAATGGTCATGATCATGCCAACAACTGTCCATCAATGCACTACGGGACAATGAGAACTTTTACCACATCATTTGTAACATTACGGTCATCATTACACTGAATAATCCCTGGTCATAATCATACAAAGTCCATCTATGCACTACAGGCCACAGATGACTTTCAATAAATAAACAAACATGAGGATGATGACAATGATATAAGAATTTAATAAAACAAGTTCAAGAATTAATTTATTCAAGAACTAATAACGTCCAAGTTGTCAACATGATACTGCTTTGTGCAGTAAAATTCAAGAATGCTTAGAAGAATATTTTCATGAAAAGATTATGGATGAAGCGTAAATATCAAGAATATTCCACTAATTTCATGGAGTATAGAAATAAGATCGACAGGTAACGTGCAGGTGCCGATTTGAACTAAACAAGACTTATAAACAGTGGATGTAATGAAGGTTTCCCCCAACGGAGTTTTAACAGATAAGTTAAAATCTAATTTCTCCGGAGTCAAATTTAATCCTTGAGCGCAAGTAGGAGAAATAAAAGAATGGGTAGAACCGGTATCAAATAAGGTATAGACATCGCTAGAGTTTATGATAAGCTTACCCGTGATGACCTCGTTCGGGTTCCTTGCTTTCTAGGAGGTCACGACAAATGCTCTCCCTTGCACCATCGGCTTTGACTTTTTCCGGGATGACCTTTGGTGCCTCCATCCTAGCTGAACTTGTCTTCGGTGAATGACAAAATCGGGCTAGGTGACCTTCTCTTCCACAATTATAACACGTTTTGGATGGCATCGCGCAGTTTGGACTGATATGTCCCTCCCCTCCGTATTTGAAGCATATGATAGGTGGTTGTTCTCATTCCTTAACTAAGGTTGCTGGTGCTGACGTCTTTTCATCATTGTTGAATCTCCTTTTCTTGAAATGTCCATTTTTACTGTCTTGGCCATGATTACCACCGAAGTGGTTACCATTTCTGGCATGTTGATTCCCTCCACATTTATTGTCACCGCCCGATGGTCGATACCTTTGGTATTTTCATCTTGTCATTTACCTTTTCATTGGTTGCATTGACTCGTTACCGCGCTAAAATAACTGAGCCCTATTTACAACATCTGAGTACAAACACAGTTTATGAGAAATAAGATATTGATGTATCTCCGGTTTCAAACCTCTTAAAAACATTCGCGTCATTCGCTCCTCATTATCGACCAAATGGGATACAAACCGGGATAACTCCGTAAATTTAGCCTCGTATTGCGACACGGTCATATTGTTTTGTTCCAACTTGATAAAGTCCACCTCTTTCATGTGACGAATACTCTCGGGAAAGTACTTGTCGTTGAATAGCTCTTGGAACTTCTCCCAAGACATCTTGAGTGCGTTAGGCTGGGTACGTTTTATATATTCCCACCAGTAATCTGCCTCTTCACGCAACATGAAGGTGGCGAAGGAACCTTTTGCTCCTCGGAGAATCCCAAGACGTCAAATATCTTGGTGATCTGCTTTATCTATGCTTCCGCCTTAAGTGGTTTTGGCTCTCAAATAAACTCCGGTGGTCCCAGCTCCTTGAACTATTTAGCGGTGACCGTCCGAGAGTTTCCAGTGTTTCCACCTATATTTTGGACAGGAGTCACTCTAGCCTGATGTTGCATGAATTGCAAAAGCCTCTGAATAATCCATCATTTATCATTTGGTCAGTGTTGTTGTTTGCATGAGGATTGTCGCCTTCCTGATGCACATTCTCCTGATTATTAATATGTGGAGACTCAACGGTCTCATGTGCTCCATTGCTATTTTCAACATTCTCGGATGTCATTTTCAGATACTGCCATAAAACAAAGGTTAATTAACATATAACATATTATCCCTATACTCTGACCGACCAATTAAATACCAAATAAACTTAGGTAGGTCATACTAGCGAAGGAATTCCTCCTAGTTCTAGTCTCACATCTTAGCCAGGGATCATATCCCTAAGCTTTGATACCAACAGTGACGCCCCAAAAATAGGTATACATCACCTATTCTGAGTCTCCAAATACATGGTACAAAATATAACTACAATCTTAATTATACAACAAGAGAGCTGTGAGTTTAAATACAAATACTATCTTCTAGACAATATCCACTCTCAGAATAAGTCCTCATTACATTTATTGTCACACTATTTAACAGAATAGTGAGGACTACTAGCTAATACTATCATCCGGACCATCACTCTGTTCCCCGACTCGTCCCAGCTACGTTCTCATTTCCTGAAGAGAACAGTGAAAGAAAGGGTGAGCTCAACTAGCCCAACAAGAAATATTATGACTAAGATAATGCAGAATAAATTATCATTAGCCTTCAATAGTGTTAAATTGATAAAATATAACAACATCAAGTTTAACTGTAGCGAAACAAGCAATCCATTAAAAGAGTCAAGTAGAGAATAAAATCTATGATTTAAAAGGTTTTTCATCACTTTTATCGATGGGACTCAGCTTATTAAATAATTCACATCACCGAATCACCCCTGCACTACGGCCAAGGATATTCTTTAGTATCACGACCACAAATTATCCATGCACTACGGGCCAAGGACATTCGTGTATTCATCAATGGTCATGATCATGCCAACAACTGTCCATTAATGCACTACGACCAATGAGGACTTTTACCACATCATTTGTAACATTACGGTCATGATTACACCAAATAATCCCTGGTCATAATCATACAAAGTCCATCTATGCACTACAGGCCACAGATGACTTTCAGAAAAAAAATAAACATGAGGATGATGACAATGATATAAGAATTTAATAAAATAAGTTCAAGAATTAATTTATTCAGGAACTAATAACGTCCAAGCTGTCAACATGATACTGCTTTGTGCAGTAAAATTCTAGATTGCTTAGAAGAATATTTTCATGAAAATATACTGGATGAAGCGCAAATATCAAGAATATTCCACTAATTTAATGGAGTATAGAAGTTAAAACTTTAACCAACTGAGTATAATAAGGAATGGAATAACAAAAGAAATCACCAGGCATGCGATAGACCGCACAGGTAGGTTATTCCAACAGAATAATAATTAACGGAACCGGTCGGTGTAAAAGCGTCTGATGTGAGGATATTCCAACGAGAATAATAAAAAGCGGAATCGAAGTCCGGCGTAAAAACGCATGACGAGGATATTCCAACGAGAATAATAATAAAGAATCGGAATCAGTCCACGTAAAAAATGCACAAACATGATATTCCAACAGAAT
Source organism: Panax quinquefolius (assembly GCA_020205615.1). Taxonomy (NCBI): domain Eukaryota; kingdom Viridiplantae; phylum Streptophyta; class Magnoliopsida; order Apiales; family Araliaceae; genus Panax; species Panax quinquefolius. Next base: position 242,337 of record JAINUW010000704.1, read on the forward strand.
AATAAAGACGGAATCAGGTCCGGCGTAAAACGCACAGACATGATATTCCAACAGAATAATAAATAATGGAATAACAGAAGTTCTCTTCATGAATATAAAAGAAATAATACCCCTTACGAGTACAACAAATAATATTCCCTACCTTATGAAGAAGAGTACTGGATATATGAGTAGTGAAGTAGCAGAATACTTTTCTTCTTTCTCTCTATAGTTTATCATTCTAGAGTTTCAGTGAATTCGTAAGAAATAATGAAGGAATGAGCTTCTATTTATAGAAAAATGGACTGCATAGTAACTAACTCATGAACGGTCCAGATTGATTTACTTTAATCTGATGGTCCATATTTAAAGCAAAATCTTTTAAATAATATAATATATTTTATTTATAATCTAATAAAACGAATAACTTTATAAAAGATTTTACTATGCAAACACTATGCAGACATTATGCAACCACTATGCATAATAAAATATAATATATTCTAATTATTGTCTAATAAAATAGATAACTTTATAAAAGTATTCTGTTTTATATAAAAAGATTTTACTATTAGCCTAATAAAACGAAAAACTTTATTAAAGTATTCTGTTTTATATAAAAAGCTTTTCTGTTTTATTACATTAATAATACCAATAAAACAAACTGAGTGACTTATCACATAAGCATCAATAATCAATACCGTGTGCTACTATGCAACCACGCGTATTATTGTACTTTTACTACCGAGTAGTTCAATAGTATTAATGGTAAAACTTCCGCCGTTATTTTCAATAAAATATTTTTGTCGTTTTCTTAATCCGACAATAATTCTGTTGTGGGGTCCACCAATGATTTTGCCGTCGTACGAAAATTTCCTGTTTAAAATGAATATTCCCCGACCAATCGAATATTATATAACAACTTGCGTACTTTGCAAAATTTATAAATATTACCCACAACTATAACATTATATCAATTTTACTCCATAATATTCAAAAATAATATTTATAGAAAATTCATCTTTATTCAAAAAGTTGGGGTCTTACAGCGTATATTCCCAGCTGCAGCCCTAAATCGCTATGCAAAAGCGTGGAACTTGTTCATATGCGCCAAGCTCATGCCTTCCGCCCATCAACACGAAATAACAACGGAGAGGGCATGTATTCTATGGGGCATAATCACCGGAAAGTACATCGACATTGGTCATCTCATTCACGAGAATATGCTGCACTATCTACGGGGAGGAATGATTGGGAGCATTTCGCATGCATCCGTGGTTGCCATGCTTTGTGCTAATCAGGGATGCAACTGGGGTGCAATACCCAAGCCAGGACATTACTCATGCTACGATCAAAAAATTCGAGGACTGGGCAGGTGGTATACCGTACCCACGCGGACTAGGATTCATCCGTCAGCCCATTTTTCCACAGCCACCACAACAACCCCCAGCAAACAGACGAGGCGGGCCCGTCCACGCACGCGCGTGCCACCCATGGCGATCGTCAGCTCCGAAGGTTGGAGCGCAAGGTCGATACCATATACGATAATTTGGGCACATTTGCGATGGGACTCACAAGGGCTTTAGCCGAAGCGTTTGTGCGACAAGGAACAACACAAGAATGGCCTCAGTTTGGAACCGCAACACCATATCCACCACCAAATTCACCACCCAAGGAGGGTGGCACCACCGATAATTAGGGGAGTTTTCGTACCCTTTACCTTCATTCAATTGGGACATTGAATATTTTAAGTTTGGGTGTATTGGGTAGTAGTTAGTATTTTTAGTTTTGAATGATTAGTTAATTTTTATTGCATGTTTAGATTTCATTTTAGCATATCATTGCATGTATAATTGCATACCTCACAGTTCTTACCGTATAGAAATATTTGTCTAGCCAATGATGAGAGTGAAGTTTTTAAATGATTTCAGAATATTTTGGATAACATGAGCTGAGATATAACGTTTTATACAATGAAATTCATAATGTTGTTTAAATGCTCTCGGTTTGCACAAATGTGTTCACAAGCACTTGTAGGTATAAGAAGTACGTTGTGCATTGCTCGATAGGAAAATGTAGTGTTAAAAAGAGAAATATGTTAAAAGTGACTTTTAGACTGTATAAAACATCGATTTTTAAACTTTGGGAAAACTTGGGTATCTGGGTATAAAAAAAAGAAAAAGAAAAAGAAAGAAAAGTAGAAATAACATGGCTAGTCTTATTTCGGGGCCCTAGCTACTTGAGTAAGTACGCCCAAGGGGATTGTCTCTACACCTAGCGCCCTAAGGTCTTTCATGGTCTGGGAGTCGTTGGTTGAAAGCTCGCTAAGGGGTAGCAGTGTGCCTAATGGAGTAAGACATTGCACAGTCATGAAGAAAGAAAATAAAATAAAAGAAAAAATAGCAATAAACACCGTGGAAAGTGCGAAAGTAGCCCTCATGAGTAGAATAAAGCAGTTAAGCCCATTGTTGAACCATAGTTTATTTTAAGATGTTGGAATAGTCCGAGTTGCATATATATACATAAGTCTTGATTTAAGCTATAATTTTTCTGGTTTGAGCAAGATAGCATGAGCATTCTACACCTAAATCAAGTATTGGGCGAACACAACACACAAACCCAGCATCTGTATAACATTTTTGAATTATATGAGTATATAACATTATGCCTGCAGTTTGATTTGAATCTGTATTCTCGAATCTATAAAAAAATTCACTGAGGCAAATTAGACTAAATTTCTATGATGGTTGGGACAATGTGAGAATTAGTTGCATTGCATAGTAATATAGTTGCATTTTTATTGTGGTTCATTAGTATGCATTGCTTGAGGGCAAGCAATGGTTCAAGTTTGGGGGTATTTGATAAGTAGGATTTACACCTACTTATGGAGTACCAATTCATGCGAACTATGCCCATCTCAAGTACATTTTAGTGGGTTTTAGTTGCATTTCATGATAATTTGCATTTCACATACTTAAAAACTCCTTTTGGTGAATAAGTGCAGGAATCAGCCTATTTTGGTGGTGTTATTGAGCACAAGGCTAATGGATGCTTGAGACGAGGCAAAAGATGGGATATGCATGGCATGAAGATGCAATGGAACAAGGAGATGAAGCATGACGGAACAAGTAGCAGCAGCAGTAGCATGATAGAACCAAAAAAAGAACCAGGATCTGCAGATTGCAAGCTGCGCGGTCGCGCGGAAGAATAGCCTTGAGAGCGCGCGCCCACGTGATTACCCAGCCAGACCTTGGAACCTACTACATGTTGCGCGGCTGCGAGAAGGACAAGCCTTGGGGGCCTTGGCGCGCGTGATGAGATCTACCAAACATACAAACTTCTTTGCAAGTCTCGTGGTCATGAGCATATCAAGCCAGGGAGGGCTTCCACATGTGCATGAGGCTGCAAATTCTTGACTTGTCTTATTTTATTTCCAAACTTTAAGGGTTGTAATTTTTTAAAAAAAATGATTCCTGACTGGCGTGAGGTGTATCACTTGATATTTTATTAAGTTTTTCACGTATCTTTACTTTGGAATTAGGGTTTTACTCTCTGGGGGAGATTCCAACGTAGAAGGAGGCCACAACTCTACTTTTCTAGTCCTTCTTGGGATTTTCTACCAATGTGGATTATTAATATCAGTTTTTCTGGATTCTTATGAGGATCTGAATATTGATTTATATTCAGCAATTAGGTTTGATAGTTTTATCTTTCATCTTTCAATTGTCATTTATTGACCATGTTTAGATTTGATCCTATAATGGCTTTTGGTTCAGTCATGAACTAAACTCCATTATTGGATTCTAACGAATTTTAATATGTAGTTTGATTGCATGCTTAAATGCTGGTTTGTTTTGCATATCATATGGGATGTATGTTATGATTGTTTTGCATGTATGAATGCTTGATCATCATTCGTTTCAGTATTTGCATGAAATTGACAATGAACATGCAAATATGGACTGTAATCATGATAGTATACGTATATAGGGCTGTGTGATATGGCTTATGTATTTCGTGATCCAGATAGACATATACTGTTTGACTGTATAAGTTAGAATAAGGAATTGAACTTAAAATCAATATAGTTGCAATTTCACATAGACATATAGTGATTTTGGTTATATTGATGATTACATAGAGTTTATCATCTATGGATGCTATGTAAGTAGGTCTTAGTGCATTGAAAAATGGCTAATACTCTTTTAGTGCTCTTGGCTACTTTCTTGTGATATGTGAACAAGTTATGCATAATAGTGGCGATTAAATGAAGTTAGGATCCCATTAGTTCCAATATCATTTATTCTATCGTTATTATTGTTTTAGTTGTTATTTGCAATTCGAGAACAAACCAAGTTTTGTCATTAGTTTGAACATATAAATATAGTGAATTAATTAATGAATAGTAGTTTAAGTTAAACAACTTTCTCTGTGGGATCGATACTTTACTTGCTATGTATTACTTGTTGACGCATGTATGCTTGCATGAGTTAAAGCTCTTTTGTTAAGACTAAAAAGGAGGCAACAGTGGACCCCACAACGAAAGTATTGTCGTAGTTACAAAACGACATAATTATCTTTTTATAAAAATAACGGGAAATTTTTTACCGTTAAACTGTTGAACTACCCAGTGGTAAAAGTACAGTAATACGTGTGGTTGCATAGTAGCACACGGTATTGATTATTGATGCTTATGTGAGAAGTCATTCAGTTATACTAAATTATTGCTATAGTAATTGCTGCATAATATCTTTCATATTATTGATTCAATAATTGTCAAAGTATCATCTGCATAATATTTTATATTATTAAATCAATAATTGTGATGACAAAGTTATTCATATTATTATTTGCAATATTGACAATGTCTAGAAGTTCTGTCAAGGAGAGGTTTGGTCACCTAATTGCGCTCCAATAAGGAGAAATCCTTATCGGAAAGCCCCCTCTTTCCTGGGAATGACCTGGTTGTTAAATATTGTGAGTTATAATATTAATAATGAATAAGTTCGTGTTGATTAAAGATGAAATTGATAGCTCCATTGTGTTGGGATTATTAGTGTTAGTAGAAATCAACATCTATTTTGATAATAATGGAAGTCTGGAGGTTATATTGATTAATCGGGTAATTAATCGGATAAATGAGCAATTAATTGCTATTAATTCACATGCTTATAACTATGTGTTCACATGTGTGTACTATTGATTCACATTCATGTACTATTAGGGGAGGTGGTGCAAGATTGATAATACTTGCATGACTAAATTAAAAATGGAGGTATAGATGAAGGTACTATACTGTAATTATTTTTTTCACATGATTGTACTATTGATTCACAAGATGTACTATTTGGGAAGGTGGTGCAAGTTTGATAATACTTGTATGACTAAATTAAAAATGAAGAAAAAGATGAAGGTATTATACTGTAATATTTTGATCCCCAAAACGTGCAATTATCGAAACTATATTTTCCTATAAATAGAGGCTCATTCTTCTTTCATTCTCATCAATTCACTAAGACTCACAAGAGCATTTATAGAGATAGAAGCTTTAGAGAGAAAGTAGAAGAGAAGTCTGTTACCTCACTATTCCAGTATCCAGTCTTCTTCTGAGGTAAGGGATATTATTTTGTCCAGTATTCATAGGAATAATATTTTCTTCCATACTATGTAGTATGTGAGTAATATTATTTTGTCTTGTATTATACCATCATTCGGTTAAAGTATTGCTTCTATATTCCGTGAAATTAGTAGAATATCCATGAAATTTGCGCTTCATCTAGTATCACTTCACAATGATATTTTCTGCACATTCTTGTTAAATTTTAAGTTTTTCATGTCGGAGTACTATCCATTTATACGGTACTATTCACAAAAGTACTATTCACGGGTACTATTCACAAAGTACTATTCATAAATTACTATTCACGAGTACTATTCACAAAGTACTATTCACGGAGTACTATTCCCAAAGTACTATTCACGGGGTACTATTCACTCGGGTAGTATTCACCCGGAGTACTATTCATAACAAAAATTGATTTCTTTTCGGTCCAAATCATTTTTGATACATTATCATTCTTGAATTTTACTCCACAAAGCAGTATCATGTTGACAATTTGGACAATATTGAATTCTGGATAAATTAAATTATAAATCTTTAAAAATTTATCCTTGAACTTTTTTTATTGAATTCTTATATCATTGTCATCATCCTCATGTTTATATTATGTTGAAAGTCATCCGTGGCCTATAGTGCATAGATGGACTTGGTATGATTATGACCAGGGATTATTCGGTATAATCATGACCGTAATGTTACAAATGATGTGGTAAAAGTCCTCATTGGCCCGTAGTGAATTGATGGATAGTTGTTGGCATGATCATGACCATTAATGAATACACAAATATTCTTGGCTTTAGTGCATGGATAATTGTGGTCGTGATACTAAAGAATATCCTTGGCCGTAGTGCAGGGGTGATTCGGTGATATGGATTATTTATTAAGTTGAGTCCCAGCGATAAAAGTGATGAAAACCCTTTTAAATCATAGAAGATAGTAGATTTTGTGCTCTACTTGACTCTTCTAATGATTTGCTTGTTCCGCTGCAGTTAAACTTGATGTTTGTTATATTTTATCAGTTTAACACTATTGAAGGCTAATGATAAATTATTCTGCATTATCTTAGTCATAATATTTCTTACTGGGCTAGTTGAGCTCACCCTTTTGCTTTCATTGTTCTTTTCAGAAAATGAGAACGTAGCTGGGACTAGTCGGGGAATGGAGTGACTATCCAGATGATAACATTAGTAGTCCTCACTATTCTATGAAATAGTGTGATAATAAATGTATTGAGGACTCCATTTGAGTTGAATACTGTCTAGAAGACAATATTCGTATTAAAACTCTCAGTTTATGTTTTGTCGTATTTTACACGATAGTTGTATTATTAAGTTGTATTTGAATTTTGTACCATGTATTTGGCGACTCAAGATGGGTGATGTATACCTATTTTGGGGGCATCACAGTTGATATCAAAGCTTAGGGATATAATCCCTGATTGAGAAGTGAGACTAGAACTAGGAGGCAAGAGACGAGAAATTCCTTCGCTAGTATGACCTACCTAAGTTTATTTGGTATTTATTTGGTCGGTCAGAGTATAGATAATATGTGACATGACAATTAACCCTTGTTTTATGGCAGTATTTGAAAAAGGCATCTGAAAATGTTGAGATAAGCAATGAAGCACATGAGACCGTTGAGTCACCAACGATCAATACCCAGGATAATGTCCATCAAGATGGCAATAATCCTCAGGAAAACAACAACGTTGGCCAAATGATGAACAATGGGATGTTCATAGGCTTTATACAATTCATGCAACATCAGGCGAGAACGACTCCTATTTAAAATGCTGGTGGAAACACTGGCAACTCTCGAACGGTCACCGCTAAACAGTTTAAGGAGCTGGGACCACCAGAGTTTATTGGAGAGCCAAAACCACTCAAGGCGGAGACGTGGATAAAATAGATCACCAAGATATTTGATGTCTTGGGATGCTCTGAGGAGCAAAAGGTTCCCTTTGCCACCTTTATGTTGCGAGGAGAGGCAAACTACTGGTGGGAATCGGTAAAGGGTACTCAACCTGCCGCACTGAAGATGTCTTGGGAGAAGTTCTAAGAGCTGTTCAACGACAAGTACTTTCCCGAAAGTATTCGTCACATGAAGGAGGTAGAGTTCATCAAGCTGGAGTAGAATAATATGACCGTGTCACAGTACGAAGCTAAGTTTGCCGAGTTGTCCCGGTTTGCGTCCCACTTGGTTGATAATGAGGAGAGAATGACGTGGATGTTTCTAAGAGGTTTGAAACCCGATATACGTTAATACTTAATTTCTCACAAACTGTGTTTGTATTCGGATGTTGCAAATAGGGCTCAGTTATTAGAGCGCGATAACGAGTCAACCCAACCAAGAGAAAGCAGCCGGCAAAATGATAATACCAGTGGTAACAGTCATCGAAGCGGTGACAACAAACGTGGAGGGAGTCAACATGCGAGAAATGGTAACCACTTCGGTGGTAATCATGGTCAGGACAATAAAAGTGGACATTTCAAGAAGAGGAGATTCAACAATGATGGAAAGACGTCATCACCAGCACCCGTTGTTAAGGAAGGAGAACGACCACCTATCATATGCTTCAAATGCGGAGGGGAGGGACACATCAGTCCAAACTGTGCGTAGTAGTCTAAAACGTGTTACAATTGTGGAAGAGAGGTCACCTAGCTAGATTTTGTCATACTGGGAAGCCAAGTCTAGTTGGAACGGTGACACCAAATGCCGTCCCAGACAAGTCAAAACTAGTAGTTCAAGGGAGAGCGTTTGTTGTGACCTCGCAGAAAGCAAGGAACCCGAACAAGGTCATCACGGGTAAGTTTATCATAAACTCTAGTGAAGTATATACCTTATTTGATACCGGTTCTACCCATTCTTTTATTTCTCTTACTTGTGTTCAACGTTTAAATTTAACTCCGGAGAAATTAGACTTTGACTTATCTGTTGAAACTCCGTTGGGAGAAACCTTCATTACATCCATTGTTTATAAATCTTGTTTGGTTAAAATCGGTACCCTCACATTACCTGTCGATCTTATTTCATTGAAAATACTTGCATTTGACGTAATTCTAGGGATTGATTGGTTAACTACTCATCATGTAAAAATTGATTGTTTTTGTAAGGTTGTTAGCTTTCATATTCCTAACCAATCTATTATGCAAATTCAAGCAACCAAACCATTAAAATCAATCACTGTCATCTCAAGCCATAAAGCTATTCTTTTATTGAAAAATGGATGTCAAGCTTTCTTAGCTCATGTCACAGATTTAAACAAAAATAAGTCAGTTTTAAATGATATTTCTATTGTTAATAAATTTCCTGACGTATTCCCTGAAGAACTTCCTGGCCTATCCCTAGAGCGTGAAATTGAATTTTGTATCGACCTTAAACCCGATACAAAACCTATTTCCAAAGCCCCATATCGAATGGCTCCAATTGAACTTCAGGAATTAAAGACCCAACTGTAGGAATTGTTAGACATCGGTTTCATTCATCCTAGTACGTCTCCTTGGGGTGCTCTTGTTCTGCTCGTGAAAAAGAAAAATGGGAGTATGCGACTTTGTATTGATTATCGGGAGTTGAACCATGTCACTGTCAAAAATAGATATTTGTTTCCTCGCATTGATGACCTGTTTGACCAGTTGCAAGGAGCCAAATTCTTTTCAAAGATCGATCTACGTTCTAGATATCATCAGTTGAAGATTAAAACTGATGAGAATCCAAAGACTACTTTCAGAACTAGGTACGGGCATTACGAATTCGTAGTCATGTCTTTTAGATTGACTAATGCTCCTGCTGCCTTCATGGATATGATGAACCGAGTATTCACAAAATATTTGGATCACTTTGTGGTCGTCTTTATTGATGACATCCTCATTTACTCCAAAAGTCGTGAAGATCATGAGAAACACCTGAGGCTGATACTCCAAAAGCTTTATGAAAAAAATTTATATGCTAAGTTGAAGAAATGCGAGTTCTGGCTTGAGGAAGTAGCATTCCTTGGGGCACGTAATATCAAATCACGGAATATCTATTGACCCGGCAAAGATTGAAGCAATTCAAAGATGGGAGAAACCTAAGCCAGTGACCGAAGTACGTAGCTTTCTCGGCTTAGCTAGTTATTATCGGAGGTTCGTGGAAGGATTTTCTCGAATCGTTACTCCATTAACTTAGCTGACTCAAAAAGATACAAAATTCGGTTGGAGCGAGGAATGTGAGAAGAGTTTTCAAGAACTCAAGAGGAGGCTCATTTCACCACCTATTTTGACAATACCAGCTGGTTCGGAGGGATTTGTCATATACATCGATGCTTCAGGCAAATGTTTAGGGTGTGTTCTCATGCAACATGGGAAAGTCATAGCCTATGCCTCACGACAACTCAAAGAATATGAGAGGAATTATCCTACTCATGATCTAGAGTTGGCAGTTGTCATTTTTGCGCTTAAGATTTGGAGGCATTACCTTTATGGAGAGAAGTGGAGATCTATACGGATCATAAAAGCCTCAAATATTTCTTCACTCAAAAAGAACTCAACATGCGGCAACGACGATGGCTTGAGCTATTGAAAGATTTTGATCATACCTTTCAATACCATCCTGGAAAAGTAAACGTAGTAGCTGACACATTGAGTAGAAGATCATATGCGGGTACGAGTGCGATATTGTCAACGCAAAGGCCCATTTTGTATGACTCACAAAGGATGGAGATAGAGTTAAAGACTCCAGGGACCCATGTGATGATGGTGAATATACGAGTAGAACCGACTTTAATCGATAAAGTTAAAGTTTCTCAAGCTACAGACCTGGAGCTGATGCGTATGAGGAAGAAAGTACAAGAAGGTGCTATTCCGGAAGCAAGAATCGATGAAGAAGGAATACTTCGAGTCAACTCCAGACTTTGTGTTCCTAATAATTCTGACTTGAAGTATAAAATCATGATGGAGGCGCACAACACACCGTTTGCAATCCATCTTGGGAGTACCAAAATGTATCGTGATCTTCAAAATAGATTTTGGTGGAAAAATATGAAGAAAGAGATATCGGGGTTTATCTCAAGATGTCTAACATGTCAACGAGTCAAGGTGGAACATCAAGTGCCAAAAGGTCCATTGCAACCACTTAAAATTCTAGAATGGAAGTGGGATCACATTACAATGGATTTCGTTACTGGTATTCCCAAGGTTTCTCAAGGCATAGATGCGATTTTGGTCATTGTTGATAGATTGACGAAGTCTGCTCATTTCTTACCGATAGGAGAAACTTATACACTTGAACGTCTTGCTCGTATGTACATAAACGAGATTGTAAGATTGCATGGTATGCCAGTATCCATAGTTTCTGATCGAGAACCAAGATTCACTTCACGATTTTGGGTTAGTTTGCAAAAATATGTGGGCATAGATTAACGATTTAGTTTGGCTTATCATCCTCAAACGGACGGGCAGTCGGATAGGACTATTCAAACTTTTAAAGATTTCTTAAGACTCTGTGTCCTTGACTTCAAAGGAAGTTGGGACAAGTTCTTACTATTGGTGGAGTTTTCCTACAACAACAGTTATCAAGCAAGTATTGGCATGGCTCCATTTGAGGCGTTATATAGAAGAAAGTTGTGTTCTCTAGTATGCTGGGATGAGGTGGGTGCAGCAACTTTTTTGGGACCGGAGTTGGTACGTATGAATAAGAAAAAGATTCAAATGATCCAACAACGTATAAAAACCTCACAAGATCGAGAAAAGAGTTATGATGATCTTCATCGAAAGGACGTGGAATTCAATATTGGAGATCATGTGTTGTTACGTGTTATCCCATGGAAAGGAGTTACGAGATTTTGAAAGAGAGGAAAGCTCAATCCTCGATTCATTGGCCCATTTTTAATCCTCGATCGAGTAGGAACTCTGGCCTATAGACTCGCCTTACCGCCAAATATGTCTCGTGTTCATAACGTTTTTTCACATATCTATGTTACGTAAATATGTGAAAGACCGAACCACATTATTAAATTATAACCGGATGAGATAGGGAAAATTTAACTTATGAAGAGGTACCTAATAAAATCTTGGATAAGAAGGATCATATTCTATGCTCCAAGGTTATACCTCAAGTCAAAGTTTTGTGGAGAAACCACGATGTTGAGGAAATGACCTGGGAGTTAGAATCTGAAATAAAGTCAAGGTATCCTCACCTCTTCGACATACCAGGTACGCACCCTAATTTTGAGGATGAAATTTCATAAAATGGGAAGGTTGTAAGATCCCTAACTTTGATGAATAAAGATTAATTTTTCTCAAAATATATTTTTGAATATTATGGTGTGGATTTGATACAATGTTATAGTTGTGGGTATTATTTATAAATTTTGCAAAGTAAGGAATTGGTTATATAATAATCGATTGGTCGGGGAATATTCGTTTTAACAGGGAATATTCGTACGATTACACAATCATTGGTGGACCCCACAACGGAAGTATTGTCGTAGTTAGAAAATGGCAGAATTATCTTTTTATAAAAATAACGGCAAATGTTTTATCGTTAAACTGTTGAACTACCAAGTGGTAAAAGTACAGTAATATGTGTGGTTGCATAGTAGCACACGATATTGATTATTGATGCTTATGTGAGAAGTCACTCAGTTATACTCAATTATTGCTATAGTAATTGCTGCATAATATCTCTCATATTGTTGATTCAATTATTGTCACAGTATCATCTGCATAATATTTTATATTATTAAATCAATAATTGAGACGACAAAGTTATTCATATTATTATTTGTAATATTGACAATGTCTAGAAAGTTCTGTCAAGGAGAGGTTTGGTCACCTAATTGCGCGCCAATAGGGAGAAATCCTTATTGGAAATCCCCCTCTTTCCTGGGAATGATCTGGTTGTTAAATATCGTGAGTTATAATATTAATGATGAATAAGTTCGTATTAATTAAAGATGAAATTGATATTTCCATTATGTTGGAATTATTAGTGTTAGTGGAAATCGACATCTATTTCTATTATAATGGATGTCTAGAGGTTATATTGATCAATCGGGTAATTAATCGGATAAATGAGCAATTAATTGCTATTAATTCACATGCTTATAACTATTTGTTCACATATGTGTACTATTGTTTCACATGCATATAATATTAGGGGAGGTGGTGCAAGTTGATAATACTTGCATGACTAAATTAAAAATGGAGGTATAAATGAAGGTACTATATTGTAATTATTTTTTTCATATGATTGTACTATTGAGTCACGTGATTGTACTATTTATTCACATGATATACTATTAGGGGAGGTGGTGCAAGTTTGATAATACTTGCAAGACTAAATTAAAAATGAAGGCAAAAATGAAGGTATTATACTGTAATATTTCGAGCCCTAAAACGTGCAATTATCAAAACTATGTCTTCCTATAAATAGAAGCTCATTCTTCTTTCTTTCTCACCAATTCACTAAGACTCACAAGAGAAATTATAGAAAGAGAAGCTATAGAGAGAGAAGCTTTAAAGAGAAAGTAGAAGAGAAGTCTGCCACCCCACTATTCCAGAATCCAGTCTTCTTCTGAGGTAAGGGATATTATTTTTTTCCGTATTCATAAGGAATAATATTTTCTTCCATACTCTGTAGTATGTGATTAATATTATTTCATCTCGTATTCCTGATTATACCCTCATTTTGTTAAAGTATTGCTTCTATACTCCGTGAAATTAGTGGAATATCCTTGAAACTTGCGCTTCATCTAGTATCGTTTCACAAGGATATTTTCTGCATATTCTTGTTAAATTTTAAGTTTTTCATGCCGCAGTACTGTCCATGAGTAGTATTTATTTTTATGGTTCTATTCACAAAGTACTATTCATGTTGTACTATTCATAAAGTACTATTCACAAAGTATTATTCACGGGTACTATTCATAAATTACTATTCACAGGTACTATTCACAAATTACTATTCATGAGTACTATTCATAAAGTACTATTCATGGGGTACTATTCACTTAGGTACCACTCACCCGGAGAATTAATCATGTCAAAAATGGATTTCTTTGTTGTCCAAATCATTTTTGATACAATATTATTCTTGAATTTTACTCCATAAAGCAGTATCATGTTGACAATTTGGACATTATTGAATTCTGGATAAATTAAATTATAAATCTGTAAAAATTTATCATTTGTTTTCTTTTAAATTAATTCTTATATCATTGTCATCATCCTCATGCTTATATTGTGATGAAAGTCATCTTTGGCTTACGTGCATAGATGGACTGTTGATTGGTATAATTATGACCAGGGATTATTCGGTATAATCATGACCCGTAATGTTATAAATGATGTGGTAAAAGTCCTCATTGGCCCGTAGTGCATTGAGGGACAGTTGCTGGTATAATCATGACCATTGGTGAAAATACGAATATCCTTGGCCCGTAGTGCATGGATAATTCGTGATTGTGATACTATTTATAAAGCTGAGTCTCAGCGATAAAATTGTTGATAAACTTTTTAAATGTTAGAAGATAGTAGATATCATGCTCTACTTGACTCTTCTAATGGATTGCTTGTTCCGCTACAGTTAAACTTGATGTTTATTGTATTTTATCAGTTTAACAATGTTGAAGGCTAACAATAATTTATTCTGCATTATCTTAGCCATAATATTTCTTACTGGACTAGTTGAGCTCACGCTTTGCTTTCATTGTTCTCTTCAGGAAATGAGAATATAGCTGGGACTAGTCGGGGAACGGAGTGACGGTTTAGATGATTGCATTAGTAGTCCTCACTATTTAGTGAAATATTGTGATAATAAATGTATTGAGAACTCCATTTGAGTTTGAATACTGTCTAGAAGACAATATTCGTACTAAAACTCTCAGCTTATGTTTTGTCGTATTTTACACGACATTTGTATAATTAAGTTGTATTTGAATTTTGTACCATGTATTTGGCGACTCGGAATGGGTGATGTATACCTATTTTGGGGGCGTCACATAGGTGACCAAACCCCTTTTCTTGACAAAACTTTCTAGACATTTTTAATTATGCAAATAATAATATGAATAACTTGTCATCTCAATTATTGATTTAATAATATAAAATATTAATAATAATTGAATCAAATAACATGAGATACTATGAAGCAATTACTGTAGCAATAATTGAGTATAACTGAGTGACTTCTCACGTAAGCATCAATAATCAATACTGTGTGCTACTATGCAACCACGCGTATTACTGTACTTTTCATCATCGGGTATTTCAACAGTTAACGGTAAAACTTTCACCATTATTTTTATAAAAAGATATTTCTGTCATTTTCTAACTCCGACAATAATTCTGTTGTGGGGTCCATCAATGATTGTGCCGTCGTACGAATATTTCCTGTTAAAATGAATATTCCCCGACCAATCGAATATTTTATAACAACTTGCATACTTTGCAAAATTTGTAAATACTACCCACAATTATAATATTATAACAAATCCACACCATAATATTAAAAATAATATTTTGAGAAAAATTATTCTTTATTTATGAAAATTGGGGTCTTACAAAAACATGTAGTGAAAGTTCTCTCTGTCTTGGGTATAATAAAGAACTGTTGATTATTGTTACAGGAATAAAATATTGATGATGGACTTTTAATTTGGAGAAGATAGTAGACATTATATTCTACTTGACTCTTCTAATAGATTATTGATTCTTGCAATTATGGTTGAAAATATATTGATTCTATATATCTAATTTATTCTTGGTGAAGGCTATTGATAATTTAATTATCTCAAGTCATGATATTCTTTTTACTAGGCTATTTTTGCTTTCACAATTCATTTACTAATAAAAGTGTGTTGACTAGCGAGAGAGAGAACATGGGTATAAAGTGGTGTTTTAATTAGTCATAATCCTAATCAAGTTATGAAATTATGTGGCATAATAATTATATTGAGAACTTAAAATGTTGTCATATTTTATACATCATTTAATATTTAATTTTGGTGAACAAAAATAGGGTGAAGTGAACTTGAATTTGGAAGCGTCTAAAATGCACTCCACTAAAATGAGGAAAACAAAAATCTTCTCGTGTTCGTTGGGAACTTGAAATATATCTTTACGCGCCCCAAAATAGGTATACATCACCCATTTCGAGTTGTCAATACATGGTAGTAAACAACTACAACTACAACTTTATTATTACAACTTGAAAGAAGCGTGAGTTTGAATACAAATATTATCTTCTAGACAATATTTATACTCAAATAAATCCTCATCACATTTATTGATACATTATTTTACAAAAATGGTGAGGACTACTAAACAATCCTTTCTAAAACCTTCATTCCATAACCCAGGCTGCACTCGCATATATATTCTCGCCTCACGAGAAGAAAAATGGAACAAAAAGGAAAAGGGTGAGCTCAACTAGCCCGAAGAAAGAATATTATGACTAAGATAATATACAACAAATTACCGTTAGTCTTCAACAGGAAAAATCTAATAGAATACAATAGAAAACAAATTTTAAATCAATATTCGCAGTGAAAATAATAATTCATTAGAAGAGTTAAGTAGAGAATGCAAACTACTATCTTCTATGTATGAATTTAAAAGTTCATCGTCTATCTTTTATCCTTGTAACATCAATCAATATACATACGGAATCAAATATTCATCTTTGCACTCTGAGGCCAAAGATATTCATCATTGGTCAGTCATGTTCTAAACACTGTTCATCTTTGCACTCTGACCAAAGATATTCTTCAGAAATCATTCATCTTTGCACTTCTGTGCCAAAGATATTCAATAATATCATCATTTAAGGCGAGGATGATGAAAATATTTTTTTAAAGAAACGAATCCGGTGAAACAAAATGACAAGGATTAAGGATTAAGGATTAGTACTTTTTATTTTATCCATGTTCAAAAATACATCAAAATAATCATAGTGGTGTAAAATTCAAGAATGATCAAAACATGGATACAATCAAAGCTAGCTAGATCCGAATAGATATTTTGGACAAAAAGAAGAAATTTTATTTTTAGATTGAATAGTGCCGTATTCATGAATAGTCAGTATCGTTAATAGTACCGTATACGTGAATAGTAACTCGACACCAAAAGATAGAAATTTCACAAAAAAAACATCTTCACGCTTCGCCGTGAATAGTACTCGTGAATAGTAACTCGTGAATAGTAACTCATGAATAGTAACCCGACATGAAAAAGTTCCAAATTTGATAAAAAGTTCCAACTAATATTTCAAAGATAATGATATTGAAGAAATAATATCATTTGAGAAGAAAATAACATCTCTTACCTCGAAAGATTAGTACTTCTATTTGGAATGAATAGGGTGTAGTCTTTGAAGGAACTTTCACCGCCTAACAATACTCAAAGTATACTCAAAATACTCACAAGAATATGCTCGATAATATAGAGAGAGAAAACTTGAGTTTACGGTGTGATTTTCAATTCTAACCTAAGCACCCTATTTATAGGAAAATCTTTAGAACACAAGCGAAGTAAAATTTAATAAAATATTAATATATATTAAATTTCCTTAGTCCATCTTTGAAGATCTGATTTCAGCAATTAATATCACATGTTAGCCCACTTAAATGCAAAAAAAAAACGTTTTTCTTTAAAATAATAATTAGAACTTCCAAAAATTAATTATTTCAGAGCTTTGGAACTTCGATAATTCACAATAAATAGCCCTTTATCAGAAAATTCGAATCTCTTGAGTTTTTATAGGAAATTCAATTCTCTACAACTTTGCAGAAGAAAGTTTTTCCGAATTCAAAAGAAATTGACCGAAATTCACAAACGGGCAATTTTACGATCTATAATCAAATTTCGATCAATAAATGGGGTGAGCATGTTTAACATGTTTTAAACATTTATTGCAACAAAAATACTCTTCCTCCTCGTATACTCATATATCCCACATTGTTGTAAAAATATCACCATTATATATTATTAAAATATAATAATATATTTAAATGAATTATTTTATCGAGAAAAAGATAAAATTTCAATTTTCAACAATTGTCACATTAAAATTTTCTCCATCTATATCCACATAAAATTAATATTTTCCTCATCATATGAATCAATAATTAATTATTCACAAATAATATTGTAATCACAATATTGACAACCGGCGGTTCTAGGAAAGAGGGGCTTTCAATAAAATTTCTCCTTCTTGCGCAATTAGGTGACCAAACCTCTCCTTAGGCGAACTTTCTAGACATTGCCAATAATGTTATCTAATAATATTATTCAAATAATATGAATTATTGCTTCGATAATGAAAAATAATGTGTAATGACAATTATTGAAACAACAAAGAATATAAAATATCAACGCAGACAATTATTAACTCAATAAAATCTTTGAGCGGTAATTACGTAACCATTATTGAGTAGTGCCTTCTTACGTAAGAATCAATAATTGGTGCAATACGTGGTAATCTTCTTGTGTTTTAACCACCGAGTATTTTAACGATATTATAAGTGTGAATAACTACTAGTTATTTTTAACCAACTCATATTTGTCGTTTTCTTCATCCAATCGCTTTCAGTTATGGGGCCCCACATGACGCTTGGCCGTCGCATAAATATTCCCGACCAAACGAATATTCCCCAAACAACAATGAATATTTTATAACCACTTGCTTATTTTGAAATATTTGCGTATTTTACCCCTAACTATCCACATTAATCACATCAACCCTTACTATTTCAAAATAATAAATAGAAAATTAAATTTCATTAATAATAATAAGTTGGGGTCTTACATATGATGTTGTATTTTATATGGTATTGTAATAATTTGATTATGAATATTTTCGTATCATATATGTTACAATATTTATTAAAACTCACAGTATGTGTAAATATTATTTTATACAATGATTCAATAGTTGTAATAGAAAATTTGCGTCAATAGTTTTATTTCTGGCGACCCAAAATAGGTTGTGTGAACCTATTTTGGGGGCATCACACATTCGGTGGTTCCTTTCATTCATACATTGTTTATTATGAATTATGAACCCACCCCCACTACTCTTGCTAGTAAGTCTACTCATTTACATAAATAGCATTCGGTAGTTGAAGATTTTTAATGATTCTTCACTTGAATTACCCAATGAATGAAAATGCCATATGCTTTTTGTGACGCTCCCAAAATAGGTATACATCACCCATCTTGAGTCGCCAAATACATGGTATAAAATTCAAATACAACTTAATAATACAACTGTCGTGTAAAATACGACAAAACATAAGCTATGAGTTTTAATACAAATATTGTCATCTAGACAATATCCACACTCAATGGAGTCCTCATTACATTTATTATCACACTATTTCATAGAATAGTGAGGACTACTAATGCTATCATCGACGGACCGTCTTTTAGTTCTCCGACTAGTCCCAGCTACGTTCTCATTTCCTGAAGAGAACAATGAAAGCAAAAGGGTGAGCTCAACTAGCCCAGTAAGAAATATTATG
Organism: Panax quinquefolius; assembly: GCA_020205615.1. Lineage (NCBI taxonomy): Eukaryota > Viridiplantae > Streptophyta > Magnoliopsida > Apiales > Araliaceae > Panax > Panax quinquefolius. Next base: position 261,434 of record JAINUW010000704.1, read on the forward strand.
ACTAAGATAATGCAGAATAATTTATCATTAGCCTTTAACAGTGTTAAACTGATAAAATATAACAAACATCAAGTTTAATTACAGCGGAACAAGCAATCCATTAGAAGAGTCAAGTAAAGAATAAAATCTACTATCTTCTATGATTTAAAAGGTTTTTCTTCACTTTATCATCCCTGCACTATGGCCAAGGATATTCATTAGTATCACGACCACAAATTATCTATGCACTACGGGCCAATGATATTCGTGTATTCATCAATGGTCATGATCATGCCAACAACTGTCCATCAATGCACTACAGGCCAATGATGACTTTTACCACATCATTTGTAACATTACGGTCATGATTATACCGAATAATCCCTGGTCATAATCATACCAAGTCCATCTATGCACTACAGGCCACAAATGACTTTCAACATAATATAAGCATGGGGATGATGACAATTCAATAAAACAAGTTCAGGAATACATTTTAAAGATTTATAAGTTAATTTATCCTGAACTCAATAACATCCAAATTGTCAACATGATACTGCTTCGTGGAGTAAAATTCAAGAATAATATTCATGTACCAAAAACAATTTGGACAGAAAAGAAAAATATTTTTCGGGTAAATAGTACCCCGTGAATAGTACTTCGGGAATAGTACCGTGTGAATAGTACCTCGACATGAAAAGTACCCCAAATACCCAAGTGAATAATATTCAAGTGAATAGTAATTTGGGTGAATAGTAACTCATGAATAGTACTCTGACACGAAAAGTTTCTAGAATACCCGAGTGAATAATACTAGAGTGAATAGTAACCGGGTGAATAGTAACCTGTGAACAGTAACTCGTAAATAAAATACCAAATAAAATGATATTTCATGACGAGTACAAAAGAAATGATATCTTATACGAGTATAATAGAATATCTTTAAAGCGCAAATGGATTTTCACCGTAAATACGGTAATCCACGTAGACAGATCATTTCCATAATTTAATAAGGAATGAATACAAAGGATCATTCACCATTTATGCGGTAGTCCACACAGACAGGTTATTCCAACAGAATAATAAAGAATAGAATAAAAAAGAATTCACCAGGCATGCGATAGACCGCACAGACAGGTTATTCCAACAGAATAATAAAGAATGGAACCAGGTCATGCGTGAATCCGATGCATGGATATTCCAAATGAGAATAATAAAGAATGGAATAACAACAGAATTCACCAGGCATGCGATAGACCGCACAGACAGGTTATTCCAATAGAATAATAAAGAATGGAATAACAGAAAAATTTTACCATGTATGCGGTACTTCGCATAAACATGTTATTCTAACATAATAATAAAGAATGGAATAACAACCCTTACGAGTATTGAAAGAAAATAACTCTCTTCGTGAATACGAAGGAATAATACCCCTTACCTTAGAAGAAACTGGATACTAGAATAGTGAGGTAGCAGACTTCTCTTCTTCTTCCTCTCTATAATTTCTCTCTATAATAATTTATCTATAGCTTTAGTGAATTGGTGAAAAATAATGAAGGAATGAGCTTCTATTTATAGGAAAATATAGTTTCGATAATTGCACGTTTTGGGGCTTAGAATATTACAGTATAATACCTTTATCTTTTTCTTCATTTTTAATTTAGTCCTGCAAGTATTATCAAACTTGCACCACCTCCCCTAATAGTAAATAATGTGAATTAATAGTCTATTCATGTGACTTAATAGTATAATCATGTGAAAAAACTAATTATAGTATAGTACCTCCATCTATAACTTAGTCATGCAAGTATTATCAATCTTGCACAACCTCCCCTAATAGTACATGAATGTGAATCAATAGTGCCCACATGTGAACAAATAGTTATAAGCATGTGAAATAATAGCAATTAATTGCTCAATTATTCGATTAATTACCCGATTGGTCAATATAACCTCCAGACATCAATTATTATCGAAATAAATGTCGATTTCCACTAACACTAATAATCCCAACACAATGGAACTATCAATTTCATCTTTAATCAACATAAATTATTCATCATTAATATTATAACTCACAATATTTAACAACCAGGTCGTTCCCAAGAAAGAGGGGGCTTTCCGATAAGCATTTCTCCTTATTGGCGCGCAATTAGGTGAAAAAACCTCTCTTTGACAGAACTTCTAGACATTGTCAATATTATAAATAATAATATGAATAACTTTATCGTCTCAATTATTGATTTAATAATATAAATATTATGCAGATGATATTGTGATAATAATTGAATCAATAATATGAGAGATGTGATGCATCAATTACTGTAGCAATAATTGAGTATAACTGAGTGACTTCTCACGTAAGCATCAATAATCAATAGCATGTGCTACTATGCAACCACGCGTATTACTGTACTTTTACCACCGGATAGTTCAACAGTTTTAACGGTAACACTTTTGTCGTTATTTTTATAAAAAGATAATTCTGTCATTTTCTAAATACATAATACATCCGTTGTGGGGTCCACCAATGATTGAGCCGTCATACGAATATTTCCTGTTAAAACGAATATTCCCCGACCAATCGAATATTATATAACAACTTGCTTACTTTGAAAAATTTATAAATATTACCCACAACTATAACATTATATCAAATTCACACCATAATATTTTAAAAAAATATTTCAAGAAATTTAAATCTTTATTCATAAAATTTGGGGTCTCACACTTTTGATCATTACATACTATGTTACATAAACAACTTAAATTGTATGTTTCATATACTTAAATACCATAAACTTTCATGGAGGTAGCAGGTAGAATGTTTATTACAAAAGTATTTTCACTAATGCTACTTCACTTGTGTTGATCTCAATGAGGTAATAATTTATTTATTTTAGCTTTCTGGTCGGCACTCAACCTCGTAGGGAACTTGATTCTCAAATTTCCCTTCTTGGTTGGATCTTTTAGAATGGGCATTCATACCCTTAGAATAAACCCCTCGTGTGATGCCCCCAGAATAGGTCTACACAACCTATTCTGAGTCATCAAATACATTGTACATAATTCAAATACAACTTCATTTATACAACTATTGAACTGTCATGCAAAATATGACAAAACATAAACTGTGAGTTTTAATACAAATATTGTCTCATAGACAATATACAAACTCAAAATAAGTCCTCATTACAATTATTATCACACTATTTTATAGAATAGTGACGACTACTATAGCCACCATCTTGGACCATCACTCCACTCCCCGACTAGTCCCAGTTATATTCTCATTTCCTGAAGAGAACAATGAAAGAAAAGGGTGAGCTCAACTATCCCAGTAAAAAATATTATGACTAAGATAATGTAGAATAAATTATCCTTAGTCCTCAACAGTGTAAAATCTGGTAGAATACAATAGACAACAAGGTTAGATCAACAACTGTAGCAGAACAAGCAATCCATTAGAAGAGTTAAGTAAAGCATGATGTCTACTATCTTCTATGATTTGAAAGTTCATCATCAATATTTTATCTCTATAACACAACTCAATAAATATTTCACATCAACGAATTATCCATGCACTACGGGCCAAGAATATTCGTTAGTATCACCAGTGGTCATGATCATGCCAAATAACTATCCATCTATGCAATACGGGCCAAAGAGTACTTTCACCATATCATTTGTCTATAACATTACAGGTCATGATTATACCAATACACAATTCCTGGTCATAATTACGACGACCCCAACTTTTGGTACTTCAATTCCCACGGGATTCGATGTTCACTGTATAAACATCATGTGTCTATCTACCCATAATAAATGAAAACCATAAATAGATAGAAATAAATCCTCTCATTATGGAGTTACAACATCTGAATGTAAATACATGAATCCTAGGTCATACTAACCTTAATTCTCAAATCCGAAAGTATAAATAAATATTAAGTCTTACACAACAGTAACATAAGTTTGAAACGTAAATACATCAATTAAACAACAAGTCTTCATCACTTGTTGACTTTGCCCTTGCCTTTGTTTGTAGAAGGCTCGTCAGACCTTTCGTTCTTAATTGCATGTGTTATTATTACGCAAGAGTGACACGATTGCTCACAAGTATATATTATTAAACAAAATAATAACATGCGAGTGAATCAAAGACTTACGAAATAAGAAACTCGACTCGAATCGAGAATGAATAACAAGAATCAAAAGAACTTCTGAGGGTCACAAGACCTTGAACTATGTCCTAGGTTGTCAAGTGTTTAAAATTGAAGCCTTCATAAGACTATGGACTCTTCTTCTCGTACTTAGGGGGATCAGCCTTTAGTACCATACTGTGCACAATATCTTAACACTAAAGCATCAATAATCCCCTATAACAGGGAGGGTTTTGTCATTAGAGTCCGCACCAAAGGAAGTTTGGTTTTGATAAGTTCAATAAGGGTTCTGGAATTTAGAACATTCATCAACTATAGACTAGTCGTATCCATAAAGGTTTGCTAGTCTTATAAGGTTCAACAATAAATGATATTCAATTTGAACAATAAATTCTTAAGAGGTATACAATCGAATAAGTATTGTATAACCGAAATTATGCTTTAAAAGAATGATAACATCTAATATGAAATCTTGAACTTGAACAATTAATGTCAAGAACTTACTTATCATAGAATATAAGTTTAGGATTTGCTCAATCGAAGAATTTAGAATTTAAAGAATATTATTCCATAAAAATAGAGTTTTGAGTAAGGAAACTTGTCTCGTGCGTAGGCTAAACGATTACTACTCCCGTTCCACAAGTCCTACACACATATCATATGTATTCACGACATTCATTAATTACATTAATACTAACCTTATAGGTTTAGTTCCCTCTTTTAATACAACTTGTTAACTTGGTTTAAATTCTGCTCATTACCATCATTCACATATACAGGATGAAATATCAAATCTTAAATTTTAAACAACATCATATCTTAAGTTTGGATATCATCTCATGGACATCATTTTTAACGTGGTTTAACCAGTTACAAAACATAGCAGTTATAAGGACACAAGACCTTTTCTAATTTATTTTTCTAATTCTCTTATTATATTGTCCATTAGTCACACTTTCACTTAATTATTTAATATAAACTCTACTTTATTTAATAAATCATTACCCTTCTAATTTAATTACTTAATTAAATTAGAATATTTTCATTCCTCACTTATTATTACACTCGAATAAATTATTCCATAATAATTTTCATCGAATATTTATTTTATTTCATAAATATTTTAACTAAAATATTTATTTTATTTGATAAATATTTTAATAATAATTTCCATCGAATATTTATTTTATTCCATAAATATTTCAACTAAAATATTCATTTTATTTGATAAATATTTTAATTAATTAATTTTTAATTTTTAATTTTTTTTTGCCCGCCAGGGCGGGGTTACCCAGATTCAGTTTCTGCACTTCACGAAGAACATATAACAAGGCCAATTTAGGCCAAAATCTCACACAAACAACGAATATAGTTTCAACCATATGTTCTAAACTTAACATAAACATTCCATAACATTTTTAGCATGCTTTTAACAAATTTAATCACATAAACAATAAGATTTAAACTCATAATTTTCATACGTTTTACTATTTTTCAAAGTTTTGTCAAATTTCATGAAATCACAAATTAAAGATTTATTATAACACCAAATCAGTCCATTTTAGATTTGTTCTTTTCGTTTTTACATATATAAACATAATCAATTATCAATTTATCGTTTAACGTACAATTAAGGCACCGATTTTTGTACTTATGGGCCACATTCAAACATTATTTCTCTATAACCTTCAATATTCCAACTTAATCATAATTTCATGGATTAATTCACCCAAAATCGTATATAAACATCATGTAAATGGAGACTGAAAGCACATTAAGAGATGAAAGAGTCATACCTCACATGTGAATTATTTATTCTAAGAAAAGTATGATTAGAAAAAGACCATGATCATACCCAGATTACGGTGAGATGATATGAAGGAATCTTTGATGATGATGGACCATGCTAATGATGCCAACTAGTGTATTTTCCTTTTTAGGATGGTCATTGAGTGCCCTAGTGTTAAGTTGTCCATGTTTCTCACATTGCCCTAGTCTTGTTTGATGTAAGGGTCCCAATATCGGGTTGTCTTCGTTTCTGAAATTACCCCAGCCATGTTTTTCGTTTGGGATAGTTGCTTTGAAAGATGGGCCGATAAGATGCCGAGATCGCAAGAGTCTTTTACCTCTGGACCATATGGTGAACATGTAGTGGATTTAGGGCTTTGATGCTTGGATGCCCTCAATCATTGTTTCTGACTTATTGGTGTAATTTGCCCTGATGATTTTCTTCTGATTTGATGAAGACTTTTGATTAAGGGTGTCGGCTCTTTGAAGGTCCTTGCTGATGATCATGCTAGATATATCGTTGTGTTGTTGTTTCAACTTTGATGATTGATGTGGAGATGCCTTCGGACTCCACTAAATTGGTCCTAAGATCTCATCTTGGTTAGTGATGACTTCACCCTAGTTTGATTTGATCTGCAAGGTTTGATTTGTGGTCTTGATCTAGGGGAACATGTTGTCAGGTATGAGATAGACTTTGCCACGACGGCTGCCCATGTACTGCTGGAGGTCAAAAGAGATTAAGTCTTCTCTTACTTCAGGAGTGATGAGTTGCTGACTGCTGACATGTTTCATCTTATGATGATTGCCATTTCATCCCTGTGACGTTACTGGTTGTCTTGATGTATTGTTATCTTTTCCTTCCTGGGACTTATGCCAGATTTGATGGAATGACATTGAGATTTCATTGGGGTTTCTCAACATGGGTCGTTGACTTTGAGGGTTTTTCTTGGGTGTAGGCTTTTTAGGTGTTATTTTGGTGTCTTGGGATTGATGCTTAGGTTTGGATATTTCTTTGGGATTGATGCATAAATGGTTGGATACTCCCATTAATTTGTTCAAGCTTGGCTTTGAAATACCAAAAAAATTTATTTGAGTTTGAGCTTGGTTTGAGGGGTTTTTGGATTTTTTGTTTGGTTTGATCGCACATAGATGGTTGCCTACGTACTCCCATTGATGGGGCGGAGATCAGGTCTTTCATAGTTCAAGTTTGATAAGCTGATTGACTTGATTTTTTTATTCCAACATTTCCTGGAACTCGCAACTTTATCCTCTGGATCTACGTCTTCCTGGTTAGTTGAGGCCTGATAGTCCAGTTGTCAGTGGTTATGTTGCCTTCAAGGCTCGCGATAGAGGTCAACTCCTGGTTATGAATATCTTTGATTATTGCCATCACTTGATCACCTCCTGATTCGTCATCGCAAAAAGGGATGAACTCTTGATTCCTCGATGGGTTGGCTTCCCCGACAACCTCACCACCTTTTTCTTCATTTGTTCCTTCACCCTTTTCATGGGCTTGAGAGGAAATCACTCTTGAACTGTTGTTGTATTCCTTGCAAGGAACTTTTCTTTTTGGCTTTTTCTGTATTTGAAGGATCAGTATTTCCTCCTCATCATCCAGAAGGGTAAAATCAGGAATGTGGTTGCTAACTTTTGGCAACAAGATATTTGATGGTGGTGGAGGAATATCCTTAGGGGACACTTTTGTCTCCTCTTTTACTCCTGGTGTGACACCCCCAAAATAGGTATACAACACCCATTTTGAGTCGCCAAATACATGATACAGAAAACAAACTATAACTTCAATAATACAATTGTCGTGCAAAATACGACAACACATACTGTGAGTTTAAATACAAATATTGTCTTCTAGACAATATCCACACTCAAATAAGTCCTCATTACAATCATTCAAACACTATTTTACAGAAATAGTGAGGACTGCTAAAACATCTTTCTAGAACCATCACTCCATACCCCGACTAGATCCTACTATGTTCTCACCTCCTGAGAAGAAAAATGGAACAAAAAGGAAAAGGGTGAGCTCAACTAGCCCAAAAAAGAATATTATGACTAAGATAATATACAACAATTTATTATTAGTCTTCAACATGGAAAAATCTGATAAAATATAATAGACAACAAGTTTTAGATCAACAACTGCAGTGAAGCAAAGAATCCATTAGAAGAGTCAGTAGAGAAAGAATTCCACTATCTTCTAAGATTTAAAAGTCCATCATCAATATTTTATCCCCTGTAACAACAATCAATATACATCTTAATCAAATATTCATCTTTGCACTACATAGGCCAAAAATATTCATTTGTATCACCAGTTGGTCATGTTCATCTCAACACCTATTCATCTTTGCACTACGGGCCAAAGATATTCATTAGTTAATCATTCATCTTTGCACTACAGGCCAAAGATATTCAGTAATATCATCAATTAGGACTGAGAATGATGAAAAATATTTTAAAAGAACGAATCCAGTGAAATAAAATAACAAACATTAGAAATTCGTATTACAGTTTATCCAAGATCAATAATACTCCATAATAACTGATTTTGAAGAAAAATTCAAGAATAAAGATCAAAACATGGATACAATCAAAGATAATAACCATAATAGACATATTGGACAAAATGGAGAAAATTTCATTTTTTGGTGAATAATGCCGTATACGTGAATAGTGTCGTATACGTAAATAGTAACCCCGACACAAAAAGTTCCAAATTTGATAAAAAGTTCAAACCAATATTTTAGCATAATGATATTGAAGAAAATAATATCATTTAAGAAGAAATAACATCCCTTACCTCAAAATAACAGTACTTCTGATCGGAATATCGGTATAAGGCTGAAGGAAACTTTCACTGATAAATAGAAACTCACAAAGTATCTAAATACTCACAAAATACACTCGATAATATAGAGATAGAAAGGGAGAAAGCTTATGTTTCTGGTGTAATTTTCAATTCTAACTTAGCCCTCTATTTATAGGAAAATGTTAGCACGCCGAAGCAGACTTGACTGCAACCTGATGGATTTACCTGCTACTATTCCCACCCACCACATTTGAATAAAAATTCCAGCACATTTCTCAACAACCAAAAGTGGGGCCCACCAATTCTAGAATTTTCCACCAAAATGATAAATTTCGAAAATTCAAAAATTTCTGAACCAGTCACCTCTTAAAATTCATAACAAATCATACGTTCATTTTTAACGGTTCAAAATTTGTGGACATATACTCAACTTATATATGTATAACATATCCAAAAATCACAACGATCCAACGGTCGGATTAAAAATTATAACTCACTTAATATATCTCAAAAACCTTTGGTTTAACTTTTAATACCTCCATTCAAAACAAAAATACCGATAAAACACCTCAACATTAACTCCTTCATTTTTAACCACAATAAATATATCCAACATTTCTATCCACATAAAATAAATATTTCCTTATCATATGAATCAATAATTAATTATTCACAAATAATATTACAGAATCACATTTATGACAACAATACCGTTCCCAGGAAAGAGGGGGATTTCAAATAAAGATTTCTCCTCCTCATGGCGCCGCAATTAGGTGATCAAACCTCTCCTTGACAAAACTTTCTAGAAATTGCCAATAATGTTATCTAATAATATTATTTAAATAATATGAATTATTGATCGATAATGGGAAATATCGTGCAAATGACAATTATTGAAACAACAATAATATAAAATATTAACGCAGCTGGCGTCGGGATTTTTGGATGTCCCTTTCCATTACTTATTCTTTGGTGTTCTCATTTTAGGTGAGATTTGTTTGAAAAAACAAGTGAAAAAAGGTCCGACATGTATAATGTCGACGATGGAATGTTAAGAGTCGCCAGTTGGTTTTTTAAATGGTTGTACCAACACAACCGAGAAAAGGTTTTCACATTGACCCGTGTGATGTGACATCGCTAAAGCGGTCGGTGAAACCGAGATTCGTTAGGGTCCGGGGACTTGATTATGCGGGAGGAAGGTGTTAGGCACCCCCCAACATCCGTGTTACCACGGTGACCGCCTCTTTTCAAGAAACTATTATCTGAGTGTGTGTGTGTGTGTGTGTGGGTCAATGTGTTGTTATATTTAAGTTTTGTGAGGCCTCGTTCGAACCTATATACACAGGGTTTGAATTTATATAAAAATTCAGTTTTTAGCAAGATATGGCAGTGATGTTTTATAAAAGAGATTTTGCAAACCCTGATGCTCAATAGGAATTGAGACCTTTTACACTCCCATTTTATTAAGTGTGCGGCTTGGTTGATTTTATTTTACGAATGCGAGGCATCCGTATAAAAATAATGTACAAAATAATGTCGACTTCCTCGTGGGTATGGAAACCATCTGAGGAAATTCAGACACCACAGAATAATTTACAAGCTGCTTACACCTGAAAATGTCCATCATGGGAACAGAATATAGATTCAATGGGGTGAATCTGTGATCACATGATTCCTAGGCTCACAAAATACTGCAGTTTATATGAAAGCAGTAAGCAGGTATATATATAAAAGCTGTAAATATATATATACAAACAGGATCACCAACCACGAAGCACCTCCATAGGGGATCAGAAATGTAAATAAAGCTGTAAATATGGTCAACCGCCACGAAGGAAACTCCAGGCGGGACATAATATAAATAAAGTCAGAATACGGCCAATCGCCACGAAGTAAACTCGAGCGTGATTTAAACGTAAAGAAAGTTGTAAAAGCGATCAACCACCACGAAGTAAACTCCAGGTGGGACAATATATATATATAAAAGCAATAAACGCACCGGATGTAAAATCCAGGCTCATCGAACAGAGTTCGACCACAGTTCATATATATATATATATATATATATATATATATATATATATATATATATATATATATATATATATATATATATATATATATAAAAGCGAGTAAACGCACTGCATCAAAATCTAGGCTCATCGAACAAAGTCCACACACATATATTAATATATATATATATATATATATATATATATATATATATATATATATATATATATATATATATTAAAGCGAAGAAACGCATAGGATCAAGTCTAGGCTCATCATCGAAAAAGTTCGACACACAGTTTATATATATAAAAATATATATATATATATATATATATATATATATATATATATTAAAGCAAATAAACGCTCCAGATCAAAGTCAGGCTCAATCGAGGCTCAATCGAGGCATAACTCGATAATGTTATATATATATATATATATATATATATATATATATATATATATATATATATATATATATATATCTGATGAAATGAAACCACGGATCAAAGTTCAGCAAAAGCAAGCAACACGACTCTCAACGTGTAGAAGGGTGTGTGCAAAGATGAAAAGAAAAACTCTAGTGTGTGAGAAGGCTTACAGCTAACTGCTAAAAAAGGCTTCTATATCTTTAGAGTGGGTAAACACTGGCTTTTGTGGGTACAAAAAGGCTATATATGAGAGCTCTGTGTGTTTAAAAGAAAATACACCGTAGAGTGCGAAGAGTGCAGGTTTTGTGCGAGGTTTCCGTCTTTTTTCCTTAAAAAATCAGCACCCCAAGCCCTTTATTTATAGAGGGGGAGCCGCAGGTCTACCTGCGGCACCTAGTAGCAGGTGTACTTGTGGCTTCCCGAGGTGCCCCGGGCAGTGTGGGTCCCGTCGTGTCGAAGTACGTATACGTTGTTCGCTCGGTCGCTCATAACTTTCAATCCGGGAGTCCGATGGAAGCGTGCCATACCATTCCGGAAAGCTCTTCCCGAGAAATACACAATGACATATGATTTGACCTTTTTTGATTCCAAGAAGATGGGTCCATGATAGAAATGGCATTCTCGGGTTTTCGTCAGGCAATCCCGTGAGCCGTTTTGTGTAGTTTGCGCTCCGGAGTTAAGATATCACTCTTGGGGGACTTCCTTTGAAGTATTTTGAGTTGAAATGAGTGTATTGATTTGAAGTGAAGTTGAGTTGGCAAAATGACCATTTTGCTCCTCCCTGGGTTATCTCCGGTTTTCGCGCAGTTGTAGCAGTGGTTTCTCAGGGTTATCTCTGATGTTGACTTGATGTTGACTTTGACTGTCCTCAGGGTTATCTCTGAGGTTGGCTTAACCTCCTGGGGCTATCTCCAGGCTTTGATCTTGATCCTCTGGGGTTATCTCCAAGGTTGAAACTGACTTTCCCTGGGTTATCTCCGAGGTTTAGAACCTAAGTTCCCGGGGTTATCTTCGGGGTTGAGAACTGGATCTCTTGTGGCTATCTTCGGGGTTGGAATTGATGTTGTGATCCTCTAGGGTTATCTCTAGAGTGTGAAGAAGTCGTTTTTGTCCTCCTGCATAGTTAGTAACAGGCAAGCAAAATTTTGAGTGTCTACAGATGCCCCTCTTTATCATGTTCATGCAATGCAATGGAATGGACATGATAAAGATTAGTAGACACTTGAAACATGACAAGGAATTTTCAATGATACAAATCACAATGTAGTGAATGTTTATGATGAATATGAAAATGTTTTCGCAAATCACAGTTCGTAAATCGCACATCGCATTTCGCACTTCACTTTTTTCTTTTGGCCAAATCGCACACCGCAATTTGCACATCGTAAATCGCACATCGCATATCGCAAATCACATATCGCATATCGCATATCACATATCGTAAATCGCATTTTGCAAAATCGCAAATCGTAATGTTATGATGAATGTTAAAATGTTTTTGCTAATCGCTTTACCTTTACCGATCATTGATGATGCCTATGCTGGTGTTGACTCTAATGGTTTGGCATTTAATCGCTGACTTATTTGATGAAGATAAGTTGGGATGTTTTTCACATCTCTGACGGGGATGACGTTCTGAAATCACCAAACCTTCCCGATGTATTCGCTGGTAGTTTGCAACGGTGCCTATCGCCAAACTTTTTTGATTCCCACTCGAACGGTGGTATACGAAGCTTTCATCGCTGAACTATCTTGATGTTGCACTGGATGGATGTTAATTGTTTAGAATACCAGATCATCTGATACCTTTGCTGAAGTAATATTTAAAGTTTTGCTTGCCGCTTGATTTTGCACGATGTTACGCTTAGATTAATGACAACCACCAGATGTCTCACCCTTCTTGAGGTGATTTGTAGTTTCCTTTCGTTGTTGGGTGCTTGGTGCCCCATTTCCTTGAGCTTTTGATTCACAAACTCTATTTGAACCGATGGCACGAATGTCTTGATATCCCTAGAGGGTGCAACTCGCTCTTTCGCTGCTCAGATTTGAACTTCGGTGTAGAGGCCTCAACTCGTGAGGACTTAACGCATGTTGATGGTGTAGATTTCATTCATTAAGCCTTTCGTCGTTAACCTTCTTTCTTATGAATGCTCCCATTCTTTTGATGAGAGGCTTTATCTCGTCCTAAACTTCTTCCATTCCTTGGAATCGCAAAATGCCTCAGTCCTTTCGCATGTTGTTACCAGGGATTCATACGAGAAACTCTCTTTGTTGACCAAGTCGTATTTGAATAGTATTTGAATCACCATTGAGATGATGATGGACCATGATGATGGCACTGACTGGTGTATGCCCCAGTGTTGAGTTGTTAATGCTTTAGAGATTGCCCCCAATCTTCATGTAAGGGACCCAATATCCGGTTGTTGCCAATTTCGAAATTGCCCCAGCCTTGCTTATTGTCTGGGGTAGTCTGCTTTAACAAATGAGCTGATAAGACGCCGAGATCACAAGAGGCTTTTACTTCTGTACCATCTGGTGGACAGGTAGTGGATGTGGGCTTTGATGTTGACAGCTCTTTCTGGTAGAGATGTCGCTTTGTTAGAGAAATGATGTTCTAACTCATAGGGATATTGCTGTTGCTGAGCGGGATGATGTTATATCTACCCGAGATATCACATGTAGTTAGCGATGGATCTGTTGGCTCGTGTAGAAACCCTTGGGTAGGAGATCACAGCATTACCTCCTTCTTCTGAGAGGGAATCCTAGTTGGACTTGATAGCCCGCATATACACTGATTTGTAGATGGGCTTGTATTTTCCTGCACAGACTAGCTTAGCCATTTTGTCATGTACAGTACACATTGTGTATATCAAACATCATTATATATGGCAGGGAAATATATGTCGATTCACTTCTCTTTTAGTTGTGCCTTGCTACTTGCTTGATATTCGCTTATTTCTCTAGGACTTTGTGATCTGGATGTATTCTGAACTCCTCCTTGATGGATGGACAGTGAGATGTCTCAGGATTTTTCGATCTGTTTGCATTCCCTACCATCTTTGGTGTCTTGGGACTGATTTTTGTATGTGGTTATGGATAGGAGTATGTTTGTTTTTGTTTTTCTGTGGTGAGACCGGACCATATAACATGGCTGCCTACGTACTCCCGTGTATTGGGGAGATCGGGTTGACGTAGTTCGCCCCATGTATAGGGCGGATTGCAGGTGAAAAGTTTTAATCCCATGTACGGGATAAATTGAAGGTGTGAAAGGTTTAATCCCTGGTGGGATAAACTAAAAGTGTGAAATGAAGTGAAACCAGGCGGCTGGTTTGAAAAGTGTGCTTTTCCCTGAGGGGTAGATGGGTAAAAAGGAAAGGTTGTATGTAGTGAGGGTTAAAGAACCTGAAATGACTGGTGATCTGATGATCCAAAACCAGGATGTTTGCTTGATGGTAACCTCGGACATAGTGTCGTTTCACGGTATCTGAATTGATTAGTTACGGAAATTCATCGCCGTTCATTTCTTGTAATCTGAAAGCACCTTCTGTCAATACCTCCTTGACAATAAACGGGCCTTTCCAGTTTGGAGCAAATTTTCCTTTAGACTGAGCTCAGTTGTCAATGATCTTCTTCAAAACCAAGTCGTGTCATTTTGAACTGCCGTAGTTGGACTTCTTTGTTGTAGGATCTTCTTTACAAGTAGAGGGCCGATCATGTCTGGGCCACATACTACACCATGGATCTCATCCATGAGTCTATGAGCTTGGTCTTGGTTCAGACATCTGAGGAGACCTAGTCCTGCATCTTTTTTATAGAGTGCATCTCCAATCAGGTAGAATTTCATAGCAAGTCGATGGATCTGCCTTTTCTCAGTCAGGCTTGGCTCAACGGGTGTAGATCTATCTTGTGCGTGCTCATTGATATATTGATATCAACGGTGTTGGATGGGAGGTAGCTCATCCGATACTTCTCCAATGTAATTCCCATAGGCTGGAGCCTTTTGTTGGGCAAATGTGAGGGTTGGCATGTCTTCCTTGTCATGTATATTGACCAAGGAGGCCCATGTTGCTAGAGCATCCGCAAAATCATTCCTATTCCGAGGAATATGGAGGAAGGATTTTTTTTCAAACTCCGAAGCCATCTGTAGAACCTGCCGATGGTAAGGCAGCAACTATAGAACCTGTTGAAGAGATTTTTTTCTTTTTTCTTTTTTCTCTTTTTATTTTCTTTCTTCTTTTTATTTTTTTTTTTTTTTTTTTTCTATTAGATCGTGGAAAAGAGCCATATGGCTCACTGATAGGTAGCTCTGGCATTGATGAGGCCAAATGACAATCGTCTGTAGCAAAGGGCTCCCCAAGGCGTGATGAATGAAGTTTTCTCATGATCATCATCAACAACCATGATTTGATGGTACCCGTAGAAGCA
This sequence comes from Panax quinquefolius, assembly GCA_020205615.1. Lineage (NCBI taxonomy): Eukaryota > Viridiplantae > Streptophyta > Magnoliopsida > Apiales > Araliaceae > Panax > Panax quinquefolius. Next base: position 277,069 of record JAINUW010000704.1, read on the forward strand.
ATCAAAGAAAGGAGTACATTTCAGATCGAAATTTGTATTGTCAATGAGTATGTGGATGAACGGCACGTGAAAGCTATCTTTGAGGCAAGCTTTATTCAAATCTTTGTAATCCACACAAACTCGCACCTCCCTTCCCAGTTTCGGCACGGGGACTATGTTGGATAGCCATTTAGGGTATGTTGACATCATGATGATGCCGGCTTGAAATTGTTTCACAATTTCTTCTTTTTAACTTCCACTCAAGTTTCAATTGCCTGAGCTTCTGCTTGAATGGCTTGAATCCCCCTTTGATGGGAAGGCGATGAATGATAAGGTCCGTGTATAAACTGATCATATCTTCGTGAGACCATGCAAACACATTATGGAATAGGGTCAATAGAGTAACCATGTTATTCCTTTGGTTTGGAGTGAGGTCCGTACCAATCTGGACTTGTTTGGGGTTTTCTAAGGTTCCGAGGTTTAAAAGAGGTGGTTTGATCAAGATTTGGCTTGGGTTTGTCTTCGACCCATTCTTTGATCTCCTGAGGTATCTCATAGTCATTTTGTATTTCCATCAAGTCTGAGTCTAACTTTAAAACAAAGTTACAGTCCTTGTAGAGAATAGACACCTCATCAGCAAGTACATGCACATCTAAATTCAGAGTCCTGAAATAAAATATGCTTTCACTTAGTATATAACACTGTTCAATCACAAAGTGTTAGCCTGTAATGAAAAAAGTAACTGCTAATACTGTACAGAAAAAGTAAGCAGTTATTGCTATCTATAAGGTAGAGAGAGTTTCTTCCCTTTTTACCCTCGTCGGCTAATGCAAGGAGTGCTGCTTCAATTGTCGAGGGCAAAGTCTTGGTGGACTGCAGTGATGGAGGGGCTATCATCAACCTCCTTCTCCCGAATGATGACCATTACATCTGGGCAATCATCGTCTGGGGTGTATCTGTTTGAGAAGGGTTTGTTTGGGTTTTTGTTTGGTTTGACCGCACCATTGATGGCTGCCTACATACTCCTATTGAAGAGGAGATCAGGTCTTTCGTAGTTCAGACTTTGGTTTGAAAAGGTTCAAAGGGGTAAGTGGTGAGAAGAGTGTAGAGATGTTTTTTTTGTTTTGTTTTGTTTTTTTTTTTTGTTTTATCTTTTTTTTTTTTATTTACATGCATGGAAAATAAAAGGCATACTACGAAGAAAGTGATACCGTTCCAACATTTTCTAGAACTCACAACTTGATCCCCTGGATCTACATCTTCTTGGCTAGTTGAGGCCTGATAGTCCAGTTGTCAGTGGTTATGTTGCCTTCAGGGCTCGTGATAGAGGTTACCCCTTGATTCTGAATGTCTTCGCTTGTGGCCATAACTTGATTGCTTCCTGATTCAGTACATTCCTTAGGGATGTTTGCAATGGACGCTTCGCAAAAAAGGATGAACTCTGGATTCTCTAATGGGTTGGATTCTCTGACAATCTCACCACCTTTTCCTTCATCTATTCCTTCGTCTTCTTCATGGGTTTCAAAGGATTCAACCATGAAATCTCCCTCGAACGGTTGTGGCATTTCTTGCAAAGAACTTTCCTTTTTGTATTTTTCTTCCTTGGAAAGGATTACTATTTCCTCTGCATCATCCAAGGTGATAAAATCAGGAACGTGGTTGATATCTTGGAACCATAGGACGTTTGATGTGGGCGGGGGAATCTCCTTTGGGGATGCCTTTATCTCTTCTGTCATTTCTTGCATTAGGATCAGTCCACCTTGTATTCTGGCAGAATTGTCGCTCACAGTCTTCACCTCATTTGAACTGCCTGTCTCGAATGGACATCTTAAGCTTTTTATTTCTTTTTCGCCTTTTTTGGTCATGGGAAATTCTATCTCCAGCTCTCCATTTTCAATGAGATCCTGGATTTTATGTCGCAAAGATCAGCATTCTTCAGTCGTATGTCCAAGTGATTTAGAATGGTAGAGACATATCTTGGTGGAATCATAACTCTTCATCTTGGGATTTTTAGGAGGCAGCAACTTAGTAATCCTTCCTTCGCTTATCAGAAAATGTAGCATTTCTTCATTGGATTTGCTCAGAGGGGTGAATTTTTGAACTCTTTTAGAGGTTGTTTGATCTTTCATCTTTGAGAATTCGCATTCCCTTGATCGATTCTTCCGCTGGCGAGATCTTCTAGCAATTTTATCATCCCCATTTTCTTGTATTTTCAGCCTGCTTTGATTTTTTTATTTAGTTGGCTCATCATGGAGTCCTTTTTCTCTTGGCTTTCTGATAGTTGAGTGAAAAATTGCCTTGTTTCCTGATGTTGGCGCACTATCAGCTTAGCCAGCAGGTTCACTTGATTCTAGATCGCATCCAATTTTTGAATTACTGGCATACCCTCCTCCGAGTTTTCCCACTCTAGGACATTTGTTATGTGCTTTTTGGGGTATTCCTCCATCCTTCAGATATGTTTACGAATTGGATACATTTCAAAGCACTTCGACCGATCATGTTTACTTCTTCCAGATCGATCGCGAGCGGAAGGTTGGTGTTGACATTTTGTTGGTCGGTTGTTGTTCCACCACACATCGCCACTTTCGATCAGATTTTGAATCTTATGTTTTAAGGACCAACAATCCTGTGTATCGTGTCCTGGAGACCCGAGTGGTAAGCACATTTATGGCTTGGATTGTATCTTTTGCTCCCCGGTTCCAGAGGTGGAGCTAGTTCGGTAATTTTCTTATGATCCATTAATATCGCCAATACATTTTCAAGGGAATCGCCCAGTGGAGTGAATACCCGATTTTCCGTTCTTTCAAATTTTCTTTTCCTGTCTGGGTATTGTTGAATGCAGTCTGTTGTTGAGATGGCAGATTGTCTTGCATTTTCCAAATGGGGGGACTGTAGTTTGGCCTCCTACCTTGCCCCTATACAACAAGGGATACATCTTCATTGCCTTTATCGGGTACCCCCTTGGGATCGCTCGCATACTTGCCTGTTTGTATATGCTTGGCGACTGCTTCCAAGGAAGTGAAGTCTTTAATCTTGCCTGCCTTCAGGCCCATCTTTACCATTTCGCCGTGTTTGATCATTTCCACAAATGGCTTTCCTATGCCTGCTAGGATCCTCTCATAGTAAGGAGCCTCTTGGATATCAATAAATGTCATTACCATCTCAGTTTTTGTCATTGATGGAATGACTTACGCTACTAGATGTCTCCACCTTTGGGCATATTCTCGGAGAGATTCAGTACTTTGCTTTTTCACTTTAGTCACTTGATATCGATCTGGTGCCATTTGTGACTGAAAACTGTATTGATTTAGAAAGGCGTGGGCCAATTCTTCCTAGTTGTGGATTTTGGCATTTTCAAGTCGGACATACCAGCATTTAGCTTCTCCAGTGAGACTCTTTTGAAAAAGTTGCATTATGAGGCTTTCATTTTCAGCATAAGACCCCAGTTCGCCAATGTACACTTTTAGGTGTGTATAGGGATCGCCTGACCCATTGTACTTTTCAAACTCTGGGACTTTGAATTTGGAAGGATATTGAGCCCCAGGAATATCTGAGAGATCCGAATAGGTAACACTCCATAATTTCCGGTCCCTTTAATTGACCGGATGGTATCCTCCATTTGTTGGACTTTCTTTCTTATATCCCTAGTTTCTCGATCATCCCTGAGATTTTTGACTTCTTTATTGGAATGAGGTTTAGGTATCTGGGTTTCTATCTTTTTACCAATGCCCTGACTGCTCCCTGGTGTGAAGGACTCTGGTTGAGTAGGCATTGTCTGGCCCTGCGTATTTTTACTTTGTTCTTTTAGAAAGATAACCAATTTTGCTATCTGATTCCTTAATCCTTCAAACTCCTCTCGGGAAACAGGAGTAGGATCAGGCTGGGCACTTGTAGCCATGTTTGACGGTGGGCTCAGTGCCTTCTTGGACTTTAAACGGGGTAATGGGACCGATTGTTTCCCCTGTGAAAGGCGTTCGGGGAAGACCGGAAGTTCTTCAGGAAATACATCAGGAAATTCTTTAACATCAGAAATATTATCCAAATCTGACTTGTCTCTGTTCAAATCCATAACATGGGCTAAGAAAGCTTGGCATCCGTTTTTCAATAAACGAATAGCTTTATGGCTTGATATGATCAGTGACTGATTTTAGTGGTTTAGTTGTTTGAACTCGTTTGATAGGTTGGTTAGGAATATGAAAACTAACAACCTTACGAAAACAATCAATTTTGGCATGATGAGTGGTTAACCAATCAATTCCTAAAATCACATCAAAAGAAACTATCTTTAAAGAGATAAGATCAACAGGTAATGTGATAGTGCCAACTTGGATCAAGCAAGATTTATAAACTGTAGATGTAACGAAGGTTTCACCCAACAGAGTTTCAATAGATAAATAAAAGTCTAATTTCTCCGGAGTCAAGTTTAAGTGTTGAGCACAAGCAGGAGAGATAAAAGAATGGATTGAACCGGTATCTAGTAAGGTATAAACTTCGCAAGAATTCAAGATTAGCTTACCCGTGATCACCTCGTTCGGGTTCCTCACGTTTTGGCCAGTCACGACAAATGCTCTTCTAGGAACCGCTGATTTCGACTTATCCGGGATAGCCCTTGGAGTCACCATCCCCGTTGAACTTGGTTTTGCTACAGATCAATCCCGAAGCTATGTGGCCTTCCTTTCCATAGTTGTAACATACCTTGGATTTTTGTGGACAGTTTGGGCTGATATGTCCCTCTTTCCCGTATTTGTAACATCTAACTGGTGGTCATTCTCCTCCCCTAGAATTTGTTGTTGGTCTTTGGTCTGTCTTCTTTGATGTCTTCCCGTCATTGTTGAATCTCCTCTTTCTGAAATTTCCACTTGACTCACCTCTCCTATTATCATGGCCACGATGACCACCCGAGTGGTTACCGCCTTTGTTCGTATTTTCCCTCCTCGCTGGTTATCATCGCTCTAATGACTGTTGTCACCGGTATGACCCTGGTTGTGGTCCCTCGGTTGAACATACTCACTATCTCGCTCTAATAATTGAGCCCTGTTGACAACATCTGAATACAGAGAAAATTTATGAGAGATAAGGTATTGACGAATCTCGGGTTTTAGACCTCTCAGAAACATCCTTGTCATTCCTTCCTCATTCTCTACCAAATGAGGTGCAAACTTGGATAACTCAGCGAACTTCACCTCGTACTGGGACACCGTCATGTTGTTTTGTTCTAGTCTGATAAACTCTACCTCCTTCATATGACGAATACTTTCAGGAAAGAACTTGTCAGTGAATAGTTTCTAAAACATTTCCCAAGACATGTTGAGTGCAGCAGGCTGGGTACGCTTCACAAACTCCCACCAGTAGTCTGCCTCACCGCGGAACATAAAGGTGACGAATGGAACCTTCTGTTCCTCCGTGCATCCCAAGACATCGAATATCTTGGTAATTTGCTTGACCCACGTTTCTGGCTTGATCGGATCCGGCTTTCCAATAATTTCTGGTAGTCCTAACTCCTTGAACTACTTGGCTGTGACAGACCGCACATTGGTATCACTTCCACCCGTATTTTGTACACGAGTCTCCCTCGTCTGATTTTGCATGAACTGCAAAAAGCTCCTAAAAATTTCATCATTCATCGTTTGCTCGGTAGTGTTGTTTATAGGAGGAATATTGCCTTCATGTTGTACGTTCTCCTGGTTTGTGACTAAAGGTTGTTCCACAGTCTCATACACTCCATTGTTAATGTTCTCAGCGGCCATTCTTAAATACTGGAATAAAACAAGGGTTAATTAAATAAATTAACATATCACATAATATCCCTATATTATGACTGGCCATCAAATAAGCTTAGATAGGACACACTAGCGAAGGATTTACTTATCTCTCCCCTCCTAGTTCTATTCCCCGATCTCCGCCAGAGACCATATCCCTAAGCTTTGATTGATTAATCATGACGCCCCAAAAAATAAGTATACAACACCCATTTTGAGTCGCCAAATACATGGTACAGAAAACAAACTATAACTTCAATAATACAATTGTCATGCAAAATACGACAACACATACTGTGAGCTTAAATACAAATATTGTCTTCTAGACAATATCCACACTCAAATAAGTCCTCATCACAATTATTCAAACACTATTTTACAGAAATAGTGAGGACTGCTAAAACATCTTTCTAGAACCATCACTCCATACCCCGACTAGATCCTGCTATGTTCTCACCTCCTAAGAAGAAAAATGGAACAAAAAGGAAAAGGGTGAGCTCAACTAGCCCATTTAAAAATATTATGACTAAGATAATATACAACAATTTATCATTAGTCTTCAACTTGGAAAAATCTGATAAAATATAATAGACAACAAGTTTTAGATCAACAACTGCAATGGAAACAGCAATCCATTAGAAGAGTCAAGTAGAGAAAGAATTCCACTATCTTCTAAGATTTAAAAGTCCATCATCAATATTTTATCCCTGTAACAACAATCAATATACATCTTTAATCAAATATTCATCTCTTTGCACTATGTGCCAAAGATATTCATTCAGTATCACCAGGTTGGTCATGTTAATCTCAACACTGTTCATCTTTGCACTACGGGCCAAAGATATTCATTAGTTAATATTCATCTTTTCACTACAGGCCAAAGATATTCAGTAATATCATCAATTAGGACTGAGGATGATGAAAAATATTTTAAAAGAACGAATCCAGTGAAACAAAATAACAAACATTAGAGATTCGTATTACAGTTTATCCAAGATCAATAATACTCCATAATAACTGATTTTGAAGCAAAATTCAAGAATAAAGATCAAAACATGGATACAATCAAAGATAGTAACCATAATAGACATCTTGGATAAAAAGGAGAAAATTTCATTTTTCGGTGAATAGTGTCGTATATGTGAATAGTGTCGTATAAGTGAATAGTAACCCCGACACAAAAAGTTCCAAATTTGATAAAAATTTCAAACCAATATTTCAGCATAATGATATTGAAGAAAATAATATCATTTAAGAAGAAATAACATCCCTTACCTCAAAATAACAGTACTTCTGATCGGAATATCTGTATAAGGCTGAAGGAAACTTGCACTGATAAATAGAAACTCACAAAGTATCTAAATACTCACAAAATACACTCGATAATATAGAGAGAAAGAGAGAAATCTTATGTTTCTGGTGTGATTTTCAATTCTAACTTAGCCCTCTATTTATAGGAAAATGTTAGCACGTCGAAGCAGACTTGACCTGCAACCTGATGGCTTTACCTGCTACTATTCCCACCCACCACATTTGAATAAAAATTTCAGCACATTTCTCACCAACCAAAAGTAGGGCCCACCAATTCTAGAATTTTCAACCAAAATGATAAATTTCGAAAATTCAACAATTTCTAAAACGATCACCACTTAAAATTCATAAAAATCATATGTTCATTTTAACGGTTTAAAATTTGTGGACATATACTCAACTTATATATGTATAACATATCCAAAAATCACAACGATCCAATGATCGGATTAAAAATTATAACTCACGCAATATATCTCAAAAATACTAGTTTAATTTTTAATACCTCCATTCCGACAAAAATACTGATAAAACACCTCGACATTAACTCCTTCATTTTTTACCACAATAAATATATCCAACATTTCTATCCACATAAAATAAATATTTCCTTATCATATAAATTAATAATTAATTAATCACAAATAATATTACAGAATCACATTTATGACAACCAAAGTAGTTCCCAAGAAAGAGGGGCTTTCAATAAAGATTTCTCCTTAATGGAGCGTAATTAGGTGACCAAACCTCTCCTTGACAGAACTTTCTAGACATTGCCAATAATGCTATCTAATAATATTATTCAAATAATATGAATTATTGATCTGATAATGGGAAATACTTTGCAGTGACAATTATTGAAACAACAATAATATAAAATATTAACGCAGCAATTATTGAACCAATAAAATAAAATATTGAACAGTAATTACTATAATAATTATTGAGTAGTGCCTTCTTACGTAAGAATAAATAATTCAAAAATATTGTGCATCCACGCGTATTACTGTATTTTAACGGTAACAACTACGCCGTTATTTATAAAAACTCAAACTTGTCGTTTTCTTCATCCGACAGTTATTCTGTTATGGGGCCCACAAATGATTACGCCGTCGTACGAATATTCCCCGACAACAAGAATATTCCACGACCAAATGAATATTCCCCGACAACAATGATTATTTTATAACCACTTGCTTATTTTGCAAAATTTGCACATTTCACCCATAACCAAAATATTATATCAATTTAACACCTTATTATTCACAATAATAATTAGAGGAAATTTGATTTTATTTATAATAAGTTGGGGTCTTACACCTGGCATTAGGATCAGTTCAGCTTGTGTTCTACCAGGATTGGTGTTCATAACCATCACCTCCTTTGAACTACCTGTCTCGAGTGGACATCTTAAGCTTTTTATTTCCTTTTCACATTTTCTGGTCATGGGAACTTCTATCTTTAGCTCTCCATTTTCAATGAGGTCCTAGATTTTATGTTTTAGAGACCAACATTCCTTAGTTACATATCCATATGAGTTAAAATGGTAGAGATATATCTTGGTGGAGTTATAACTTTTCATCTCGGGATTTACATGAGGTAGCAACTCAGTAATTCTTGCTTCGCTTATCAGAAAGTGTAGCATTTTTTTCATTTAATTTGTTCAAATGAGTGAATTTTCGGTCTCTTTTGGACGTTGTTTGATCTTTTTTATTTGAGAATTCCCATTCCCCCAAACGATTTTTCCGCTGGCGAGATCTTCTACCAATTTTATCATTCCACTTTTCTTGTCCTTTCAGCCTGCTTTGATCTTCTTCATTTAGTTGGCTCATCTTGGAGGGATATAGGCTTGAATTCTGGTTAATCTCTTTTTTCTCTTGGCTTTCTGATAGTTGAGTGAAAATTTTCTTTGTAACTTGATGTTGGCACACTAAAAGATTAGCCAACAGAGTTACTTGATGCTGGATTGACTCTAAGTTTTGCATCACTGTCATACACTCTCCCAAATTTTCCCACTCGAGGACATTTGCTCGGTTCCTTTAGGGGTATTCCTCCATCCTTCGCATGTACTTATAACTTGGACGAATTTTAGCGCTTCCTGACTCGATCATGTTCACTCCCTCCATATCATGCTGCAACAGAAAGTTGGTGTTGACATTTTGCTGGTCAGGTCGTTGGACCATAATACTGCCACTTTCGATCGAATTTTGGATTTTATGCTTTAAGGACCAACAATTTTGGTTATCGTGTCCCAGAGACCCTGAGTGGTAAGTACATCTCTGGCTTGGATTGTATCTTTTGCTTCCTGTATCCAAAGGTGAAGCCAATTCAGTAATTTTCTTGTGATCCATTAACATCGCCAGTATATTTTCAAGGGAATTGCCTAGTGGAGTGAACACCCAATTTTTTGTTTTTTCAAATTAGTCTCTTTTTGTCCTGGCATTGATTGAATGCAGCCTATTGTTGAAATGGTATATTGCCTTGCTTATTCCAAATGGGGGGACTATAGGTTGGTCTTCTAGCTTGCCCTTGTAAAATGAGGGATACATCTTCATTGCCTTTATTGGGTACCTTCTTGGGATCGCTCGCATAGTTGTGTCGATCAGTCTGTATATGCTCGGAAACTGCTTCCAAGGCAGTGAAGTCTTTAATCTTGCTTGCCTTTAAGCCCATCTCTGCTATTTTACTGTGTTTGATCATCTTCGAGAATGGTTTTCCTATTCCTGCTAAGATCCTCTCATAGTAAGGTGCCTTTTGAATGTCTGTGAAAATCATTACCATTTTAGTTCATGTCATTGGTGGGCTAACTTGTGTTGCCATACCCCTCCATCTTTAGGCATATTCACGGAAAGACTCAGTACTCTGCTTTTTGACTTTAGTCACTTGGTATCGATCTAATGCCATTTGTGATTAAAAACTGTACTAATTTAGGAAGGCGTGGGCAAACTCTTCCCAGTTATGGATTTTGGCATTATCAAGTCGGACATACCAGGCTCTAGCATCTCTAGTTAGACTTTTTTGGAATAACTGCATTCTGAGCATTTCATCCTTTGCATAAGACCCCAACTCGCCAATGTATACTTTCAGGTGCGTATAGGGATCGCCTGCCCCATTGTACTTTTCAAAATCCAGGGCTAGGAATTTGTCAGGATATCGAGCTCCTGAGAATATGCAGAGATCTGAATAGGTGACACTTCCATAGTTTCCAGTCCCTTTGATTAACCGGATGGTTTCCTCCATTTGTTGGACTTTCTTTCTTATATCCCCAGTTTCTCGGTCTTCCCTGTGGTTTGTGATTTTAGGGGTTTTGTTGGTTCTTTCACTGGATCGAGGTTCATGTATCTGCATTTCCTCTTTTTTCCAGCACTTTGATTGCCACCCTGTGAGGAGGACTCTGGTTGAATGGGCGTTGACTGACCTTGAGTGCTTTTACTTTGTTCTTTGAGAAGGATATCCAACTCTGTTATTTGATTCTTAAGTCCCTCAAACTCCTCTCGGGACACAGAATCCAGATCAGATTGGACACTTTCAGCCATGTCAATGGATGGGAAGTATCTTACCTACACGAAGGGTAGGTAGGTTAGTTTTGATAAGTATTAACAACATGCATTGATGCAATGTCTTGGTTTTTTATGGTTTTTAATATTTTCCTGCAAAACAAATGTTAGTTATTTTGATGACATGATAGCATGACAGGATTTGAGAGGGAATGGAATGCATATTTATATTTTCTTTTTCTTTTCTTTTGTTACATGGAATTTTAATTTACATTGAATCAAAATTTGCATGGAATTGAAAAGGGAAAAGCATGAAGAAACTCCCCTTCGCGTTTAGTTTATCAGAGGCTAGCCTATCATAGGCTACTCTCGTTAATTTTCAGCATGAAGGTCACCATATAATCGCAATTTACTAGATGGGAAGTTAATCCGATCTTTCAATTGGAGCATATCTGAATGGTGTCTTTCTTGAGCCTCACGGGATTATTCTCGGTTGAGTCCAATAATCAAACACCGACGGGTTCACCTCCTGGTGGAGGAATCACACAACATACATTCACATACATCGTGTCTCACTGTATGAAATGATGACATTTAAAGCACTAACACAAAACATAGAGATTGTGCGAGGCACTAAAGTGCAGTAAATAGAGCATTCATTCACATCCATTTAATGTAGAGACATCATTCACACACAATTAGATAAGAAAGGATTTTGAAAATATTAAAATGCGGCTTAAGTCCTCTATTGTTCCCAGCAGAGTCGCCTCCTGTCGACGTCGAGAAAAATTTCCTTCTTTAGAATTCCACTTTTTATCTTTCTTACCCTTTATGTTTTCTATGTGTTGAATTTTATTTGAAGAGTGAGTTTGACAAAAGCGTCCGACACAAAATGTCGACGATTTAAAAATTCAGAATCGCTAGTTGGTAGTAGTGAAATGGTTGTACCAACTTAACCGAATTTGAAAAAGTTTGCAAAAAGGCCCCAATTATTGAACTTTGTTTAACATGCCTTGGAAACCAGGATTCATAGAGTTCAGCTGTGACGCCCCCAAAATTAGGTATACATCACCCATCTTGAGTTGCCAGATACATGGTATAGAATTTAAATACAACTTAATAATACAATTATCGTGTACAATACGACAAAACATAAACTGTGAGTTTTAATACAAATATTGTCTACTAGAGAGTATACAAACTAAAAAGGAGTCCTCAATACAATTATTATCACACTATATCACAGAATAGTGAGGACTACTAATGCACCATCTAGGACCATCACTCCGTTCCCCGACTCTTCCCAGCTATATTCTCATTTCCTGAAGAGAACAGTGAAAGAAAGGGTGAGCTCAACTAGCCCAGTAAGAAATATTATGACTAAGATAATGCAGAATAAATTATCATTAGCCTTAAACAATGTTAAACTGATACAATATAACAAACATCAAGTTTAACTGCAGCGGAATAAGCAATCCATTAAAAGAGTCAAGTAGAGAATAAAATCTACTATCTTTTATGATTTAAAAGTTTTTTCATCACTTTTATCGCTGGGACTCAGCTTAATAAATAATCCACATCATCGAATCACCCCTGCACTACGGCCAAGGATATTCTTTAGTATCACGACCACAATTATCCATGCACTACGGGCCAACAATATTTGTGTATTCATTAATGGTCATGATCATGCCAACAACTGTCCATCAATGCACTACGGGCCAATGAGGACTTTTACCACATCATTTGTAACATTTACGATCATGATTACAATCAATAATCCTCGGTCATAATCATACTAAGTCCATCTATGCACTGAGCCACAGATGACTTTCAATAAAATATAAACATGAGGATGATGACAATGATATAAGAATTCAATAAAACAAGTTCAAGAATTAATTTATCCAGGAACCAATAACGTCCAAACTGTCAACATGATACTGCTTTGTAGAGTAAAATTCAAGAATGCTCAGAAGAATATTTCCATGAAAAGATACTGGATGAAACGCAAATATCAAGGATATTCCACTAATTTCATGGAGTATAGAAGTCAAAGTTTTAACCAACTGAGTATAATAAAGAATGGAATAACAAAAGAAATCACCATCCATACGATAAACCGCACAGGCATGTTATTCCAACAGAATAATAAATAACGGAACCAGGTCCGGTGTAAAACGCACAGACAGGATATTCCAACAGAATAATAAAGAATGGAACCAGGTCCGGCGTAAAACGCACAGATAGGATATTCCAACAGAATAATAAAGACTGGAACAAGGTCCGGCGTAAAACGCACAGACAGGATATTCCAACAGAATAATAAATAATGGAATAAAAGAAGTTCTCTTCATGAATACAAAAAAAATAACACCCCTTACATTAGTAGGAGATTGAATACTGCAGTAGTGTAGTAACATAATACTCTTCTTCTTTCTCTCTTATTCTCTCTCTATAGCTTGAATGAATTTGTGAAAAATAATGAAGAACTAGGCCTCTATTTATAGAAGATTTCTAGCTTAGCACTTGCAATGTGAAAAGGCAAGCGGCTTGACGACTGGTGATGTGAAAAGAAAAGTGGTTTGATGCCTGTAATGTGAAACACCAAGTGGTTTGACGCCTGTAATGTGAAACATCAAGTGGTTTGATGCCTGTAATGTGAAACACCAAGTGGTTTGATGCCTGTAATGTGAAACGACAATTGGTTCGACGCCTGTAATGTGAAACGACAATTGGTTCGACGTCTAGTAAAGGTAATTACTATTGGCGAAAGAGACTCTTAGATGATGACATATGGGCCCCCATAGAATAACCAAACTTACCACAAATGTCTCATAAAAGACTCTTTATATACATCAAGGATTGAATAAATATTACCACAAATCATTTTATTTTTAATCAACACATACTTAATCTTTCAACAATTATTAATCATTAATATTATAACTTGTCGTCTCAATTATTGATTTAATAATATAACATATTATATGAGATGATAATGTGACAATAATTGAATCAATAATATAAGAGATATAATGCATCAATCATCAGAGTAATAATTGAGTATAAGCGAGTGACTTCTCACGTAAGCATCAATAATCAATATCAATGTGTGCTACTATGCAACCACGATATTACTATACTTTTACTACCGAGTAGTTCAACAGTTTTTGAATATTCTCCCGTTATTTGTAAAAAGATAATTTTGTCGTTTTCTAACTACGATAATACTTATTAATATGGGGTCCACCAATGATTGTGCCAATCAATAATATTCCCTAACAAAAAAGAATATTCCCACCATCGAATATTATATAACCACTTGCTTACTTTGCAAAATTTGCAAATATTACCCACAACTATAGCATTATATTAAATCAACACCATAATATTCAAAAATATAATTTGAGAAAATTATTCTTTATTCATAAAAGTTGGGGTCTTATAACCTCCCTTCTTATAAAATTTCATCCTCGAAATTAGGGTACATACATGGTATATCGAAGAGATGAGGATACCTTGACTTCATCTCAGATTCTAACTCCTAAGTCATTTCCTCCACATCGTGGTTTCTCCACAAAACTTTGACTTAAGGTATAACCTTGGAGCATAGAACATGATCCTTCTTATCAAAGATTTTAACAGGTAACTCTTCATACGTTAAATCTTCCTCTATCTCATCTGGTTCTAACTCAATAATGTGGTTCGGGTCTTTCACATATTTACGCAACATAGATATGTGAAAAACATTATGAACACGAGACATACTCAAGCGGAAAAGCGAGGCTATAGGCCACGAGTTCCTAATCGATCGAGGATTAAAATGGGTCGATGAATCGAGGATTCAATTTTCTTTCCTCTTTCCAAATTTCAGTAACTCCTTTCCATGGAGCAACACGTAACAACACATGATCTCTATATCGAATTCCACATCCTTTCGATGAAGATCATCATAACTCTTTTGTCGATCTTGTGAGGTTTTTATACGTTGCCGGATCATTTGAATCTTTTTCGTAGTCATACGTACCAACTCCGGTCCCAACAACGTTGCTTCACCCACCTCATCCCAGCATACTAGAGAACAACACTTTCTTCCATACAACGCTTTGAATGGAGCCATGCCAATACTTGTTTGATAACTGTTGTTGTAGGAAAACTCCACCAATGGTAAGAACTTGTCCCAACTTCCCTTGAAATCAAAGACACAGAGTCTTAATAGATCTTCAAGAGTTTGAATAGTCCTCTCCGACTGTCCATCCGTCTGAGGATGATATGCCGAGCTAAATCGTAAGTCTGTGCCTATAGCTTTTTGCAAACTAACCCAAAATCGTGAAGTGAATCTTGGGTCTCGATCAGAAACTATGGATACCGACATACCATGCAGTCTTACAATCTCATTTATGTACATACGAGCAAGACGTTCAAGTGTATAAGTTTCTTGTATCGGTAAGAAATGAGCAGACTTGGTCAATCTATCAACAATGACCCAAATCGCATCTATGCCTTGAGAAACTTTAGGAAGACCGGTAATGAAATCCATGGTAATGTGCTCCCACTTCCATTCTGGAATTTCAAGTGGTTGCAATGGACCTTTTGGTACTTGATGCTCCGCTTTAACTCGTTGACAAGTTAGACACCTTGAGATAAACAGTGCTATCTCTCTCTTCATATTGCTCCACTAAAATGTATGAGGAAGATCATGATACATTTTGGTACTCCCAAGATTGATTGTAAACGGTGTGTTGTGCGCCTCCATCATGATTTTATACTTTAAATCATGGTCGTTAGGAACAAAAAGTCTGGAGTTGACTCGAAGTATTCCTTCATCATCGATTCTTGCTTCCGGCATAGCACCTTCTTGCACTTTCTTCCTCATACGCATCAGCTCCAGGTCTGTAGCTTGAGCAGCTTTAACTTTATCGATTAAAGTTGGTTCTACTCGTATATTCGCCATCATCACATGGGTCCCTGGAGTCTTTAACTCTATCTCCATCCTTTGCAAGTCACATAAAATGGGACTTTGCATTGACAATATCGCACTCGTACTTGCATATGATCTTCTACTCAATGCGTCAACTACCACGATCGCTTTTCCAAGATGGTATTGGATGGTATGATCATAATCTTTCAACAGTTCAAGCCAACGTCGTTGTCGCATATTGAGTTCCTTTTGAGTGAAGAAATATTTGAGGCTTTTATGATCCGTAAAGATCTCCACTTTCTCCCCATACAAGTAATGCCTCCAAATTTTAAGTGCAAAGACAACAGCTGCCAACTCTAGATCATGAGTAGGATAATTCCTCTCATATTCTTTGAGTTATCGCGAGGCATAGGCTATGACTTTCCCATGTTGCATGAGAACACACCCCAACCCTTTGCTTGAAGCATCAATGTAGATGACAAATCCCTCCGAGCCAGATGGTATTGTTAGAACAGGTGCCGAAATGAGTCTCCTCATGAGTTCTTGAAAACTCTTCTCACATTCTTTGCTCCAACCGAACTTTGTGTATCTTTCCAAAGTTAATTTGAGTTAATGGTGTAGCGATTCGAGAAAATCTTTCCACGAATCTCCGATAATAACCAGCTAAATCGAGAAAGCTACGTACTTCGGTCACTGATTTAGGTTGCTCCCAGCTTTGAATAGCTTCAATCTTTGCCGGGTCAACAGATATTCCATGACTTGATACTACGTGCCCAAGGAATGCTACTTCCTCAAGCCAGAACTCGTATTTCTTCAACTTGGCATAAAGCTTGTATTCACAAAGTTTTTGGAGTGTCAGCCTCAAGTGTTGCTCATGATCTTCATGGCTTTTGGAATAAATAAGGATGTCATCAATAAAGACGACCACAAAGTGATCCAAATATTCCTTGAATACTCGGTTCATCATATCTATGAAGGCAGCAGGAGCATTAGTCAATCCAAAGGACATGACTAGGAATTCATAATGCCCGTACCGAGTTCTGAAAGTCGTCTTTGGAATGTCATCGGTTTTAATCTTCAATTGGTGATATCCGGAATGAAGATCAATCTTTGAAAAGAATTTGGCTCCTTGCAACTAGTCAAACAGGTCATCAATACGTGGCAATGGGTACCTATTTTTGATGGTGACATGATTCAACTCTCGATAATCAATACAAAGTCGCATACTCCCATCTTTCTTCTTCACGAATAGAACAGGAGCACCCCAAGGAGACGTACTAGGACGAATAAAGCCAATGTCTAACAATTCCTGCAGTTGGGTCTTTAACTCCTGAAGTTCAATAGGAGCCATTCGATATGGGGCTTTGGAAATGGATTTGGTACCAGGTTCAAGGTCGATACAAAATTCAATTTCACGCTCTGGGGGTAGGCCAGGAAGTTCTTCAGGGAATACGTCAGGAAATTTATTAACAATAGAAATATCATTCAAAATTGACGTATTTTTGTTTAAATCTATGACATGAGCTAAGAAAGCTTGACATCCGCTTTTTCAATAAACGAATAGCTTTATGGCTTGAAATGACCATGATTGATTTTAATGGTTTGGTCGCTTGAATTCAAGATAATAGGTTGGTTAGGAATATGAAAGTTAACAACCTTACGAAAATAATCAATTTTTGCATGATGAGTAGTTAACCAATCAATCCCTAGAATCACGTCAAATGCAAGTATTTTCAATGAAATTAGATCGACAGGTAATGTGAGGGTACCAATTTGAACCAAACAAGACTTATAAACAGTGGATGCAATGAAGGTTTCTCCCAACGGAGTTTCCACAGATAAGTCAAAGTCTAATTTCTTCGGAGTCAAATTTAATCGTTGAGCGCAAGTAGGAGAAATAAAAGAATGGGTAGAATCGGTATCAAATAAAGTATAGATTTCGCTAGAGTTTATGATAAGCTTACCCGTGATGACCTCATTCGGGTTCCTTGCTTTCTGGGAGGTCACAACAAACGCTCTCCCTTGCACTACCGGTTTTGACTTTTCTGGGATGGCCTTTGGTTCCTCAATCCTAGCTGAACATGTCTTCGGTGAACGACAAAATCCGGCTAAGTGACCTTCTCTTCCACAATTATAACATGTTTTGGACGACATCGTGCAGTTTGGACTGATGTGCCCCTCCCCTCCTCATTTGAAGCATATGATAGGTGGTCGTTCTCCTTCCTTAACAACAGGTGCTGGTGATGATGTCTTTCCATCATTGTTGAATCTCCTCTTCTTGAAATGCCCATTCTTATTGTTTTGGCCCTGATTACCACCGAAGTGGTTACCACTTCTGGCCTGTTGATTTCCTCCACACTTGTTGTCACCGCTTCGATGACAACTCTCACTTGTATTATCATTTTACCGGCTGCTCTCTTTTGGTTGCGTTGACTCGTTATCGCGCTCCACTAACTGAGCCTTATTTACAACATCTGAATACAAACACAGTTTATGAGAAATAAGATTTTGACGTATCTCCGGCTTCAAACCTCTTAAAAACATCCGCGTCATTCTTTCTTCATTATCCACCAAGTGGGGATATAAAACCGAACAACTCGGCAAACTTTGCTTCGTCTTGTGACATGGTCATATTATTACATTCCAACTTGATGAACTCCACCTCCTTCATGTGATTTAATACTTTTGGGAAAGTACTTGTCGTTGAATAGTTCTTGGAACTTCTCCCAAGATATTTTCAGTGCGGCAGGTTGAGTACGCTTTACCGATTCCCACTAGTAATCTGCCTCTCCTCGCAACATAAAGGCGGCAAAGGGAACCTTTTGCTCCTCGGAGCATCCCAAGACATCAAATATCTTGGTGAGCTACTTTATCCATGCTTCCTCCTTAAGTGGTTTTGGCTCTCCAATAAACTCCGGTGGTCCTAGCTCCTTGAACTGTTTAGCAGTGACCGTCGAGAGTTTCTAGTGTTTCCACCTACATTTTGGACAGGAGCAGCTCTCGCCTGCTGTTGCATGAATTGCATGAAGCCTCTGAACATTTGATCATTCATCATTTGGTCAGTGTTGTTGTTTACATGAGGATTGTCGCCTTCTTGATGCACATTATCCTAATTATTGATATGTGGTGAACCAACGGTCGCCTGTGCTCCATTGCTATTCTCAATATTCTTGGATGTCATTTTCAGATACTGCCACAAAACAAAGGTTAATTGACATATAACATATTATCCTTAAATTCTGACCGACCAATTAAATACCACATAAACTTAGGTAGGTCATACTAGTGAAGGAATTCTCCGTCTCTCCCCTCCTAGTACTATTCTCACATCTTAGCCAGGGATCATATCCCTAAGCTCTGATACCAATTGTGACGCCCCCAAAATTAGGTATACATCACCCATCTTGAGTTGCCAGATACATGGTATAGAATTTAAATACAACTTAATAATACAATTATCGTGTACAATACGACAAAACATAAACTGTGAGTTTTAATACAAATATTGTCTACTAGAGAGTATACAAACTCAAAAGGAGTCCTCATTACAATTATTATCACACTATATCACAGAATAGTGAGGACTACTAATGCACCATCTAGGACCATCACTCCGTTCCCCGACTCTTCCCAGCTATATTCTCATTTCCTGAAGAGAACAGTGAAAGAAAGGGTGAGCTCAACTAGCCCAGTAAGAAATATTATGACTAAGATAATGCAGAATAAATTATCATTAGCCTTAAACAATGTTAAACTGATACAATATAACAAACATCAAGTTTAACTGCAGTGGAATAAGCAATCCATTAAAAGAGTCAAGTAGAGAATAAAATCTACTATCTTTTATGATTTAAAAGGTTTTTCATCACTTTTATCACTGGGACTCAGCTTAATAAATAATCCACATCATCGAATCACCCCTGCACTACGGCCAAGGATATTCTTTAGTATCGCGACCACAATTATCCATGCACTACGGGCCAAGAATATTTGTGTATTCATTAATGGTCATGATCATGCCAACAACTGTCCATAAATGCACTACGAGCCAATGAGGACTTTTACCTCATCATTTGTAACATTACGGTCATGATTACACCGAATAATCCCTGGTCATAATCATACCAAGTCCATCTATGCACTACAGGCCACAGATGACTTTCAATAAAATATAAACATGAGGATGATGACAATGATATAAGAATTCAATAAAACAAGTTCAAGAATTAATTTATCCAAGAACCAATAACGTCCAAACTGTCAACATGATACTGCTTTGTAGAGTAAAATTCAAGAATGCTCAGAAGAATATTTTCATGAAAAGATACTGGATGAAACATAAATATCAAGGATATTCCACTAATTTCATGGAGTATAGAAGTCAAAGTATTAACCAACTGAGTATAATAAAGAATGGAATAACAAAAGAAATCACCATGCATGCGATAGACCGCACAGGCAGGTTATTCCAACAGAATAATAAATAACGGAACCAGGTCCGGCGTAAAACGCCTGACAGGATATTCCAACAGAATAATAAAGAATGGAACCAGGTCCGGCGTAAAACGCATAGACAGGATATTCCAATAGAATAATAAAGACTGGAACCAGGTCTGGCGTAAAACGCACAGATAGGATATTCCAATAGAATAATAAATAATTGAATAAAAGAAGTTCTCTTCATGAATGCAAAAGAAATAACACCCCTTACATTAGTAGGAGATTGAATACTGCAGTAGTGTAGTAACAAAATACTCTTCTTCTTTCTCTCTTATTCTCTCTCTATATCTTGAATGAATTCGTGAAAAATAATGAAGAACTAGGCCTCTATTTATAGAAGATTTCTAGCTTAGCACTTGCAATGTGAAAAGGAAAGCGGCTTGACGACTGGTGATGTGAAAAGAAAAGTGGTTTGACGCTTGTAATGTGAAACACCAAGTGGTTTAACGCCTGTAATGTGAAACATCAAGTGGTTTGACGCCTGTAATGTGAAACACCAAGTGGTTTGACGCCTGTAATGTGAAACGACAATTGGTTCGACGCCTGTAATGTAAACCAACAATTGGTTCGACGCCTGTAATGTGAAACGACAATTGGTTCGACGTCTGGTAAAGGTAATTACTATTGGCGAAAGAGACTCTTAGATGATGACTTATGGGCCCCCATAGAATAACCAAACTTACCACAAACATCTCATAAAAGACTCTTTATATACATCAAGGATTGAATAAATATTACCACAAATTATTTTATTTTTAATCAACACATACTTAATCTTTCAACAATTATTAATCATTAATATTATAACTTGTCGTCTCAATTATTGATTTAATAATATAACATATTATACAGATGATACTGTGATAATAATTGAATCAATAATATAAGAGATATGATGCAAAGAATTATTGTAGCAATAATTGAGTATAACCGAGTGACTTCTCACGTAAGCATCAATAATCAATACCGCAGTGCTACTACGCAACCACGCGTAGACATCGTACTTTTTACTACTAAGGGTAGTTCAACAGTTTTAAACGGTAACACCTCCGCCATTATTTTTATAGAAAGATAATTTTGTCGTTTTCTAACTATGATAATACTTCCGTTGTGGGGTCCACTGATAATGATTGTGTCGTCGCATTTAATATTCCTCGACAAAAAGAATATTTCCCGACCAATCGAATATTATATAATCACTTGCTTACTTTGCAAAATTTGTAAATATTACCCACAACTATAACATTATATCAAATCAACACCATAATATTCAAAAATATAATTCGAGAAAATTATTCTTTATTCATAAAAGTTGGGGTCTTACATCAGCAGCTTGATTAAGTGGTGGGAAGGTGTAAGGCACCCCCGACTTCCGTGAAAACACGGTTACCGCATCTTTTCAATTATATAATTTATTTGAAGTGTATGTGTGTGTAGTTAATTGGGCCTAAATGTTTTATTTGGAAGTAGTGTTATGCCTCGTTTGCATCTATATACAAAGGGTTTGATTTGTATAAAAGTTCAATTTTAAGCAAAATATGCAGAAATAATGTTTTGAAAATAGTTTTCCAAACCCTTATGCTCACATAGTAATTGAGGCTTTTGATACTTCCATTTTATTCAATATTGCGGCTTGTTTTGATTTTATTCTCGAGATGCGAAGCATCTTCGACAAAATAATATACATATAAGTGGCGGGCTCATTATGGGCATGAAAGCCTTCTAAGTGACCCAAACACCACAAATATGATTTACAAGCTAACTGTACAACTGAAAAGAGTCCATCATGGGAACCAGATCTAGATCTGTCAACTGGATCTTAGATCTCGTGGCTCCTAGGCTCACATAATATAATATGAATAGCATGTATAAGGAGGATACTGAAATAAAATAGATATTTAATCTAAACGACGCAAAATAGAAGATTCATCAGTTAAATCATTGCATGCGCGCAACCAAGCTTCTCGTTCCCTCTAGATACAGATCTAGGGTCACGTGGTTGCTTAATATTTACGAAACTAGAAAGAAAACTAGATTTAAATAAATCTTAGCCATTCTAGCTCAACAATTCCAGTTTTACAACTTTTGAACCGGTTAAAAGTTAGATATGGCTAGATTTAGATAAATCTAGTCCACAAATTCAAATATTACAGATTTACATTGAATAGCACAATTAAAATATATATTTTATCACAAGAAAAATAATAATATATATATATATATATACTTAAATATATTAAAACAATAAAAAGCCATTTAATTTAGAATCCGTATATTGATCGTTTAATAAAAAATATATATATGATTATATATATTAAAGCAATAAAAAGGCCATGAATTTAGAATCCAGGCAAAACTATATATATATATATATATATATATATATATATATATATCATAAACATATATTTGTAATAAAATTTTACTTTATTCACAAATATATAATATACAATATTCTTAGTTCCCACATCTGTCCCTCCAAGTTGCCACCCACTTTTTAAGTCATCTCTATAGTAACCCCGAAACTCGAGTCTATCTTTAAAATCGGATTTTAGCGTTCCACAATGCTAACCTTTCATCATAAGCTTAATACATGAATGTAATTACTACATTATTACAACATATCATCTCAAATCCCAAGCTCTATTACATTTACATCCTAAGATCATAATATTAATGAATATTACATCATTTAAATATTACAATTATAAACCTCCAATATATTACCATCTGTAATACAATAATTTACCAATAATTTACAACTGATAATAACTAAATCTTTTCATTGCACACCATTTCTTACTCAAGTATGTCCGCTCTAGCTGCAAAAAGGTTAAGAGATTTTGCAAGAGTGAGCATTTATTTGCCCAACAAGTTAAGCAGTTGAATAAACAACAAAATAAATAATATTGGTTATCTCTCAAAGCTGATTGCAATGACCACGTCAGAGATGCTATCAATGCCGATTCATGGGAATGCTATATATCGCCCTCCACGGAACTCCACAATATGAGTTCACCTTGGCCCTTCTCAATGTGGGGAATGGACGTTATCGGGCCCATTGAGCCTAAAGCCAGTAATGGTCATCGATTTATCTTCCCCATGATCGACTACTTCACCAAGTGGGTAGAAGCACCCTCCTTCCTGTGGTTACTAAAGAAGTCATCATTGCTTTCATCAGAAATAATGTCGTTTGTCGATATGGACAACCAGAGGTGATTGTGTCAGACAATGCTAAGAACCTCAACAACAGAATGATGGGGGAATTATGCAGTAAATTCCACATCAAACATCTCAACTCTGTCATCTATCGTCCAAAGATGAATGGTGCGGTTGAAGCGGCTAACAAAAACATCAAGAAGATTATGCAAAAGATGTCCGCCAACCACAAAGATTGGGCGACCTATTGCTCTCGACTCTGTTAGCCTCTGAGAACCTCAATGTGTACTTCCACTAGGGCAACCCCCACGCTTTAACCTATGGGATGGAAGCAAAGTGCTCCCCGTAGAAGTGGAAATAGAATCCCTTAGAGTGTTGATAGACGCTTTCAACCGGATGAGGACCAATGGTACAAGGCAGGTATCACCAATTGTCTCTAATAGACGAAAAGCGTAACCGCGCGGCTATCTTCCATGGTCGATTATATATCAAGAAAGGATCGCCAAATCCTACAACAAAAAAAGTGCAGCTCTGGCAGTTTAAACAACATGACTTGGTTTTGAAGAAGATTCTTGACAACCAAGATCAAAGCTAAAGGAAAATTCGCCCTAACGGGAAGGCCCATTTATTGTCAAGGAAGTATTGACAGGAGGCGCCTCAGATTGCAAGAAATGGGACGGCGATGAATTTCCACAACTCATCAACTCGGACGTCAAATCTATGTCTCAAGTAATTCACAAACACCCTGGTGTCGGACCATCAGATCACCAGTCATTCCTGTTCTTTAACCCTTTACCACCCTTTACCACCTACAACTTTCCTACACTTTGCCCCTCAGGGAAACATACTTTTCAAGCGCCAAGAGTCTGGCTTTCTCCTTTCATGTTCCTACAACTTAGGTCATCCCACCCCAGATTGAACCTCTTGCATTTGCGGTTTGGCTATCCATACCGGGATCAAACTTCTCATACCTACTGATTATCCTCAACCTAGGATTAAACTTTTCCGCCCACGCGACTCGACCGCACATGGGATTACATTTTTCTTCTCGCCGAGAGGCTTAACTACGTCGACCGATCTCCTCTTCAATAGAGTACGTAGGAAACCATTTCATATGGGTATGGCGCCGCAATAAAACAAAAAACAACAAAAACATTTCTACCATTTTCTCCTCACAAAACAACAAAAAACATTCCTACACCATTTCAAACCATATACTGACGTTGAACCTCTTACACGTGTTTGAACTACGCAGACTGATCTCCTCTTTAATAATAGAGTACGTGGCGACCATTCAGTGGTGCGGTCTCCCCCTCTAGCAAAACATAAATCCTTGTCAATTGGTCTTGGGATCATCCTTCGATCCCCTACATTTTATTCGAGCACAAAGGATGGAATTACCCGAACTCCTCCCAAAAATAGAGATTCTACGACCATCTAAGTGCGATCATACCTTGAAGAGCAACACCAATCCATAAGAGATGGAATTAACTAGGCTTCTTATAAATAGAAAATCTTGGCGACCATCATCGTGGTGCGGTCAATCTCAGAGAGGAAAGCCACACTCCTCTCCACATTTCCATACAGAAACCAGTCCCAAGACACCAAAGATGGTAGGGATACATAGATCGATGATCCATTCTGAACTATCCAGAGACAACTCAATGTCCATCCACCGGGAGGAATTGTAATACATCAAGACCACAAGCCCTGAAGCAGCAGGCAAAATATCAATCAAATAGCAATGCATATCTAAAAGGGAAGTGATCCAAAAATATATTTCCCTATCATATATATAATGTTATTTGATATATATACAATGTAAACTATACATGACAAAATGACTAAGCTAGTTTGTGCAGGTAAATACAAGCTCATCTACAAGTCAGGGTATATGCAATCTAACAAGCCCAACATGGCGTCCCTCTCAGAAGAAGGATGTGAAGCTGTGGTCTCCTATACGAGAATATCCACACGACCCAACAGATCTGCAGCCATCTGCATGGTGACCATATGATCATCAATATATGCGTTCATCTCTACAATCATGCCAGTGGTAAGGGATCTCATTGCAGTACTATCTGTGACGGCTACATCCCAGGCAGATATGGCACTATCCCTCTCAACTATCACTGCGTCTCTGGCTGATCTAGCCTCATCCCGTTCAACAACAGCGGCATCTCGGCGAGCTAATGCCTCGTCTCTCTCTAACAGAGCTGCGTCCCTCCCATCAAGGGCAGTCAACATCATAGATCGAGCCTAATCTCTCTCAAAGGTCATCAGATGAAAACTCGCTCTAAAATCGTGTCGAAGTCTTTGAATCATAACAAGATCTTGGTACTAGGAGAATCCAGAAGAAATGTTGACAACCCAGCAACGGGCTCCTCCTCGATGTAGGTATCGATGTCCTCCATGGGCTCTCTACATCGTCGACTCATTATCCCAGATCGCAGAGACATCTGCTGCGACTATAAAATCTCTCGCTCCATCCATGCGGAATACTCTGCAGAACAACCTGGATGATCGACCGAAAAAAAGCAATATATCTCAAATCGATCCCAACAAGCATACACATGGGATCGGTCCTCTGCTGAGAGATATCGGGAAGCTGAATGCTGACCTATCGCCCCCTCAAAAGGATGAAAATTCTGGAACTGGTCGAACTGCGACATCACGGCCAGTGGGTGATAAGTAGTCACGCCCCTCAAGCCAGCCAGAGGGAGGAAATCCATGCCCGGAGCGTGAGTAATGAAGCTGTATGATGAGCAAAGCCCCGAGCATAGCAATATGCTAAATAGATCTCTGATATCTGCCAAAAATGCGGACCAAGACAGAGCATCTATACACTCCGATGGCTGAAATGAGTATGACATGGCTACATCATGGGTGAACCAATACCCATGCCGTCTAAGGGTACCAACCGGTCTCAAGTGTGACATAAACCACACATACAGCATTACCGAACTACCCATAAAAACTCCTGTCGGGTAAATACAGCAGTAGGATGCTGACCGCAGGGTCTCTGCTACAATCATATATACAATGGTGCGACCCTCTCTAAGAGCTCTCACGGCCATGATCACACCAATGTCTATCTCGTCCATGTAACGCGGCATATAGACATATGACAGTACGCATAGCATTAGTACATCAACCCTCGCCAAATGCCAATGGTCCTCTGGTGCGGTGAAATCCCTGGAATGTCATGAATAGCTATCCTTCGAGCCAAATCTGTCATACAGAAAATGCTGGGATATCACGTGGCTAGATGTCAACTCGTCCTGCACTACTCTGCGCCACAATCCTATGAGAGTCATGAATCGTCTACTCATGTCTCCCAAAGCCAGATGCACGCAAGGTTTGTCTAAAGGTAGCATCGTCAAACGTGCATACTCCTCCAGAGTATGAGTCAACTCATGGGTGCCGAATCGGAATACCTGCCTATCCGGTAGCCAATGCTCTAGCATCCCATCCACAAATCCTGCAGGAACCTGAAAAGGTAATAAAGTCATGGTATGCTGCACCAGCTGATCTACAGTCACCCTGTCTGGTGGTGACATGCTATCATACCGCGATCGCATACCCAATACCACCACTGACGGTGGGGTATGATCTATACGGCTAACTGTTGAAGAAGACATCTGTGCGGGCCGTGTCATAAGACCATCCAAGAGTGAATGCCGAATATCTCTGGATATACATACATATGCATAACATGATACATGCATAACAAATAATGCATGGCAATATGATATAGGGAATGGAAAAAATGGTGCATACATTCCTAGGTATATCATCATCTAATACATCAGCTCTGTACAGCTACAAATACAGGGAAATGGGGCACAGTCGCCCTACTACTAACAGAGGCCTATCAAAAGATATAGCGAGAATGGGGAACAGCCACCCAATATCTAACAGAGGCCTATCAAAAGATATAACGAGAATACACATCAGAAGAAGACCATGGTGTCGATGTCCACATCATCAATCCTGTCCACCTGATGTAACTCCTTCTGAGTCACTGGATCTCTATCAACAGGGATGTTAGGCCTATAAAGAGGAGGATCTGCACCGACAAAACCAAATGGGTCATCTAAGGGGCCAGCACCTGATCTGGAAGGAACAAATGACTCCGCCTTATTTGTGTTAGTGAAAATCGTCAATTATTTCGATAATAATTGATGTCTGGGGGTTATATTGACCAATCGGGTATTTAACCAGATAAATGAGCAATTGATTGCTATTATTTCACATGATTATAACTATTTGTTCACATGTGTATACTATTGTTTCACATTCTTGTTACTATTAGGGGGAGTTGGTGCAAGATTGATAATACTTGCATGACTAAGTTAAAATGGAGGTATAGATGGAGGTACTATACTGTAATTCGTATTTTTACATGTCTAGAACTATTGATTCACATAATTTACTATTGAATCACATTAGTAAACTATTAGGGGAGGTGGTGCAAGTTTGATAATACTTCCATGACTAAATTAAAAATAAAGGAAAAGTTGGAGGTATTGTACTGTAATTTTTTGAGCCCCAAAACGTGCAATTATCGAAACTATATTTTTCTATAAATAGAAGCTCATTCTTCCTTCATTTCTCACCAATTCACAAAAGCTTTAGAGCGATTATTATAGAGAGAAATTATAGAAAGAAGAAGAGAAGTCTGCTACCTCACTATTCAAAGATCCAGCTTTTTCTAAGGTAGGGAGTATTATTTCTTTCTTATCCATGAAGAGAACTTCTGTTATTCCATTCTTTATTATTCTGTTGGAATAACCTGTATACGTGGGCTACCCTATACTTAGTGAAATTCTTCTGTTGTTCCATTCTTTATCATTCTATTGGAACATCCTGTCTGTGCTTTCTACGCCGGACCTGGTTCCATCTTTATTATTCTATTGGAATATCATATCACATGCGTTTTTTATGAATTTTAATTCGATTGATCTTTATTATTTCATTGAAATATCCACATTCATGCGTTCTACGCCGGACTTGATTCCGCTCTTTATTATTACATTGGAATATCGTATACATGCGTTTTACGCCGGACCGATTTCGTCTTTATTATTCATTGTTGAATATCCTATCTTATGCTTTTTACTGGGACCGATTCCGTTATTTATTATTCATTGGAATAACTCGCCTATATTTGGCCTATCGCATGCCCGGTGATTTCTTTTGTTATTCCATTCCTTATTATACTCAGCTGGTTAAAGTTTTGACTTCTATACTCCATGAAATTAGTGGAATATTCTTGATATTTGCGCTTCATCTAGTATCTTTTCATGGAAATATTCTTCTGAGCATTCTTGAATTTTACTCTACAAAGCAGTATTCATGTTGACAATTTGGACGTTATTAGTTCTGGATAAAATAATTCTTGAACTTGTTTTATTGAATTCTTATATCATTGTCATCATCCTCATGTTTATATTTTGTTGAAAGTCATTTGTGGCCTATAGTGCATAGATGGACTTGGTATGATTATGATCAGGGATTATTCGGTGTAATCATGACCGTAATGTTACAAATGATGTGGTAAAAGTCCTCATTGGCCCGTAGTGCATTGATGGACAGTTGTTGGCATGATCATGACCATTATTGAATACACAAATATTCTTGGCCCGTAGTGCATGGATAATTGTGGTCGTGATACTAAAGAATATCCTTGGCCGTAGTGCAAGGGTGATTCGATGATGTGGATTATTTATTAAGTTGAGTCCCAGCGATAAAAGTGATGAAAAACCTTTTAAATCATAAAAGATAGTAGATTTTATTCTCTACTTGACTCTTTTAATGGATTGCTTGTTCATTGTTGTTAAACTTGATGGTTGTTATATTGTATCGGTTTAACACTTTCACAAGGCTAACGATAATATATTCGCATTATCTTAGTTACAATATTTCCTATTGGGCTAGTTGAGCTCACCCTTTTACTTTTATTGTTCTCATTCAGGAAATGAGAACGCAAGCGAGGACTAGTCGGGGAACGGAGTGACGGACCAGTTGATAGCATTAGTAGTCCTCACTATTCAGTGAAATAGTGGAAAATAAATGTAATAATATTGAATTTGAGTTTGAATATTGTCTGGATGACAATATTTGTATTAAAACTCACAACTTATGTTTTGTCGTAACTTTACACGACAGTTGTATAATTAAGTTGTATTTGTATTCTGTACCATGTATTTAATGACTCAAAATAGGTGATGTATACCTATTTTGGGGGCATCACAAGAGCACTATCTCCACTTAGTTCCTTAGTAGTTCTCCCACTTCTAAGGGTCACTACTTTACACTGTTCCTTGCCTTCCCGTTTTGGGTTGACATCAGTGTCACTAGGCAATGTGCTTTGTGGACGATTTTAAAGCAAAGAGCCAATTGTCCCATCTGCACTTCAAGATTCCTAATAGAAGCCTCTTGATTGTTGCTTCTAGTTTCATTCGGGCTATGAT
This sequence comes from Panax quinquefolius, assembly GCA_020205615.1. Lineage (NCBI taxonomy): Eukaryota > Viridiplantae > Streptophyta > Magnoliopsida > Apiales > Araliaceae > Panax > Panax quinquefolius. The sequence goes on from JAINUW010000704.1 coordinate 306,674, forward strand.
CTCTTGACGGAGATCTTCTAAACTTGGCTTCTTCTCCTATTGAGGAGGTGGTTGGTGGAATTTATTCTGAGTGTTCTGATGTTGTGGGGTGAACTGATTCTGAGATGGGAAACCAGGAGGGTTAGCATAATTCGGCCTGACAGATAAAGGTTGTGGTTGATTTGGGTTGTTACTATTGTTGTTGTTGTTGCCCCATGAGAAGTTTGGATGATTTCTTAGGCCAGGATGATAGTGTGTGGGAAGATTTGTATTTTGTTGCCGCCCGTAGTTGGACACAAATTGAACTGACTCAGGGCTTATCGCACACTGATCAGTAGGATGGCTCCCTTGACATAATTCACATTGCATCCCCACACTTTGCACACTTTGAACCGTTGTAGGTTCCATTGTATCCAGCGTTTTTGTTAGCACTGCTATCTGAGCTGCTAACGAAGTGAAAGAGTCAACTTCATAGACCCTTGCTACTTTCCTCGGGGCTTGCCTATCATTTGGCCATTACTAATAATTGGTTGCCATTGTCTCCACCAACTCGTAACCCGTCGTGTGATGTTTGGCCATAAATGCCCCTCCAGACGCGGCATCAATACTCGATCGAGTTGATCCGGATAACCCATTGTAAAAGGTCTGGATGGGTAACCATTCTGGCAATCCATGGTGCGGGCATTTCCTTAGAAGATCCTTAAAACGCTCCCACGAGTCGTATAAGGATTCAGATTCGAACTGAACAAAGGATGTGATATCATGCCTGAGCCTGGCTATTTTTGCAGGCGGGAAAAACTTTGCCACAAATTTCTGTGCTATGTCAGCCCACGTGGTAATGGAGCCTGGCGGTAATGAATGAAGCCAGCTCTTGGCTTTGTCCCTTAATGTAAATGGAAATAACCAGAGTCTGATGGCATCGTGAGAAAATCCGTTGCATTTAAATTTGTCACAGATCTCTACAAAATTAATCAAGTAATCGTTGGGATCATCATTCGGTAGTCCCCTAAACTGATTGTTGGTGCACATTTGAATGGTTCCTGGCTTGATTTCAAAATTATTAGCTTGGATGGCGGGCCTTAGAATGCTCGCCTGGAGATCGTCAATTCGAGGCATAGCATACTCCCTCAGAGATTTTTGAATTTCCTCACCATTATGATAGAGCGTGTAATTCCTCGATTCTTTCTCTCCTCGTCGTCTCAGATGTCCTTAGATTTTTGTCAACCTCGGGATCGAGAGGCGTTATGTTTCGACCCTTCCGAGGTGGCTTAAACGGAGAAGACTACCTGAAAAGAGAATTAAACAGAAAAATCGGTTTTTAAAGTAAGATCGTAATGACTTAGTTTTAATATTGAGAAGCGATTAATACTAAGTCCCCCCAAGAATCTGGCGCTTAAAAAACTTGTTGGTCGATTTAGCAATTGCCAAATCGCGCAAGAAGCACATCGCGATCCACAAGTAATATAAGTAAGAAAAGTGTCGAACCCACGAGGACAAAGTCTCAAACGAAAACAAATACTAAGGTAGAGTCGTCTCTGATCTTATCTAAACAAGTAATTAAGAATGTTGGTTGTTTATATGATTATAAATGAAAATAACAAGAGAAAAGGTTGTGCTAAGAAGTCAAGATAGGATTACAACTCCCCTAATACGTCACCTAATCTCCTAACTCTCCATATTACAAACAAATCAAGTAATGGCCAGCCGAGAAAAGTAATTTCGCATAAGCTTCTGTCGAAGGTCAAATGCACATCCCTAACCGGCTAAAACACAATATATCTATTGGTGAAAATAACTCAGTCAAGGTCATTAAGCTAAGTCTCAAAGTCACACAAGGCACATAGCGATATGTCTATCCCATGAACATATTATACACACATTCCATAGGCATGGTTATAACAGATGTTGCTGTAATTAAAAGTTAGATAATAACATTCATTTGTCAATGTCCATTATTATCAATACCAAAAACTCTGCCAAGCAATCAGTCATTAAATACTAAAAAGAACAACCCATTCTAAAATGATTCATTATATATAATAGGAGAGAAAGTTGATCAAGTTAAACAAAAGGTTATATTGCAATCCTAAAGAAGGAGTTAGTTCATAACTATGGTACTAACACACATATTCAATACATTCACCATAATCAGTAGTACACAAATAAATGGGAGATTTGGAATAAGAAAACTCCTGTTAGGAAATGTTCTGTCTCCAAATCTTCTCTTCACTGTGCAAAAGCTGAGCTAAGGTCAGATGCAATAACTTTCTCCCTTAAAGCACAACTTCTTTCTTTTCTAATCTAAGCTGATGTGAGTTACTGTTGGATATCTCTGATGTTCGATAATTAATGCAGCGGCTTCGCTTTCTATTTATATGCTACTCCCTTTCTCTAGGTCATTAAAAGCTTTTTACTTATTTGGGCACCGAAAAATGCTTGGGCGCGAGAGCGAAAGCACGCTGCGCCGGGCGCGAGATTTGGAGGCGTGCATGTGTGAATGGCGCCGAGGGCGAGAGATCAAGGCGTTGTTCACTGCATCGTGGTGCGAGATGTAGTTTAAGCACAGCGCTGAATCGTAGTAGCTTGGCTGTCATTGGCGCTGGGGCGCGACTCCTAGCGTTGCGGCGCCAATACTTAAAAAATAACCAAGAAAGGTAGCCTATCTGTAAAGCAAACCTATAGAGAACTTGAACTTACATGCACTAATAAAAATATAGAAAAACTACATAAAATATTGAAACAGGCAACAATCTAACAATAAAAGGGACTAATTCGCGGGTATAAATCCCACTCATTAGTCATATACGTACTCATTCTCGTCCCAACAACGTTGCTTTCACCCACCTCATCCCAAAGATATCTTGGAGAATGACACTTTCTTCCATACAAGGCCTCGAGCGAGCCATGCCAATACTTGCTTGATAACTGTTGTTGTAGGAGAATTCCACCAATGGCAAGAACTTGTCCTAACTTCCTTTGAAATCAAGGACATAGAGTCTTAATAGATCTTCAGAGTTTGAATAGTCCTCTCCGACTGTCCGTCCGTTTGAGGATGATATGCCTAACTAAATCATAAATTCGTGCCCATAGCTTTTTGCAAACTGACCCAAAACCGTGAAGTGAATCTTGGGTCTCGATCAGAAACTATGGATACTGGCATACCATGCAGTCTTACAATCTCATTTATGTACATACTGTAGACACTCGAAATTTTCTTTTCCTGTTACTAACCATGCAAGAGGGAAAAAGCGTCTTTTTCACACTGCAGAGATAACCCTGGAGGACCACAACATCGATTTTAACCCCGGAGATAACCCTGGGAAAATAATTTCCAAACCCGGAGATAACCCCGGGAAAGTCAGTTTCAACCCCGGAGATAGCCCTGGGGGATCAAGATCAAAGCCTAAAGATAGCCCTGGGAGGTCAAGCCAACCTCAGAGATAACCCTGAGGACACTTCGAGTCAACCGCAGGCCAACATCAGAGATAACCCTGAGAAACGACTACTACAACTGTGAGAAAACCGGAGATAACCCCAGGAGGGGAAAAATGGTCATTTTTCTAACTCAACTTCAACTCACATCAAATCAAATCATTTCAACTCAATTTACTTTAATAGAAGTCCCACAAGAACCATATCTTAACTTTCGAGCGCAAACTACGCAAAACGGCTCAACGGACTACCTGACGAAAATCTAGGAATGCCATTTCAGTCATGGACCCATCTTCCTAGAATCAAAAAAGGGAAAATCCTATGTCGTTTTGTAGCTCTCGAAAAGAGCTTTCCGGAATGGTATGGCGCTTCCATCGGACTCTTGATTGAAAGTTATGAAGCAATCGAGTGAACAAAGACGTTGTTCGAGTGTACGTACTTCGACATGGCGGGACCCACACTGCTCGGGGCACCCTGGGGAGCCACAGGTACACTTGCTGCTGAGCCGCAATCTGCGGCTCCCTCCCTCTATAAATAGAGGGCTTGGGGTGGCCATATTTGAGAGAGAAAGAGCGAGGAAGCCCTATCCAATTTGCTCCGTACATGCAATATACTGAGTGCTTTCCCATTTTAAACACTTGTGAGCTCACATATAGCTACTTTTGTACCAGCGAGTGCCGAGTTTCATCCACTTTAAAGATATAGAAGCCTTCTTTGGCAGTCCACTGTAAGCCTTCTCACACACTTTAAAGCCTTTCTCTTCATCTCTGCACACACCCTTCTTCACGTTGAGAGTCGTGTTGCGTGTGTTTGCCCGGACTTCAGTCCGTGATTTTATTTCAGTTTGTATATACATATATATTTATATATATATATATATATATGGACTAACATTATCGAGTTATGCCTCGATTGAGCCTAGACTTCGGTCTGAAGCATTTATTTGCTTATATATATATATATATATATATATATATATATATATATGAACTGTGTGTCAAACTTTGTTCGATGAGCCTAGACTTCGATCTGGAGCGTATACTACTTTAATATATATATATATATATATATATATATATATATATATATATATATATATATATATATGTGTGTGTCGAATTTGTTCGATGAGCCTCTAATTTTACATCCTAATGCGTTTATATTATATATATATATATATATATATATATATATATATATATATATATATATATATATATATATATATATATATATATACTGTTGTCGAACTTTGTTCGATGAGCTCGGATTTTACATCCTATGCTTATGCGTTTATATATATATATATATATATATATATATATATATATATATATATATATATATATATATATATATTCGTCCCCACAGAGTTTACTTCGTTGTGGTTGATCGCTTTTACATCTTTCTTTACGTTTGGTCCGCTCGAGTTCACTTTGTGGCGCTTGATTGATTTTTGTATGCTGACTTTATTTACATTTTGTCCCTTTGGAGTTTCCTTCAGGTCTTTGGTTGATAGCTTTCTGACTTTATTTACGTTTTGTCCCACCTGGAGTTTCCTCCATGGTGGTTGATAGCTTTTACAGCTTTATTTACATTTATGATCCCCCATAGAGGTTCTTCGTGGTTGGTGATCATGTCTGTATATATATATTTATAGCTTTTATATATATACCTGCTTACTACTTTCATACAATTTGCGGTATCATGTGCGCTTTAGGAATCATGTGATCTGATTCAACTATTGGATCTAGATTCGGTCCTCGTGATAGACATTTTCAAATTGTAAGCGACTTTTGTAAATTATTTTGTGGTGTCGAATTTCCTCGGATGGTTTTCATACCCACGAGGAAATCGGCATTATTTTTGTACATTATTTTCTTACAGATGCTTCAGATCTCGAAAATAAAATTAATCAAGCCAAACACTTAATAAAATTGGAAGTGTACAAGGTCTCAATTACTATGTAGCATCGGGTTTAAAAAACCTTTTTATAAAACATCATTGCTATATCTTGCTAAAACTAAATTTTTACATAAGTTCAAACCCTGTGTATATAGGTGCGAACGAGGCCTTCGCACTACTTCCAAATAACAGACATTGACCCACACACACACACACACATTCATATAACAGTTTCTTGAAAAGTGGCGGTCACCATGGTAACACGGATGTCAGGGGGTGCCTAACACCTTCCCTCCGCATAATCAAGCCCCCGAACCCTAATGAATCTCGGTTTCACAAACCCGTTTAGCAGTGTCACATCATTGGGTCAATATGCAAACCTTTTCTCGGTTGTGTTGGTACAACCATATAAAAAACCAACTGGCGACTCTCACAGTCCAATCGTCGACATGATACACACATACATTTATATGCTTGTGTGTGGATGTTGCATTTACATTGGAATGAATGTGTACGAATGCATTTACTTATTGCACTTAGTGCGTCGCACCATATCTGCTTTTGATATTAGTGCTTCGCACATGTCATCATTTTCATACGATAAGACGCTATGTATGTGAATGTATGTTGTGTGGTCCCTCCGCCAGGAGGCTATCCCGTCGGTGTTTGATTATTGGACTCGTGGGAAGACTAATTCCCCGAGGCTCAGGAAAGGCACCACCCAAATTCGCTCTAGTTGAAAGACCGGATTAACTTCCCGTTAAGTAAATTGCGATGATTTGGGAACCTTCATGCTGCCGCGAGAGTAACCTAAGATAGGTCAGCCTCTGATAAACCCAAAACGGAGAAAAGTCTCTTCATGCTTTCTCATTTCACAATTACTTGTAAACACAATTACTTGTAATTACATTCCATATATATCTCCATGTAATGAGAAATATGAAGAAATGTGTACATATACATAACATGCTATCCTGTATTACCAAACAGCTGACATCCATTTTGTAGGATAAAATTCCTAAAATGGACACATCACATAGCATGTTATTATACACACATTCCATAAGGACTAAACTATGCAAGTCTTTCGCAGGGAATCAATTGGACCTACTACCTGGTCAAAATCCAAATAGCCATGAGCCCATGACCAATTATGTCTTCATCGACCAAACCGATCTTAATCCGGTTTTCTCACGAAGAATTCGATGAATTAAGTAAACAAATCATATATTTGGTTGTTACATTTAAAGAACTACACCAATCTACTCGGTGTACAAGGATATATGTACATGTTGAATCCTTTGCACAAGGAGGAACCCAAGGTCCGGATACAGTTAGTTCCAGTCGTAGGAATCCTCATAAGCACGACAGATTCCTCACCACCACACGGCGGTTGTCTCCACCAACAACTCCCCGAGTCCGCACAACCTCACAGTAAAGGTGCCAACCAAACAGAATGGCTATGTTATTTCCCAAGCCGATACCTGCAGAAAGGAGAAAGAAGTCTTTGTTCCGCACCACAGAGTGGAAGAAGAGGAACGAAGAATTAAACAAGACATTGTTAGAATGATGTCGTATATACATCGCGTCATTGTCCATGATGAACACATAAATAGATACACCTCGACGATGATTGCCCGAAATAATGGTCATCATTCGGGAGAAGGAGGACGATGACAACCCTCCATCATCGCAATCCACCGGGACTTTGCCTCGATGATTGGGAGCAAGACTCCTTGCATTGGTCGACAAAAGGTAAAATGGGCGTAAACTCATTTCGCCTCAGTAGATAACAATAATCGCTTACTTTTTTCAGACAAGATTAGCAGTTACTTTTGTCATTACATGCTAGTTGTAAGACCCCAACTTTTATGAATAAAGATGAATTTTCTATAAATATCATTTTTGAATATTATGGAATGAATTTGATATAATGTTATAGTTGTGGGTAATATTTATAAATTTTGCAAAGTACGCAAGTTGTTATATAATATTCGATTGGTCGGGGAATATTCATTTAAATAGGGAATATTCGTACAATGGCACAATCATTGGTGGACCCCACAAAGAAATTATTGTCGGATTAAGAAAACGACAAAAATACTTTATGAAAATAACGGAGGAAGTTTTACCGTTAACTGTTGAAACATTTGATGTTAAAAGTACAATAATACGCGTGGTTGCATAGTAGCACACAGTATTGATTATTGATGCTTACATGAGAAGTCACTCAGTTTTTTCAATTATTGCTACTACGATAATTCTTTGATAAGATCTCACGTTATTTGATTCAATTATTATCAATATTTTATATATTATTAAATTAATAATTGAGATGACAAAGTTATTAATATTATTATTTGCAATATTAACGATGTCTAGAAGTTTTGTCAATGAGAGGTTTGGTCACATAATTGTAATTGTGCGCTTAAATGGGGAGAAATCTTATTATCGAAAAGCCCTTCAAAATTTCATGGGAGGTTGTAAGACCTCAAATTTTTTAAATAAAAAGGAATTTCCTTTATTTATTATTTTGAAATAGTAAGGGTTGATTTGATTAATGTGGATAGTTAAGGGTTAAATACGCAAATATTTCAAAATAAGCAAGTGGTTATAAAATATTCATTATCGTCGGGGAATATTCGTTTGGTCGTGGAATATTAAATCGCTTTGGGAATATTCGTGACGACGACAAGCAATGAGACCATGTGTGGGCCCCATAACTGAAAGCGATTGGATGAAGAAAACGACAAATATAAGTTGTTTTTAAATAACTTGGCGTAGTTGTTACCAAGTAATCTCGTTGGAATACCCGGTGGTTAAAAAACACACTAATACTGGCGTTGTTGAACAAGAAGATACCTGCAGTATTGCACCAATTATTGATTCTTACGTGAGAAGGCACTACTCAATAATGGTTACGATGAATTATTATTCAAGATTTTATTGAGTTAATAATTGTTGCGTTGATATTTTATATTCTTTGTTGTTTCAATAATTGTCATTACACACAAGATTTTTCATTATCGAAGCAATAATTCATATTATCTCGAATAATATTATTAGATAACATTATTGGCAATGTCTAGAAAGTTCATACAGGAGAGGTTTGGTCACCTAATCAAGCGCCAAGAAGAAGAAATTCTTATCGAAAGCCCCTCTTTCCGAGGCGCACGGTTGTCAATATTGTGATTCTCAGAATATTATTTATGAATAATTAATTATTGATTCATATGATGAGAAAAATATTGATTTTATGTGGATATAGATGGAGAAAATTTTATAGTGACAATTGTTGAAAATTGAAATTTTATCTTTTTCTCGATAAAATAATTCATTTAAATATATTATTTTAATAATATATTAACTGTGATATTTTTACAATGAATGTGGGATATATGAGTATACGAGGAGGAAGAGTATTTTTGTTGCAATAAATGTTTAAAACATGTTAAACATGTAAATTGGACCCCATTTATTGATGAAATTTGATTATAAACTTAAAAATCGCTCGTTTGTGGATTTTTGGTCAATTTCTATTTGGAATTTGGAAAAACTTTCTTCTGCAAAGTTGTAGAGAATTGAATTTCCTATAAAAACTCGCGAGATTCGAATTTTCTGATGAAAGGGCTATTTATTATGAATTATTGAAGTTCGGATTAATTGATTATCATTTTTTTGGAGTTTTAAGTAAGTTTTGCATGAAAAACGTTTTTGTCACTTATGGGACATGTGTTAGTGGTTGATTTCAGCTGATGGTGTGTGTGAGGAAGATGTGGAAAATAATATTATTAATATATTAAATTTTTCGCTTTGGTGTTCTAAGCAATTTCCTATAAATAGGTGCTTAGGTTAGAATTGAAAATCACACCGTAAAATCAAGTTTCTCTCTATATTATCGATGTATTCTTGTGAGTATTTTGAGTATACTTTGAGTATTGCTATACGGTGCAAGTCCAAGTCCAAGTCATAGCCTATCAGGTGTTTCAATTAGAAGTACTTGATCTTTCGAGGTAAGGGATGTTATTTTCTTCTCAAATGATATTATTTCTTCAATATCATTATGCTGAAATGTTGATCTAAAGTTTTTATCAAATTTGGAACTTTTTCATGCTCGGGGTTACTATTCATGGGTTACTATTCATGAGTTACTATTCACGAGTTACTATTCATGAGTTACTATTCACGAGTTACTATTCACGAGTACTATTCATGAAGCGTGAAGATGTTTTTGTGGAATTTCTATCTTTTGGTGCTCTGAGTTACTATTCACGATATATGCTAAGACTATTCACGATACTAAGACTATTCACGATACTCTGTATTATTCATAGAAAAATAAAATTTCTTCTTTTCGTCTCAAAACATCTATTCGGATACTAACTCGATTGTATCCATGTTTTGATCATTCTTGAATTTTACACCACTATGATTATTTTTGAGGTATTTTTGGACGTGGATAAAACCAAGTACTTAATCCTTAATCCTTAATCCTTGTCATTTTGTTTCCTTTGGATTCGCTTTCTTTAAAAAATATTTTCATCATCCTCGATCTTAAATGATGATATTATGGAATATCTTTTTGGCACATGTAGTGCAAAGATGAATGATTTCTTAAGAATATCTTTGGCCGTAGTGCAAAGATGAATGATTTCTGAAGAATATCTTTGGCCCGTAGTGCAAAGATGAACAGTGTTTAAATGAACATGATTAATCGATGAATATCTTTGGCTCAGTAGTAAAAGATGAATATTTGATTCCAGATGTATATTGATTGATGTTACGAGGATAAAAGATAGACGATGAACTTTTAAATTCATACATAGAAGATAGTAGTTTGCATTCTCTACTTAACTCTTCTAATGAATTATTATTTCCGCTATGTAATATTGATTTAAAATTTGTTGTCTATCAGTATTCTATTATATTTTTCCTCATTGAAGACTAACGATAATTTGTTGTATATTATCTTAGTCATAATATTCTTTATCGAGCTAGTTGAGCTCACCCTTTTCCTTTTTGTTCCATTTTTCTCGTGGAGGCGAGAATATAGCGAAGTACTTAGTCTGGGTATGGAATGAAGGTTCTAGAGAGAGTTGTTTAGTAGTCCTCACCATTTTGTAAAATAATGTATCAATAAATGTGATGAGGATTTATTTGAGTATAGATATTGTCTGTAAGATAATATTTGTATTCAAACTCACAGCTTTTCTTGTTGTAATAATAAAGTTGTAGTTGTTTTTACATCATGTATTGACAACTCGTAATAGGTGATGTATACCTATTTTGGGAAGGCCACAAGAACGAATTCGGTCGATTAATAAAGTGTGAATTATAATAATGATGATGAGTTTTATTTTATTAGTATTATTAATATAATAAAATGTAAAAGCTTTTATATAAAATAGAATACTTTTATAAAGTTATTCGTTTTATTAGACTATAAATAGAATATATAATATTATATTATGCATAGTATTTTGCATAGTAAAATCTTTTTATATAAAATAGAATACTTTTATAAAGTTATTTGTTTTATTAGATTTTAAATAAAATATAAATATATATATATATATATTTAAAATATATTATATTTTATTGCATAGTGCATCATAGTATCCTTTCTATTTTCCTATAAATAGGATGCTTAGTTAGAATTGAAAACCATTCCAGAAGTTCAGAGAATTCTTCTATAATCTTGAGCGTATTTCTTTAGAGTTTTAAGAAGCTTTGAGCGTAGTGCAAGTTTTCTTCAAGAATATCATCGCCCTACCAGTCGGAATACTCTTCTTTTACGGTAAGGGATATTATTTGTTGTACTCATAAGGGGTATTATTTCTTTCTTATTCATGGAGAGAACTTCTGTTATTCCATTCTCTATTGTTCTGTTGGAATAACCTGTATACGCGGGCTACCCTATTGTAAGACCCCGAATTTTATGAAATAAAAATATTCAATTTTTCTTATAATTACTATTCAATAAATGGTTAAATTGATAAAAGTTAAAGTTAAGGGTGCTATATGAAATTTTTTCAAAATAAGCAAGTGGTTATAAAATATTAGGGTGTCAGGGAATATTCGTTAGGGAATATTCTCGTTGTATGGAATATTTAATCATATGTTATGGCCATTTAGGGCCCCATAATGTAATAACTATTGGATGAAGAAAACGACAAATTTGAGTTTTTATAAATAACGACGTAATTATTACCGTTAACACTGTTGGATTACCTGGTGGTTAAAATACAGTAATACGCGTCGTTGCATAGTAGCATACGATATTGCATAGTATTTTTGAATTATTGATTCTTACGTAAGAAGGCACTACTCAATAATTGTTACAGTAATTACTGTTCAATATTTTATTTTATTGAATCAATAATTGCTACGTTGATATTTTATATTATTGTTGTTTCAATAATTGTCACTGCACAGTATCTCCATTATCAGATCAATAATTCATATTATTTGAATAATATTATTAGATAACATTATTGGAAATGTCTAGAAAGTTCTGTCAATGAGAGGTTTGGTCACCTAATTGCGCGCCAGTAAGGAGAAATCCTTATCGGAAAGCCCCTCTTTCCTGGGAACTGCCTGGTTGTCATTATTGTGATTCTGTAATATTATTTGTGAATAATTAATTATTGATTTATATGATAATGAAATATTTATTTGATGTGGATATAAATGATGGATTTATTTATGTGGTTATAAATGAAGGAATTAATGTTGAGGTATTTTATCAGTATTTTGTCGGATTGGAGGTATTAAAAGATCAAATTAGTGTTCTTATAGCTTTATTGTGTGAGTTATAATTTTTAATCTGACCGTTGGATCGTTGTGATTTTTGGATATATTATACATATATAAGTTGAGTATATGTTCACAAATTTTGAACCGTTAAAAATTAACGAATGATTTGTTATGAATTTTAAGAGGTGACTGATTCGGAAATTAGGTTTATAAATAATTTTGGTGGAAAATTCTAGAAATTGGTGGGCCCCACTTTTGGTTGTTGGGAAAGATGGCTGATTTTTGGTGGGTGGAATAGTAGCAAGTAAAGCCATCAGGTAGCAGGTCAAGTCTGCTTCGGCGTGCTAACATTTTCCTATAAATAGAGGGCTAAATTAGAATTGAAAATCACACCAGAATTCATAAGTTTTCTCTCTTTTTCTCTCTAGATTATCGAGTGTATTTTGTGAGTATTTAGATACTTGGTGAGTTGCTATTCATCAGTGCAAGTTTCCTTCAAATAATATATCCGATATCCAATCCAATAAGTGTTTTTTTGAGGTAAGGGATAGTAAGGATTTTAAGTGGTTGTTATGTTTTTCGGGCCAGTAATTTTTCCGACCTTCAAAAATTCTGAAAAAGTTTGAAATGATAATTTGATGAGTTTTCTTGATTGTGTCCAAAAATGGCGATTTTTGGATGTATAGATTAAGAGTTGTGAATTTTATAAGAAAAGACTATTTTAAAAGTAACCGCTTATAACTCCTTGTGGTTAACTCCAAAATTGGTGAAATTTTTATTGGGAGTACATGTATATGATAGAAGTATACTCTGTAAATTTTGGAATTTTTGGATAAAAGTACAGTTTATGATAAATGTCTAAATATTCTATTTATTTGGCCATATATGAAAAATAGTAAATGAATTTTAAAAATTCTGAGAAAAATATATGTTCAATATGGGACTATATTCTACTAAATCTCAGAAAAGAAAATTTGTTTGTACTGATTTGGTATTTTTCATGAAAATGGACTAGTTATGAGTAAATGAATTAAATATGTTATGTGAAGTAAGAAAATTAGAAAATAGGATTTTATGGCTTGAGAATCCTATATGAGGTATATGCAGATTTTTGATGAGGGTTTTGGTTATTGGTGATGAAATCTTATGAGTTTGGAATTTTAGGATGATTAAATGCATTATTTAGTAAAGTGTAAATAATTAAAATAAATTGTTTATAAGTTTAAGAAATGTTATTTCAATATCATTATACCAAAATATTGGTATGGATTTTATTGTGAAATTTCTACCTTTTTATGTCGAGTTTACTATTCACGAGTTACTATTCATGAGTTACTATTCATGAAGTTACTATTCATGGGTTACTATTCACGAGTTACTATTCATGACAAAATTGGTTTCTTTTTCCAACCAAATTATAGTTGAGTTATGAATATTACTCTTGAGATTAAATTTATATGTTGATTATTTTTATTATCATATATAACATTTTTATAACCCTAATGATGATATTAATTTCTCTTTGACTTGAGTGTAAAGATGGGTAGATTATTGGTATGATCATGACTATGGATTCCCTTTGGCCAGTAGTGCAAAGTTGAATTGTTGACTGGTATGATCATGACCATTGAATTTATAATTGAATATCTTTAGCGTAAGTGCAAAGGTGAAATGATCAACATGGTTATAATTATTGTTTATATAAATTCGAAATGATTATATATTTCTTTGAGATATTAATATATTTGGCCTCAGAGTGCAAATATGAACTGTTGATGAATATATTTGGCATGTAGTGTAAAATATGAATCGTTGAGGAATATCTTTGGCCCAGTGCAAAAGATGAATTGTTGATGAATATCTTTGGCCCGTAGTACAAAGATGATCTGTTGTTGAATATCTTTGGCCTGTAGTGCAAAGATGGTCTGTTGATGAATATCTTTGGCCCGTAGTGCAAAGATGAAATTGTTAGTATGATTATAAATAGGAACTGTGATTTGGTATAACCATGATCTTTGATGTTTCGTAAAGATATGTGATGAAAATTATCTTCGCCTCAAGGTGCGTAAGAGGAATTTAGAATCACAATTATGATTATGAGTTATTCATATAATTGTGGAAAGGAATTGTTGAGTGATGTTACAGGGATAAAACATTGTTGGTGGATTTTTAACATGGAGAAGATAATAGACTTTGTAGTCTATTTGACTCTTCTAATGGATTGCTCGTTCCACTGCAACTATGGTTGAAATTTTTATCATCTACCATATGTTCTAAATCTTTGATTTATTATTGATGAAGGCTATTGATAATTTAATTGTCTTTAGTCATGATATTCTTTACTGAGCTAGTTATGCTCACCCTTTTGCTTCACAATTCCTTTCAGGTAATAAGAGTGTAACTGGGTCGAGCGGGGGTAACAGGGGAATAGAACGGTGGTCATCATTTAGTAGTTATATTTGGTGAATCAAATAGGGTGAGGCGAACCCAACGTTGGAAGGGTGTTTTGCCACTATCATACAAGATGTCTAGTGACATACAACCTCGTGTTATCATAAGACAGGGTTGTGCACATCCACTTACTGAGTATATATACGAGCACTACCTATATGATCTTGGAGTTTATTTGAAATATAATTTTCAACTGGAGACAGTGGAGATAGTTATATGTCAAGAGAAGACTCACCATTGGAAAGAACATGATAGTAATCTTCTTGTTTTTCTTTGGGGTCTATTGGGTCAACCAAGGATAATTCTGTGGACATATGATATCTATCATAACCTAAACGCATGGCCTCCCATGTACGAAGGTTTCCTTGAGCACTTCCCAAAGGTTTTAATTTCTAAAACAGTTTTTGACTATACCTTTATGTAAGGTGCCATTGTGACGTGCTATCCAAGGTTGGGATGAGAGTCACAGTTGATATATATTTGTATCAAAACTCACAGCATATGTGTTGTTGTATTTTGCATGAAAATTATTGTAATAAAGCTGCAGTTGTTTTTTGTACCATGTATTTGGCGACTCAGAATAGGTTGGATGGATTGGACCTATTTTGGGGCTGTCACACCTATACTTGGTGAAATTCTTCTGTTATTCTATTCTTTATCATTATGTTGGAATAACCTATCTATGTGAAGTACCGCATACATGGTGAAATTCTTATGTTATTCCATTCTTTATTATTCTGTTGGAACATCCTGTCTGTGCGTTTACGCATGACCTGGTTCCGTTGTTTATTATTCTATTGGAATATCCTATATGTGCATTTATGCATGACCTGGTTCCATTATTTATTATTCTCGTTGAATATCATGTCTGTGTATGCTACGCACGACCGGTTCCGTTATTTATGATTTCGTTAGAATAATAACCTGTCTGCATGCGGGTCTTTCGTGATACCGGTGATTTCTTTTGTTATTCTATTCTTTATTATACTCATTGGTTAAAGTTTTGACTTCTATACTCCATAAAATTAGTGGAATATCCTCGATATTTCAAGCGCTTCATCCAAAGATCTTTTCATGGAAATATTCTTCCGAGCATTCTTGAATTTTACTCCACAAAGAAGTATCATGTCGACAATTTGGACGTTATTAGTTCCTCGGATAAATTAATTCTTGAACTTGTTTTATTTAATTTTATATCATTGTCATCATCCTCATGTTTATATTATGTTGAAAGTCATCTCGTGGCCTCAGAAAGTGCATAGATGGACTTGGTATGATTATGACTGTGGATTATTCTAGGTAATCATGACCGTAATGTTACAAATGATGTGGAAAAAGTCCTCATTGGTCCGTAGTGCATTGATGGACGCTTGTTGGCATGATCATGACCATTGATGAATACGTGAATATCCTGGCCCGTAGTGTATGGATAATTTATGGTCGTGATACTAATGAATATCGATGGTCAGAAAGTGTGGATGATGTGGATTATTTATTGTCGAGTCTCAAATGATAAAAGTAATGAAAATCTTTTAAATCATAGAAGATAGTAGATTTTATTCTCTACTTGACTCTTCTAATGGATTGCTTGTTCACCGCAGCTTAAACTTGATGTTTGTTATATTTTATCGCTTAAACATCGTTCAAGGCTAATGATAATTTATTCTCGCATTCTCTTAGTCATAATATTTTTTATCGGCCTAGTTGAGCTCACCCTTTTGCTTTCATTGTTCTTTCAGAAATGAGAACGTAGCCGGGACTAGTCGGAGAACCAGAGTGACGGGCCCGTGATGATAGCATTAGTAGTCCTCACTATTCTATGAAATAGTGTGATAATAAATGTATTGAGGACTTATTTTGAGTTTGAATACTATCTAGAAGACAATATTTGTATTAAAACTCATGTACTCATGTTGTATATTTAAGGTTGTATTTGTATTCGTATCATGTATTTGGCTTAACTCGTAATAGGTGATGTATACTTATTTTGGGGCGCCACACTAACACTTTGTGTGATGAAGAATTTCATATATCAAGTGAGAGCATGTTGGTTCACGACTCTAAAGTTAGATGTGCCTCAGACTTGCGATGAGGTGCCTATTCTCCACAAGGATCAGAACTTTGATGTAAAGTTGGACTCAAACTTGATGGAAATACAAGAGGACTATGAGATACCTCAGAGATTAAAGAATGGGTCAAGACAAACCCAAGTGAAATCTTGATCAAACCACCTCTTTTTAAACCCTAACCTTAGAAACCCCAAACAAATCTAGATTGGTACGGACCTCACTCCAAACCAACGGAATGACATGGTTATCGAACCCTATTCCAGATGTGTTTGCATGGTCTCACGAAGACATGGTCATTTATCCATGAACATTGTCATTCATCGCCTTCCCATCAAAGGGGATTCAAGCCAATCAAAGTGTAAGCTTAAAGCGATTAAAACCCGAGTGGAGTTAAAGTTAAAGAAGAAATTGTGAAACAATTTCAAGTCGGCATCATCATGGTGTCAACATACCCTGAATGGCTATCCAACATAGTCCCCATGCCGAAACCCGGAGGAGAGGTGCAAGTTTGCATGGATTACAGTGATCTGAACAAAGCTTGTCGCAAAGATAGTTTTCCCGTCCCATTCATCCACATACTCTATGACAATACGACTCAGTATGACATATACTCCTTTCATGGATTGCTTTCATGGGTACCATCAAATCATGGTTGTCGATTTATCACTCCTTGGGGGAGCCCTTTGCTCCAGACGATTGTCATTCGGCCTCATCAATGCCGAGCTATCTATCGCTGAGCCATATGGCTCTCTTTCCACGATCTAATGCATAAAAATAAAGAAAACAAAAGAAAAAAAGAAGAAAAAGATTTAAAAAGATATAAAAAGAGAGAGAGAGAGAGAGAGAAAGCTCTTCAACAGTTCTATAGCTAGTTTGATTACCATCTCAGCAGTTCTACAGATGGCTTTGAGTTTGGAAAAAAATCATTCCTCCACATTCCTCGTAATAGGAATGATTTTACTGGACGCACTAGCAACCTTGGCCTCCTCGATCAAAGATACATGACAAGGAAGACATGCCAACCCACACATTTGCCCAACAAAAGGCTCCAACATATGTGAATTACATTGGAGAAGTATCGGATGAGCTACCTCCCATCAAGCACCCTTGATATCAACATGTTAATGAACACTCACAAGATAGATCTACAACCGCTGAGACGAGCCCGACTGAGAAAAGGCGGATCCATCGACTTGCTATGAAATTCTACCTGAGCGGAGATGCACTCTACAAAAGAGATGCAGGACTAGGTCTCCTCAGATGTTTGGACAAAGACCAAGCTCAGAAACTCATGAATAAGATCCATGGTCGAGTCTGTGGCCCACACATGAGCGACCCTCTACTTGTAAAGAAGATCCTACAATAGAAAAGTCTGACTACGACATTTCAAACAACACGACTTGGTTTTGATCAAGATCGTTGACAACCAAGCTCAGTCTAAAGGAAAATTCTCCCCGAACTAGAAAGGATCATTTTTTGTCAAGAAGGTATTGACAGGAGGCGCTCTCAGATTACAAGAAATGGACGGTGATGAATTTTCGCAACTCATCAATTCAGACACCGTGAAATGGTACTATGTCCGAGGTTACCATCGTTTAACATCCCGGTTTTGGATCATCGATCACCACCATTTTAGGTTCTTTAACCCTCACTACATACAAATTTTTTCTTTTTACCCATCTCGCCCGTGGAAAAAAACACACTTTTCAAACTAGCAGCCTGGTTTCACTTCATTTCACACTTTTAGTTTATCCCACCAGGGATTAAACCTTTCACACCTTAAATTTATCCTGTACATAGGATTAAACTTTTCACCGCAATCGCCATATATACCGGGGCTAACTACGCCGACCGATCTCCCTAATACACGGAGTACGAGGCGTACCATGTTATATGGTCCGATCTCACCACGTAAAAAAACAAACACACTCCTATCCATAACCTCATACGTAAATCACCCCAAGACACCAAAGATGGTAGGGAATACACACAGATCAACGATCCATTACGAAAAATCATGAGACATCTCATTGTCCATCCATCAAGGAGGAGTTCAAAATACATCCAGATCACAAAGTCCCGGAGAAACAAGTTTAATATCAAGCAAGTAGCAAGGCACAACTAAAATCAATTTTTTGCATGATGAGTGGTTAACCAATCAATCCCTAAAATCACATCAAATGCAAGTATTTTCAAAGAAATAAGATCAACAGTAATGTATGGTCACCGATTTGAATCCAACAAGACTTATAAATAGTGGATGTAATGAAGGTTTCTCCCAACTGAGTTTCAACAGATAAATCAAAGTCTAATTTTTTCCGAGTAAAATTTAAACGTTGAGCGCAAGTAGGAGAAATAAAAGAATGGGTAGAACCCAGATCAAATAAGGCATAGACTTTGCTAGAGTTTATGATTAGCTTACCCGTGATCACCTCGCTCAAATTCCTCACTTTTTGGGAGGTTACGACAAACACTCTCCTCGAACTACCGGGGTTTGTTTTTCTAGACTACCTTTGATGCTTCCATCATCCCATTGGACTTGACTTTGGTGCACGACAAAATCAAGCTATGTGACCTTCTCTTCCACAATTGTAACATGCTTTTGATTGTCAGCAGCATGCTTTGATCGATGTGTCCCTCCCTCCGCATTTGTAACATACGATCGGCATGGTCATTCTCCTTCCTTAATGTGTGTTGGTGCCGACGCCTTTCCATCATTATCAATTTCCTCTTCTTGAAATTTCCACTTCTATTATCTTGGCCATGATTACCACCACCAAGTGGTTACCATTTTCGCATGTTGATTCCTCCACGTTTGTTGTCACCGCTTCGATGATCGCTACCACTAGTATTATCGATTTGTCACCGCCTCTCTTGGTTGGGTTAACTCATTATCGCGCCCAATAATCGAGTAATATTTACAACATCTCAATACAAACACGGTTTGTGAGAAATTAGGTATCGACGTATCTCAAGGAACAAGACTGCAGAACAAAAACTCATCAGAAAACTAATTTGAGATACATACAAGTCACTATATCACTCTTTAGTTCTCAGTTTATAGTGTAGTTCTTGTATTCCTTTTTTTAATACTTATTGT
The DNA here is from genome assembly GCA_020205615.1 of Panax quinquefolius. Classification (NCBI taxonomy): domain Eukaryota; kingdom Viridiplantae; phylum Streptophyta; class Magnoliopsida; order Apiales; family Araliaceae; genus Panax; species Panax quinquefolius. The sequence continues at coordinate 326,366 of JAINUW010000704.1, forward strand.
AAACATAGTACAAGTCTAGGTTGGCTTGAAAATTTTTATTTTAGTAATATTCAGTCTGTTCAACGAAGCTATCAAAGTCTCAGAGGTGACTGGTGTTGCAGAAGTGCAAAGGGGGCAGAGGTGTCCAATCGATCATCGTTGTAACATGGAGTTTTATTTTCTTTGTAATTGCTGAATATTATTTTAATAAAGTGAGTCTCCAATATCATTTGGTATTGGACGTGGATTAGGGAGGATAGGGGCTGAACCACGTAAAAATCTTGGCGTGATTTACTGTTCTTTTATTTCTGTTTTTTTTTCTTTAATATTCTCGCAGCTTTTTGGTTTAAGTCGTGGTCAAAATTTATACTAAAATATACAGTATTAGTTGTCCGATTATAATGCATTTAAGAACATATATTAATACGGACGATTGTGGTTAGCCCGTCCGATTATAGTCTCCGTAGTTGTAAACTTTAAAATTTGACCATCAGTAAATCACTTTTTGATATTTATACCTATTCACCCCTTCTAAGTGCTTTTATTACGTGAATTTCACAGCCATGGTGGCTTCATTGATGCAACAATGTTGTTATGAGTGTATATGAGTGAGAGAAATTTAGATTTAGATTTGAAGGTGATTTGGGGTTTGGTTTTTAATGAAGTCTTGTTGGGGTCTATTTCCTTTTTTTCTAGAGAGGAGAGGAAAGAGGTTTTAGATCGAAGATAGTTGTATGCGGATAGAAGTGATCTGATATAAATAAAGGGAAATTGTCTAAAGGAGGAAATACAACCAATTGGTATGCCTCACAACGACTCCATGCAACTACGGAGGAAAGACGTTTATTTCTGTACCTTTTCTAAAAATTATCAAACTAGTACTACTAATATTAGCAGTCCAAATTCCAACCTAATTCAGTGTGAACGATTTATTAATACAAAATTTTATTTTTAAAATAAGTTTATGTGATATTCACGGGAATTATTAAAAATTAAATTCGTTTCTTCAGTTAAACTATAAAATTTTATATAATTTATCAATTGAAAATTTTAAAATTTTGTATATTTGTTCTGATAATCAAAATAAGACTCCTCTTTAATGGGTTATACTTTTTAACTGGATGGATTTAATTCACTTTGTTTCCGAGTTTATAACGGAAAAGAAAGTATTTTTATACTATCATTTAATAATAAAAACATTTAATAATAAAATTTGCATGAAATTCTACCCTTTATGGTAAGTTTAAAACTATTAATACAAGTAAGAGAATTTCTTGTGATAATGAGAGAAGATAGAAAGTGATATAGTGAAAGAAATTATTATTTTTTTTGGAAAGTTATAAACGATTTATAAATTATAATAAATTTTTTCTTTTAAAACGTTACTTATTTAGTAAACGGAGGAGTAATAAAGTTAAAATATGTTAGCTTTTAGGTTTTGATATCTTATAAAATAGAAAAGAAGAGGAATATAATATAGTAGTGAGAGAAGAAGTGAATGAAATGAAAATTGAAAGTTCAATGAATAATTATTTATTAACTTAATTTCAGACAACACATAATATATAGATGATATAGCTACGCGGTTATGAATTGATTATATTCAAGAGCATGAACCATAATTTCATTGTGTAATCAATTTATGAAACAAATGTCGTTAGTCAGACTTATTTTTAATTGAAACTTTAATTCTAAATTTTTATGAGTTTAATGAGTGAAAATCATTTATATAATTTAATAGTATTATTTTTTAATTTAAATTTGGAAAATAAAGTCATCAATCAGCTTTTCTTTTTCCATTTTTGGAAAAGCAAAAACTGTTTTCAGTAACCAAACACATTTTTGGAAAATTGAAAATGAAAACTGAAAATGTTTTTAAAAGGGCTAAATACAATTTACTATATGAAGTACCATCATATTCATGATTAGCTCCCAAAGAATTTGAGCTTTACACTTTATTACATCAAGTATCTATTTTGAAACAATTTAGCCTCCAATTTTAGAATTTGGTCAAAATTGGCCGTAATACCTAATTTTCCGACTAGATAAGAATCAGATACTGTTTTGACCATATAAAATACTTAAGTTAATAACACTTACGTTATATCAAGTACCACCAAATTCACAAATCACTATATCAAGTACCTAATTCAGATAAAATTTGTATAAATATTTATTTTGACGATTAAACCCAGATAAATCCTTATAAATAATTATTATATGTTAAATTATTAAAATTAAATATTAATACAAAGATTACCAAATATAATTCTTTTTTATTTTAAAATTTTAAAAAAGATTTAATTACCAAAAAAAAATCAATAAACTTTTAAACATACACATTATATTTTTAACATGAGTAACATTAAACTTTTAAACAATTGACAAAAGTGCCCAAAATTTAATTAATTAAATAATGCCCTTTTATATTGAAAGAGCATAAAAGGAGGAGGAAAATTGAAAAGAAAAAAGATAAAAATGACCCATTTTTTCTCTCTCTCTCTCCTCTTCTATAATCCTTCAAATTATTTTGTTCCATCAAATTTGAAAATTTCAGCGCCTTGGATTCTTTCTAGTAGCTGTGATCGACTTGAGTAGAAAATAATATGAAATTTTATGTTAATTCAAAGACTTTTCTGACAAGAAAAAGGCTGATTAAGATTATATATCGCCATTGAAGGAGGAGAGAGGAGATGTTGTGCAAAAAGTGAGTTGTAAAGAGAGAAAGTACATAAGACGACGTAGGTAATGTATTTTGGATTTGAAATTAAAGTGAGTTATTTTTATTTATATAAAAGATTCTTCAAACAAATAGTAGTTAATTAGTTTATCCAACAACACTTTCTTTCCGCTGGGCTTTTCCGCTTTTATCCTTCAAACAAACAATAGTTAATACATATATTTTATTTATAAAAATTTAATTTTAAAATTGTATCTATAATTTAACAAATTATATGTATAAATTTTACAACTTAAATCTTGCACATTATAAATTATACCATAAATTATAAATTTTACATCTTAAATTTTACAAATTATATCACAACTTAAATTTATAATTATAAATTATATTTATAATTTTATACCATATTTCTACATTATTGGTTACTTTTTTTAAAGGGCTAAAATTATTATATTTAATTTTAGTTATAATTTTAATTTTTTTTTCTTCTTTGGGGACCGAATCATCAATATATGGTGGTACTTGATGTAATGTAATTGTAAATAGCCCTTTTTTAAATTAAGACAAATCAGATATGTGACGCCCCCAAAATAGGTATACATCACTCATTCTTAGTCGCCAAATACATAAGATGTAAATCAAATACAAACTTCTTTTTATACAATACGACAAAAGGTAGTCGAGAGTTTTTACACTAATATCACTACAACAAAAAGGCTTATCAATGATCAAGATCATCAATAATCGTGATACGGTCAGCAGATGGCGATATTCATGATCAGATACGCGGTCACCGACACGAAGTCGTTAGATAATTTGGTCACGAAGGACATCAACGACCACCAATAGCTTAATCAATTATTAGCGATCGCAATTAGCTTAATCGATACCGCCGCTATTATAACTTATGCCGAGTCATTCATCATGCGTGACGTGTCACACGCGTGTCGGGTCGATCGATAATAGTGACCGCAATGGCCGCTAGATTCAAGCTATTGTCCGATGATATTTTTAGCGATCGCGACGCGGTCAGCCGATGCTTTTTTTTTTTTTAAATTTTGCCTATTTTATTGATTTCCAAAAATAACTCGCTTTGTACCGCTTCAATCCCAAATCGCTTATATATATATATATATATATATATATATATATATATATATATATATATATATATACAAGCATCCATATTAACATCCATCCAATACAATACAAAACATTCATCCATGAATAAACATTCATCCAATACAATACAAAACATTCCTCCAACACAATATAATCGATATCGTAAACATCCATATAAACTAATACAATTGTCCAAAGAATGAATCTAAAAGAGTACAAGGCTTTAAAAATCTAAAAAATAAGTCTCAGCGCTTCTTCATGGATCATCCAAATTAGATCCAGTAATTATCAAAGTAATAGAACATATATGTTACATATAAGTAAGACATCGACTCGTAGACTATAAACATATAAGACAATGTAGCTAAACAATAAACGATATATATATATATATACCGCCTCGTTGTTGTGTTGCCATTGCCTCCTCGCCGCCGCCATCGCTTCCGCCAACTCATCAGACTCAGAGATCGCAGATGCCCGCCAAAGATATTTAAGAAGATCACGATCTCGACAGATCACTCTCACACAACAACAGGAGTATGATAGGTCGGAATACCACGATCGATGGTAGACTGGTGGAGAGCCGCCTGTGCCATCGATGGTCAAGCGCCGCCTTTGTCCTGGCCTTCGACATAATTTTTCTTCACGATGGACGCCTCTCCCATAATTCTTGATCAATCGACGGACGCGGGTGCCTTCAGTGGATAGCGCCTGCTCATTAAGCCCTTATAAGTGTCTCCGTCAAGATGAACAATTAAATAGTTAAAATAAATAAAAAAATACTAAAGAAGGTCGTTACAATTTATAAACAACATATTAGGATAAAGTGAACTTATTACCGCTTATCTCAAGAAGCCTTTGTGTAGACCATCGCGGTGGCTACATACACATCCAACCAATTGATAGGTCGATTTTGAGACCGAGACTCCTATAGTTCATTTCTCATATTATTATGTAAACATGTGATATTTTAGCTACAAAAGATGATCAGAACATAACATATACATACTCTCGGCAAAGAATGTGTTAGAGTTGTGATATATCGCCGCCCGACACGCGCTTTTTGCTTTTCTCGCCGTTCGATACACTCTGAGGATCTGTTCGAGGCGGCAGCTTCGCCTCTCGACCAAATTTCTCGCCTTTCCATCGGGTCACACATCCGCACCTATACGGGGTCAGGCGCACCACTGTGGGCTATGCTTTCATGCATATACGCGCCACCCCGTCCCGGATGGTCAATCTCAAAGATTGCAGTGTGGCTTTTTGTCGTTCCTCGTTCAAATTATCTTTAGTTCAGACGCACGACTTTCGCTGTAATAGTGTCTCAATAATCGATGCGTACGTAAGGCCGTCCCCATCTATATCGCTTTCGCAAATAAAATAACAATAATAATATTAAAATCGTTATATTACTAAGCAATATTATTTGATTAACTATGTATTATCTATCGAGTGATAAAAAATATACGTGAAATTCAAATTTAAATCAGATCCTTATGGGCGTAGAGGTGTGTCATTTACGTAATCACGGGCGTGAAGCGCTTCAGAAGCATAATTGTGAAATGCACTTCACAATTTTACTATCTTGAAAATCACTACAATATACAATAATTTATATTAAAACCCTTATATATATATATATATATACACGATGTTTAACTTACGTGCTATCTGGAGGAGGACGGATCTGTATAAGAATGCGATCATCCGGATTAGCCGTGGCCTTCGGCACATGATTAGGGCCCCGACCCAACCCGCGCTTTCGGTCTTGCGCAGTTCGTAAGACATCTATAAATAAAAATTTAGGATGTTAGTATAAGTTATAAATGAAAGGTACATAAACATGTCGTGATATAGAGAACATCAGATATGTAATTGTATGTAAACAAAAGGACAATATGATATGATAGTCTAGGCCACTAGGATAGTCTCAGCGTATATTTAAGTTACTTAAGGTTACTTTTAGCATCACCAAACTTTATTTAATCATCTAACTCATTTTGACTTATCAAAGCTCACTTTTAGGCTTGAAAAGAGAGCTTAAATTGGTGATTCACTATTTTAGTGTTCATTGTTCTATAAAGCTTATTTTCAATGATTTTAAGCAAGAATTTGCACAACACACCATGTAGTAACTTTAACTAACTTAGGGAACCATTTTACATTTTATCTATAGCAATGTCCACTCACTATCTAACAACACTAGTCACACAAATCCCCAAATACCTACAATAGAACACATATGGTCTTTAAGCATTCCTATATATGATTCGAGGGTCCATATCCAACACAACAAAAAACATCACATATACTCATTGCCATCACATATACACTAATGCATATATGGCCATTTGACTTATATATGAAGATTTAGACAAGTATGGATATTTTAGAACAACTCATTAATAGTGTGATTGAAAAGAGTGCTTGTGTTTGTGTTTGTACTTTTCATTTTCTTTTCTATTCTAAGCTAAGTCATACTTATAGCATACATATTAATAGTGTGTCATTTTCTTTATCTTCTCGACGATGAATTATGGAAAACTTCCTGAACCTTCTTCTTGATTGAATTATGGATAAACTTAATTCCTAGTTATGTTTTATGTTATACTCATGTTCAAGTTATATGGCCATTCGATTTATATAAAAAAAATTTACAGTAGTCTCCCTATAATATGGACTATCCACATGCACGCAGGGCATGCATACTTGACCAATTTCAAGAAAAATATAATCCCAACACACAAAAATGTAATGTGCACAACTATAATTCAAGGCACAATTTAGGAGAATCCAATATTCACAATGTATGAGCATAAATGTATGAGCATTATAAGTACAATATTCACAATGTGTCTCGTGATATAAACCAACTGAAATTGAAAGGTGTTGAGGTGTATGAGCTTATGATGAGTGCAGAGAAAGAACACAAAAGTCAATATACACACACATATTCCATAAGGAGAAGACTATCCAAAGAACAGTTGGTAGCTTCTATTTTTAAGCACCTATAAGTATCACGCTACACAAGAGTCGACAAAGTATTCGGAATCAGATTGTCGAAATCAAGTTTCGCATTGTGCTTGGATGGAGTTCGATTTTCAAACAAAATATGTTGCATGCTGCTTAAAATTACAATCTGACTCTCCATATTAGTATGTCCATTTGAGTCACTCTCATTTTGTTGAAAAGATACAAAGGTTTGGAGGAATTACTAAATGAGACACAAAATTGCTTATTTTAAGAACTTGGCTTTGGGGTGAAACTAAGTACAACTCCAAGTACTTAAGCAATTTAGACAACAATAATCCATAACCCATACAATTGTTTAAAAACAATGTTCAAAAGATGTTAATAAAAAATAGGAAGTTAATGTTTAAGGACTCATTGTAATACCCTTCATGGTATCACTACCAATAAAAGGACAAACCTTTTATAAAACCTTACAGCATAAAATTGTGCCTAGGTATCTTACTCAAGAATTGACACTAAGTAGGCAAATAGAACAAAGTGGACAAAATGTACTTAAAGTCTAGACTGTTAATCATCGAAGTCATCAGAGGAAAGATATAGCGATTACCTTCGCGATTTAGCATACAAGGGTCAAGGTCAAATGCTTCAAGCAAAACAAATGGCGATGTCGATGACTATTTTCCTACCTTGGACATAAGTAGCTATACTATGCAAAGTACCAACATCTTTTATAAATTCCATGTGATCATAAAACTCACTAACCAATTCCAGATAAACACACCAACTTGAAAAAAGAAACTAGATAATCCCAACTATTTTTCTTCAAATCGACAAGCAAATTAGATGAGGATGAGAATGAAAGATAATAGTAGCACAAGTCATGAAATTATACTTCATCAGATTATACTTTAACTAAAATTATGCCTCAAAATGATAATCCACCATCAAAAGTCAATATTTAGAAAGTTAATGTTTTCAACATTAACATAACCAATTGTCAACATCATAATCAAACAATGATGAATGAAGCACATTAATTTTAATAAAGAGCCTCATTTTTGGACATCAAAAGGAGAAATTGAAGTCCAATTTTCGCATAAGAGAAAGTATAACTTATGTTCATCTTTCAATTTAATCAAGAATTAGTATGCAATTATTTCCACCCACAAGCAATGATTTTTAAATATAGTAATATTACATCGGAAACATCAATTTCAAGAAAGACTAGTAATTTAGAAACCTTATAATGAAACATTAAGCTCACACAAACTATCAATTAGGGGTTAATTGGGGTTACTGGGTGGTGGTGGTGCAGTGGTGTAAGCAAATGGTGCAAATGGGCAGTGGTGGTCGATAATGGCTAATTTGCATGGTCAAGAATGGCCTGCATCTCCTCCTCTTCTCTTCCCCTTACTCCCTCTTCTCCCTCTTTTCTTTCTTTTCTCAGATTGATCGAGTTTAACTCGAAATCGATTCAAAGTTATAAGGATCAACGACCATACATCATCATCGCGCACGCGGCCGCTAGTTTTTAATGATGATGGATATATCAAATAATCGCATGCGGCCGCCGATATAAATCGTCGCCGCCAAAGTTTCGCACCAAATTTTTGGGGAAATTCTTCTTCAACGATCGATCAACGATCGTCAGACGGTCATGATATATACTAGCGACGAGAATCCTTTATCTGGCCGCAGATATCATCGCTATTATTATTATCGTCGACTGAGATAGTGCTGTGGCCGATATCATTGGGTCGCAGATGGCCATTTTTTTTGTAGTGTATTGTCTAATAGACAGTATTCAAACTCAAAAAAGAGTCATCATTATAATTATTGATACACTATTTTATAAAATAGTGAGGACTGTTAAAACAACTGTCTGGACCCATCACTCCACACCCCGACTAGTTCCCGCTATATTCTCGCCTCCTAAGAAGAAAAATGGAACAAAAGGAAAATGGTGAGCTCAACTAGCCCAGTAAAAGAGTGAGCTCAACTAGCCCAGTAAAGAATATTATGAATAAGATAATATAGAACAAATTATCATTTAGCCTTCAATAAATTAGATAAAATATAATGGACAACAAATTTTAGATTAATATTCAGAATAAAATAACAATTCATTGAAGAGTTAAGTAGATAATGAAGTCTATTATCTTCTATGATTTACAAGTCCATCATCAATATTTTATCCCTGTAATTAACATCAATCAATATACATCTTGAACCAAATATTTATCTTTACTTTACGAGCTAAAGATATTCATTTATATCACCAGTTGGTCATGTTCATCTCAACACCTGTTCATCTTTGCACTATAGGCCAAAGATATTCATCATGAAATCATTCATCTTTGCACTACAGGCAAAAGATATTCATTTGTATCATTATTTAAGACTGAGGATGATGAAAAATATTTTAAAGAAACAAATCCAGTGAGATAAAAGGATAAATATTAGGGATTCGTACTTTAGATAATTCACGTTCAAAAATACTTTATAATAATCAATTGTGGAGCAAAAATTAAGAATGAAAATCAAAACATGGATACAATCAAATATAGTAACCATAATAGACAACTTGGACAAAAAAAATGAAAATTTATTTTTTTAAATAGTGTCGATTCGTGAATAAGATCCGTATACGTGAATAAGTAATCCGGCTACCTAAAAGGTAAAAATTTAACAAGAAAAATCATACTTGTGAATAAGACCGATTCGTGAATAGTACTCATAAATAATGTCGATACGTGAATAGTAATCTTTATATGAAAAGGTAAAAATTTCATAATAAAATTCATATCAATATTACGGCATAATGATATTGAACGAAATAATATCATTTATAAAAAAAATAACATCCCTTACCTCAAAAGAACAATACTTCTGATTGAAATATCGGATATAACATCACTTACTTCACAAAAATACGCTCGATATTATAGAGAGAGAAAACTTCTGATTCTGGTATGATTTACAATTCTAACTAAGCACCATATTTATAAAAAAAATGCTAGAACGCCAAAGCGACTAAATTTAATAAAATAATATTTTTCAAAATTTCTACGCACACCTCCTTGACCAAATTATCAGCACACCATTAGTGGGCCCCACCAAAATTAGAATTTTCCACAACAATCAAAAGTGGGGCCCACCCATATTTTTAATAAAAATATTTATTTTCAAAACTTCAATAATTCATAATAAATAGTCCTTTTATCAGAAAAATACAAATTGTATGTTCATTTTATAGGAAATTTAATTCTCTACAACTTTGTAAAAGAAAGTTTTTCCAAATTCCAAATGTAAAATGATCGAAATCCACATACGAATTATTTTTAATATCTCCATTCTGACATAATACTGATAAAACACCTCAGCATTAATTCCTTCATTTATATCCATATAAAATAAATATTTTCTTATCATATAAATAATTAATTAATTATTCACAAATAATATTACAGAATCACAATAATGACAACCAGGTCGTTCACAGGAAAGAGGGGCTTTTCGATAAGGATTTCTCCTTACTGACGCGTAATTAGGTGATCAAACTTCTTTTCTAGACAAAACTTCCTTAGACATTGCCAATAATGCTATTTAATAATATTATTCAAATAATATGAATTATTGATATGATAATGGAAAATAATCGCAGTAGTGACAATTATTATATAATATCAACGTAATAATTATTGAATCAATAAAAAATATCGAATAAAGAATTATCGTAATAATTATCGAGTAGTGTCTTCACGTAAGAATCAATAATCCAAAAATATCGCGGCAATACCGCAGTGTTATTGCGGGCAAACCATGCGAGACATCGTACTTTAACCACCGGTATTCCAACAAGTGTTAATTCAGTAATAACTACGCCGTTATTTATAAAAACTCAAACTTGTCGCTTTTCTTCATCCGACCGCTTTTCCGTTATGGGTCCATAAATGATCGTGATCGTCTGCATTTAATATTCCTGCATAACAAGAATATTTCACCACCAAATGAATATTTTCCCACAACAATGAATATTTTATAACCACTTTTTTATTTCAGTAAAATTTTTTCATTTTACCCATAACTAACCACATTATATCAAATTAACACATTACTATTTCAAAATAATTAATAGAGGAAATTCAATTTTATTTATAAAAGTTGGGATCTTACAAGATATTTATACTAAGTTAATTGGTATTAAATACACAAAACTCGATCGGATTCTTGGATTGTATTTCGGGTATTCTCACCAATTTTGGTCGAATTTAAATCTGGGGCTAAATTGTATCAAAATTAGGCACTTGATATAGTAAATTGTAAGCTCAAATTTTTTTTTAAATAATTATGAATTTGATGATACTTCATGAAATGTATGTGATTAGCCCTTTTTAAAAACTATTTTTTCAAAATTGTTTTTGGAAAACTTCTCTTAAAGCAAATAGGGCCTAAACTTTTTAAAATAATCGCAATTATCCTATTACGTTAATTTTTTTTAAATATCCGCCAAATTGAGTCCAAGAATTTTCTTGCGAGGCTTTTGAAGAAAAAAAATATAGAAAAATGAGTCATTAACTATGTAAAACCTCTTATCTCTCTTTCTCGTAATGTTCTAGATCCGAAATTGCATTTTAATAGACAAGCCTCGCAATATTGAATTTCCCAACCGAGATGAAGGCAAACCGCAGTTGGACAAAATCAAAGCTTGGCATTGTTGCTAATTTTTGTTCATGTCATTTCCTTTTTATTTCAATTGGTCACGTAAAAAAATAGAATTTGATTTGGATTATTTTGATGTAATGAGACAATTATAATATTTTAATAGTTCAATTTCCTAATTGTAATTTTTTTTTACTTCAAGGTGAGCTATTACAAAAAACGCGCCCACTTAAACTAGAGTAAAGTATATTTTTATCATAATAAAACTCATCGTAAAATGGGAAGAGTATATTTTATTGACTACATATTATTACTTATTTCATCCGTTTTAATATAAGTCGTTTTATAGTTGTTCACAAGATAGGAAATGATTCAGAAACATTAAGGGGTATATTCAATTAAGATTTTTAAAGATTTTTTAAGTGATGATTTTTGTAGAGTTTATGAATTTTAATGACTTTTAAAGACTTTAAAGACTTTTTTAAAATGACTTTTAGAGACTCCATAAAATAAGTGATGATTTTTCATAGACTTTTTACCAAGATTTTGATAAACTTTTGTATACTTCTCATATATCTCTTGTATTTTATATTAATTGTTAATTAACCCATGTGTACAACCTCTCACTCTTTTTTCATGAACTACAGGAAATCTCATTATTTCATTAAATTATTGTGGCATGAGATTTTATATGGCAAAACACACTTTTTCACCACGTGGTTGTAGTGTTTTAAACAATTAGTCACTGTGCTTTTAAAATATTCAATTAGCCTACTGTACTTTTTAAAAATATTCAATCAACCCATTCCGTCCAATTTTACAGACGGACGTCAAATAATTACACACGTGGCATTGAAATAAATATCAAAAAGTCATTATTTCCTACGTGGCAAGCTAGTCACCAAATTTTAATACTATCGAGTCAACAGACTTTAAAAAAAATGCAATCGCCCAACGTGGTTTTTAAAATATTTTTATGTTTTATTTTCTATCTTTTTTTACCTAAAATTTATAATATGTATAATATTAATAAAAATTAATATTATAATATTTATAATATGTATGTTTTATTTTAAAATAAAATAAAAATACTTTTATGTTTTAAAATACTTATAAAATTTTTAAAATAAAATATTTTATGTTTTTTTTTTTTTTTTTCTTTACCTAAATATTTATTTATATGTATAATATTAATAAAATTAATATTATAATATTCATAATATTAAAATAATACAATAATTTGATACATACAATAATAATAGAATTAAAATAATACAATAATTTGAGGAGACTTTTCTGGTCTTCAAATCCCTCCCTCAACAACAAATTTTCTCAATTCTCTCTCGTGACGCCCAAAACAGTATACATCACCCATCTTGAGTCGCCAGACATACATGGTACAAAAATTCAAATACAACTTAGTTATACAACTATCGTAAAGTACTTAAAAAAATATAAGTTTGGAGTTTCAACACTAATATTGTCTTCTAGATAATATATAAACTCAAATTCAATATTATTACAATTATTATCACACTATTTCACGTAATAGTGAGAACTACTAATGCAACCATCCGACCAATAATCCATTTCCCGACTAGTCCCAAATTTATATTCTCATTTTCCAAGAGAATGTTGAAATAAAGGGTGAGCTCAACTAGCCCAGTAAAAAATATTATGACTAAGATAATGCAGAATAAATTATCATTAGCCTTTAACAATGTTAAACTGATAGAATACAATAGCCATCAAGTTTAACTGCAACGGAATAAGCAATCCATTAGAAGAGTCAAGTAGAGCATGATATCTACTATCTTCTATGATTTAAAATGTTATCATCAATTTTTATTGCTGATACTCAACTTAATAAATAAACCACATCATCTAATCATTCCTGTATTACGGGTCAAGGATATTCATTAAATCATCAACGGTCATGACTATACCGAATAATCCATGGTCATAATCATACCAAAAACTGTCCATCAATGCATTATAGGCCACTGAGGAGTTTTACCACATCATTTGTCACATTACTATCTCCGATTACACCGAATAATTTCAGTGTCATAATCACACCAAGTCCATCTACGCACGTAAGCCCAAAATGACTTTCATCACAATATAAGCTAGAGAATGATAACAATGATATAAGCATTAATCAACGTAAAACAAGGATAAATATTAAAGACTTTAAATTTATCCAAATATTATCAATCACTTAATAAACTCATAATCTAATATTATTAATATTATAACAATATTTTAATCACTTCTTAAACTTATGTAACAATTTATTTCAATTGTTTACACTTTATCGATAATGCATTTAATCATTCAAAATGTCATACTCATAAGATTTCATCACTTATGATCAAATCCCTTATCAAAAATCTGCATATACCCTATATAGGATTCCCAAGCCATAAAATCATATTTTTCAATTTTGGTACTTTCCATATCATATTAAACTCATATGTTCGTAACTAAACAATTTTCATGAAAAATTACCAAATCAACTTGTTATTTTTTTATCCTTTTCCCAAACATATATACATATATTTCATACACAACAAGTATTTTTTTTATAATTTTTCAATTCCCTTAAGTATTTTTCAAAAATCAATTTCTAATTAATTCCTTAAGAAATTAGCTACCTCAAGTTTAACTACAGAAATTTCCAAATCTTGGCAGGATCTTACACATGTTAATGTGAGCTTCCAATTTAAATTTCATGGTCATCGGAGTTGTAGAACTCCGGTTATAGCGTTTTTCGTCAAAAAAACCTAAATATTGAAATAGTCATAACTTGCTCATTTTAAGTCGGAATGAGCTCATTTTTGGACAGGAGGTACTTTATACCGTATATTTTTATGTCCCAAAAGGCCGAAATTTATTTCACAAGCTAAGTGGCCGAAAATGACCTTTTAAACTTTCGGCAAGAGTGCTTTTTGGTAATTCATGGTTTTGACTCATTTGCTAAAATCACCACACACTAAAATCTACAACACCTTTTCCAGTGATTCCACTTCGATAAGTTAGAAAACTCATAGATCTAACTCTAGAACTTGACCACACTCAAAAATTCAAAATATAATAGGAGATATGGTCAATTGAATTTCATACTCCATTTTTACCAAAATCTGATTTTCAACCCTTTGTGATTTCTAAGAAACTTTCTTGTTTTCACATAATAACCAACATAACTCATCATGACAATGACATAATAATTCAATAAAATAAGTTCAAGAATAAGTTTTAAAGATTTATAAGTTAATTTATCCTTAACTCAATAATGTCCAAATTTTCAACATGATACTGCTTTGTGGAGAAAAATTCAAGAATGCTCAGAAGAATATTTCCACGAAAAGATACTGGATGAAGCTCAAATATCCAGAATATTTCACTAATTTCAAGGAATATAGAAGCCAAAACTTTAATTAACTGAGTATAATAGAATGTATGAAACTGTAAATGGATTTTCACCCGCCATGCGGTAATCCACGTATACAGATCATTTCCACAATTTAATAAGGAATGAATACAAAGGATCATTCACCATGCATGTGGTAATCCACATGTATAAAAGTTATTCCAATGTAATAATAAAGAATGGAATAATGTATGATTCACCATGTGTGCGATAGACCGCATGCATGTGTTATTCCTAATGTAATAATAAATAATGGAACCATGTCCCACATAAACGCATGCATGTGATATTCCGACAAAATAATAAATAATGGAACTGTGTCCAGATAAACGCACGTATATATATGATATTCCAAATGTAATAATAAATAATGGAACCAGTCCCAGTAAACGTTATTGTATGTGATATTCGATAGAATAGTAAAGAATGGAATATTAGAAGAATTTCACCATGTATGCAGATTTAAGATAAACAAAGTTATTCAAATGTAATAATAAGAATGGAATAATGAAGAATTTCACCATGTATGCAGATTTCAGATATACAAAGTTATTCCAACATAATAATAAAGAATGGAATAATGTAAGTTCTCTTCATGAATACGAAAGAAATAATACCCCTTACCTTAGAAGAAACCGGATATCGAGTAGTGAAGTAGCGTACTTTTTTTTTTTTCTCTATAGTTTCTCTAGAGTTTCGGTGAATTCGTAAGAAATAATGAAGGAATGAGCTTCTATTTATAGGAGAATTGATCTGAATAGTAACTAATTCATGAATGGTCCAGATTGATTTACTTTTTAAACCGACTCATCCATATTGATTTACTATTAAAACTTAAAGCAATTCGGTCCATACTAATTTACTATTAAAACTTTAAACCAATGATCCTTATTGATTTACTATTATAACTTCAATCAACTATTCGAAAAATTATCACATCTCCTCATGGAATAATATTGTACCAAAAAATGATTTGGATCTTAAAAGAAATATATTTTTCTCGTGAATAGTAACTCATGAATAGTAACTCATGAATAAGAATCGTGAATAGTAACTCATGAATAGTAACTCGTGAATAGTAACTAATGAATAGTACGAAAAAGTAACCTGAATACTCGATTGGTCAATATAACCTCTAGACATCAATTATTATCGAAATAAATGTCAATTTCCACTAACACTAAAAATCCCAACACAATGGAACTATCAATTTCATCTTTAATCAACACGAACTTATTCAGCATTAATATTATAACTCACAATATTAAACAACTGTGTCGCTTCTGTGAAAGAGGAGGCTTTTTCGATAAGGATTTCTCCTTATCGGGCGCGCAATTAGGTGACTAAACCCTCCTCAATGTAACTTCTAGACATGTCAATATTGTAAATAATAATATGAATAACTTTGTCGCCTCAATTATTGATTTAATAATAATAAATATTATGTAGATGATGATTTGTGACAATAATCGAATCAATAATATGAGAGATATGATGACAAAGAATTATTGAGCAATAATTGAGTATAACTAAGTGACTTTTACGTAAGCATCAATAATCAATATCGTGTGCTACTACGCAACCACGCCAGACATCGAACTTTTACTACCGGGTAGTTCAACAGCTTTTAATTCAGAACACTTTCGCCGTTATTTTTATAAAAAGATAATTCTGTGTTGTTTTTTACTACGACAATACTTCGCTTGTGGGGTCCACCGATGATTTTGCCGCCGCATTTAATATTCCCTATTAAAATGAATATTCCCCGACCAATCTAATATTCCCCTACACAACTAATATTATATAACAACTTCCAGATACTTTGCAAAATTTATAAATACTACCCACAACTATAACATTATATCAAATCCACACCATAATATTAAAAAAAATATTTTGAGAAATTTAAATCTTTATTCATAAAATTTGAGGTCTCACACTCTCTCTCTCTCTCTCTCTCGAAGCAACGAAGACCAATTGTTCTCTCTCCGCGCATGTCGCCGCCTCTTACGGCCGCCGAACCGAGGTCCATCTCCTCCTCCAAAGTGCCACCTAGAAGATCTAAACAGACTGCCACTTAGAAGATCTTCATTCGTAACTCCAGTTTCAATTCCTCCGATAACCTCCTCTTTCACCGATAAACCTCCTCTTTCGCCGTAAATCTCTCGGCCGGGGGATTTCTTCATGTTCTTTCTTATCGTCAGTTTGAGACTAATGCAATGAGGAATAAGATGAGCAAAGAGATGCAAAGAGGAAGAAGATGAATAAAGAGGGTTATTTATTCATTTTCAAGGAGAAAGAAAATAGAAAATGAAAAAATTATTAAAAATGAATTAAAATAATTATTTTAATTTTATTATTATTTTATGTATCAAATTATTGTATTATTTTAATATTATAATATTAATTTTATTAATATTATACATATTATAAATATTTAGGTAAAGAAAAAAAAAATAAAACATAAAAATATTTTTATTTTTAAAATTTATAAGTATTTTTAAACATAAAAGTATTTTTATTTTTATTTTAAATAAAACATTAATATTATAAATATTATAATATTAATTTTTATTAATATTATACATATTATAAATATTTAGGTAAAGAAAAAAAGAAAATAAAATATAAAAATATTTTTATTTTTAAAATTTTATAAGTATTTTAAAACATAAAAGTATTTTATTTTTATTTTTAAAATAAAACATACATATTATAAATATTATAATATTAATTTTTATTAATATTATACATATTATAAATATTTAGGTAAAGAAAAAAAAAATAAAACATAAAAATATTTTTAAAACCATAGTGGGCAATTGCATTTTTTAAAGTGCAATGGCTCAATAAGATAAGAATTTCCAATGGTGGCTTGCGGTGTAGAAAATAACTTATTTTTTTCAAAAGCCACGCAGAAAAATTCACATGAATTTTTAACATCCATCCAAGAAATTGACGGAATGGGTTGATTGAACATTTTAAAAAGTACAATGAAAGCTAATTGAATATTTTAAAAGCAAAGTGGTTAATTGCTTAAAATACTACAACCACAAAGGGTGAAAAGTGCTTTTACGATTTTATATATGTTGAAAGCATTCATATTATTCTTCTCATTTCATGATAAATTTGGATACCAAATATCTTAATAAAACTTTGTGTTTACTGCACGCAACACAAAAATTAAACTCACTTTTCATTAAACTATATATACTATATATGCGTATATTTTTTAAGAGAGTACCAAACTCTACTTTTCACAAAATAATACGACAATAAAAATTTATATGATAGCAAAACTTCATACATGTGAGTAAATTGCCACCAAGTTATAAAAAAAAATTACCAGAGAGATTTTAGTCTTCTGTGAAGCCACATACAAAATTGCCGAGAGAAATTTTATTTTCTTAAAATTATTAATAGTTGTTAGTGAGCCAAAATTGACCTTTCAAAAAAAAAAAATTATGCGATTTTTTAATTTATTTATGATGTTAGAAATTAATTAATTAAAATGCTACGTAACTAATTTTAAACAAATAATCGTTGTCATCTTTTAACTATTTTTTTAATTTTGATGAGTTTTAGAATTTATTAAGATTCGTGATATATCATATACTATATCTATATAATATAAAATATATATATTATAAAATTAAAAATCAAAATTTCATTGTTTGATTTTTCAAAAGTCATAACGAGATATTCCTATGATAAAAGTTTGTGTAATTTATCTAATTTTTAATAAATTTAGTAAAAAAAAATATATACGATTTATAATTTTAATAATTATATTTTCTAAAATTAGATTAATTTATATTCATTTTAAGTTAAAAAATTTATCGGAGCGTTTTGACTTTTTGAATTTTCCATAAAATCTCTCTGTAATTTTTTACTTGCGACATTTGAATTTCTACATTTGTGTTTAATATTTGGAAGTTTTAGAAGTCTTTAGAGATGATTTATACTTATATCGGATGTGTTAATAGTTATAACTTTTCTTTAAAAGTCTACCAACTCTACCATTTAATAGAAATCAAAAATTAAATGACTTTTTGAAATAATACCAAAATACTTTTATAGATTTTTATGAAAGTCTCAATTCAATACCACATAACTTTTTAAAGACATTAAAAAAAGTTGTAATTGAATACCAAGAACTTTTATAAACTCTTTAAATGTCTTGATTGAATACAATCAAACTTTTTAAAGTCTTAAAATTCTTAATTGAATACACCCTCCTAAATATAATATCAATTGTTTATATTGTCCTCAGATTAAAAAA